>CM043019.1:51093333-51213642 GCA_023690525.1 Holotrichia oblita
AAATTATCAATTTTGACCTTGCTTTTTATACTTTTTTTAATGCTACACTATCTACATAGAATGTATCTCTTATTTTGATTGATTGAATTTATATGGACATCTTTTAATAATATTTCAATGTCACCGTTTGAAACATTACTTTATAAAAACGACATATTAAGAAGAATTGATTCACATACAGTAATCTATAACAACAAGAATATCAATTTGTATGTCTGACAGTCATTTTTTACAATGATAATCATCTTGTTATTTTTAAATGTAACAATACAGTTTTTTTTCTAACAAAAAGAGTTGTTCATACGTAAACTTCGCTCACTACACATACCAGTGGTTTACGCTTGCAATTTTGCATTCAATTTAAATTATAAGAAAACATTTGCGCACTCTATTCACCATTGGATGGTAAGTGAGCTCACCGATCCTGGCATACTAATATATGTACATATGGCACGTCGACCGTATTATACGCATACCTGATAACGCTCGAAATAGGCCATGTGTATTCATATGACACAATATCTTACGGAAGAGTTTTATTAGAAAATGTTCCTTAAAATTGTTATTGAATATCTAAATATTATGAGAGCTTACGGTTTTGACCGTGCTGTTGATCAGAGCATTTAATTAGTAACCTAATTCTGGCATCGGTCAGTTAAATGATGCACAAATTGTCCTTTTAAAAAATAATGAATCAACCCAAAATTGAGAATGTTGTCTATGCCTTTGCAGGTAAACACTAGGACCTTCAGTTTCTTCTCTTTTCTTTTCCCAATCTTCCTTGAATGTGCTGCTAATAGATTCTATTGCTTAAACAGTATTGAGTAATTTATTTTCTTCATACGTATTAAGTTCATTTCTTTTTGGCTAACATATACGGTATTTTCAACCATTAACTATCGATGTTTATATTCTTTTATGTATTTCAAAAAATGTTGGCAATACTTCTTGTTTTTTGTAAGTGTGTAAACTCATCTGGTCACTAACCTTCCATTCGTCTTCATTGTGCGAAAATCCTAGCGGCATGCTTATTGTTGCGTTCTAATTTGGTAGTTAGGCAAAAATCTTTATACGAAATTGATTTTCCTGCATTTTCCTTTATACTCTAAAACTATCTTCTTCCATAACTGATTGAAACCTTGAAGGTGTCTATGGCATGCTCTGGATATTTCATACCCTAGCGAAAATGTATTTGTGAGATCCCCACTCGTCTAAAAAATTCGTCTCATCAGAATTTAGAATGTTACTAGGGTGGACGTTTTCTAAACTTTAAATTCTGGTATTCGTTTTTTCTTGACATTTTTTAATATTTTGACAGCGTTTTTAAGGGCTAGCCTTCGCTTAAATTGTTCGCAAACTTACTTTTTGTTTTCCTGTTTTTATCCAGATATTTTTTAACTACTATTTTTTAATTGGCTGCCAAACTTACTTGCTTTTCATACCACGTCAAGTAGATGTTTCTCTTCAATAACTGTTAATAGTGTTGAATACCCCACACTTCGTATTGACTTTGTTCTACAGGGTTTTCAATATTATATATGTATTATTTTACAGCCTGCATATGATTCTCTATGAATAGCTTGTACAGCACTGTCGAAGTTGTTTTCATTGTAATTTTTATAAAGCCTCTTTCCAACTTTTCTTACCGAAGTACTCCTTATATTTAGTTGGAAATGGAGAATACGCTGCTAGATCCGAGATAGAATCGGATGTGTCTCAAAACATACACATACATGTATTACTCCTTCCAGTTCTAACGAAAAGCTTTCTAGGTTGCTGAGATTTTGTAAATAAATTGTTCACAAAAGTTCAACGTAACATCACGCTATAGTTGAACATTACACGTTTTCAGTAAGAAATTTGCAAATTAATATGTTGTAAGCAATTCTTAGATCGTCAGTTATTTGGCATGACTGAGAGAAAGTAACTGTTGCGTAGAGGTCAGCAAGTATATGGGTACTTTGGTCAATAGCCTGTAAATTGTAGAAGGTGGATTGCGTACTTCTACGTTCATATTGCTTCTTCAGATAACTGCGATAATAAAGAAATCTAATCTATCAAGAAAATTTCCACGTCAATTTAAGTAAGAAATAAGAAAAAAGCGGATGACTTTAGGGGGAATTGCTGTCTAGGGTCGCAGCTTGTATTGTCTGTTGCCCCTATGTATATTCTATATACATATGTGTAAATTTGTTGATATTCCCTGAGATTGGGTAACAATGAAATTAAGAAACCATTATTATCTATTTTTATAAGGGTAGTTCTAAGTAACATCAGCGAACTAAAATCTCGTACTGTACTAAATAGTAACGCTGTTAGAACAATGACAGTACCGCGACTCATATTTTATTTTATTTTCTGCGTCTACAAGGCATATTGTGAGCTACAGTGATAAATGGTTCGATAGTTGTACGTCTGCCGAACGAGTAGCCTGCCTACAATATGGACCGGGTAATTTTTGTAAATATACTGCCAGACCTTGGTTCGGGCTTCATCCCATGAAATCGATATGCTTGATGCCCAGCGTGTATCTCGCTGGTTTAGTCTTGTAAAGGCTGGTATTGGTTTCATCTAGCCCCATCGTCTAAAGTCTTCCAAACCATGTTTCCCATACGTGGTGTGCCTGAACTAGCCGAAATATTAGGAATTTCAAGATCTATGGCCGATGGTTGCGGATACTGATTCGATGCCAAAGTCATTGTTCTCTTCAGAACATGACGTCTGATTGACATTGTGTAGGCTGGAGGTCGGGACTACTTTACCCATAGTGTTTTTCAGGATTAGTTTTGTTATAGTTGTTCTCGTGTGTAGATATACTTGTTTTCATACACATAAGAACATGCGTGTTCGTCGATACATCAAACATTGATATATGAAATTCTTTTAAACTGTGTCGTTTGGTCAATTGTTATACATGAATTGCTGCACCCTATAACAATGTTACAAATTTAACATGACGACAATCTTGCTTAAGTTCTATGCAAAAAGTCTATTCATTTATTTAAAGACAATTTCGATTCTACGCTCTACGCTGGACTTAAAAATCAACAAACACGTGAATGTTTACTACTATCCCTTCATCTGTAAGTAAGAAAGCTGATTAATTGTAAGTGTTATTAGTGGACTGAACACCGACCTCATCTGTTTAATAGATTCCATCAATTTAATTGCGGTTCGATGTTTTGTTAAATATAATTCATCTAAGAAACCTTTTACAATGTTATACTACCTCCCCGATACATTAGTGATTCATATAATATCCGGACCCAATCTGAAAATCAGCTGTCAAATCATGGAAATCATTTTGAAGTCGCTCAATGCAGGTGTGATCATCAGGATTATGTTATTAGTGTTATTTCTGATATGTAAACAATAATAGGTTTTCTATACTAACATCCCATAATAACGTTTTCTTGTGATTGTCGTACTAAAAGCCGTTGGTACTTATTGTATTTCGTTAAACAAATATATATCCCTCGGCAATGAAATACGGTTTTACGACCGAATTTTTTCATCGAATGCAACGATGGAGTCTCGAAAAGCTCTGCACTAGACGACGTAAACAAGACCATAAAGCCGAATTCACTTCATTACAATCTTCGCAAACTCTATAATCGCCGGATTAATTCTCCAATTCCTCTTTCTTGCGATCGTCGTCCAATTTTTCTTAACGAAATACTACAATTCTCTTTTCCGTACTGCTTATTATCCCGTATCACTGTCCCTATTACATTTGTTTCTATTTTTTGCGTACCGCATTGCCGGTACCATTAGAGCGAAAATCAGGAAACGAATCACGCCCTATTTCGAAGAACATTACACAAATGAATCGAATGAATGCGGCGGTGATTTAGTCGGTAACGTCAAGAGGGACACATGATTGAGGATTGCATCCGTCTCCCCGCTACTGTACTGTGTTCTTGCTGTCTACTCGATCGTCATGACTGGGAAGAGGGACCTTTTGAGTTGTTTATCTTAACATTGTTAGAATTTGACGGAAGCCAAACCGCATTCACTCTAGGGATATATGAAGCGAAGGAGAAGAAGACCGTCGGGAATCTCCTTCAGGCTATGGCTTTATGGAAACGCTATTTTCTCTATGTCAAGGTATTTAACGTTATTAATATATCGACTCTTGATGGCGATATTGATTTATGAGCCCGTAACGTTTTTGAATAATAAAGCTTCTCGAATTATGAATGATTTTAAGTTTCCGTAAACCTTTACCATTTTTGCCCCATGTTCGATTTTTGTTGTTATTTTCAACGGAGGAATTTGCATTTAGATAAAATTTATTATTAGATGAAAGAAAGTTTTATAATAATCTTACTACTATGTAGTTCTTATACCAGTAAGTAATGCTATCGAAAAATTCTCGTGTAAGTATATTCTTTGAACTTAATCATGAAATTCTAAGTGTAATGAGACATGTTTTGCCATATACAAGTCGCGTTATTGATAGATAGTCTTTATGCGATTGCTCTAGTTATTTTGTTGAAAGACATTCCCAAAACTTAATTATGACCAACTAGACCATTTCTTATGTTTGTTGAGATTATAGTGGTCTCTAAACTTGGTCGCATTATGTGTGCAAAAAATCTAATGGCATATTTGACTAAGTTTTGTCAAATACTCTACAGTAATTACTGTAATTATTATTCCTAGTAATAAATACATCTAAATGTATCATATGGTAATACAGTAGAAGAATTTTCAAATATTAGGCGTGCACAATAATCTATGAGACTAAGTTTAGGATTATTGATTAAATCGTGATTTTAATTTTAATTGAAACAAAAGATCTTATCGCACCATTCTCCGGCTCCGACGAGTTTTAAAAATAGCTAGCACGACACAAACCATTTAACTCCCGAAGGCTATAAATATTCAAAATAGTTCACGACCTGTTTTACGAGAGATATCCAATCGACAGTTATGCTAGCATAAAAAATACGAAATTGCCAAGCTCATTTCTTACTACTTGGGAGCATCAGCAGACGAGCGGAGTCCTTTTAATTTTCTCGCTTTGTTTTCCAACGCGGCCTTCAAATTAAACGTTTTTTTCTTATACTCGAAAAGGCAATTAATGTGTTTTTATTTGAATGCATTAAAACGTCGACCTTTATTCGATTAGTAGAAAAAAGAAACCGACTATACCGGAATTTCGCGAAGGGAAGAATTTTTAATGGTATTGTAGTAATTCCTGAAATTAATTTTCCAAGAATTTAGAGTTCTGTTGTCTGGATATTGTGCCAGATGAGATGGTATTACCGCGTTATGCAATCAAATTCAGAAAAGAATTTCGCAAGCGCATTCAGATTAACTTGAGAGTAAATTCAAACAAACTTTAAATTTATGTAAATGCATGCAATCGACTAGATTGTCTGGATATAGATGTAGTATGAAGGTTGGTTGAAAACTTTAGCAATCTACAACCACAGTTATATTATGTATTTGTTTTTATTATTATTGTGTGAAGTGATTTCCAGGAACCTCAGAATTTTGTATTATTAAGATTATTTCATTTGAAATATATTGAATTACGAAAACAGAAAATAAAACACGAGCAAGTAAATGTATGTGTACCTATTACCATAATTAGCCAATAAAAACTATCTGGAGCCCATTGTTATAATCATTCACCTCTCAGTTATTATGAAATCGTGACTCTTAACTCTATAGCTGTTGATTTATGTTGTTTATGTAGTATTACTGACATCAGAATAATGAATAATTTCCGTTCAAAGTCAGTAAAGCTTCTCGCAAATTAACCTTAGCTATTATTTATTAATATTCTTCCTACTATTGATTATTTTTTATTACCAGTTCATCTGCTGCAGTTCTAATTAAAATATATAGATTCAGTCCAACACAAGCCTTTGTTGCCATTTCTGTTGATCTCACGGATATTATATGATCTGTATGTTTTAACTTTGATGGTAATCTAAATAAGGCTCGCACTATTATAGAAATTGTATTCAACTTGTTTCCTTCAACTTTAACATCCTGTATATTTTTCTATTTCTGAAATTCTTGCGAAATTTGGCTTGTCTATGCAATCATGTCTCTATCTCACATCATTCTTGAGATATTTACTTTTCAATTCAACAATACGATGTACTGAACTAATTATTCCGCGAGATTTGTGTGTATTAGTATTTATTATTTAGTGACTAAGTGAATTTTTGTTTCTAATGTATGTATATATTATTTATTATAGGTATGTTACTAATATTGTGAATTAGTATTTGTAGCCACGTGTCCTAAAGTAAACATTCCATATACATATGTTCTATTTCAGTTTCATTACTGCTATAACAGCTCTAAAGGCAGACAGTTTTAATAAAAATTAAAAATTCTTTGACATACTGATTTGTTTTTACCTAAAATGTCGATAAGGAGGGCGAGTTGTGTCGAACACAAATATATTGAGACGGTTTTCGTATTAAAAATCATACTTTACGTTTATGTGCATTAAAGTTTGCAAGGTTTTCGTTTCAGTACTGGCAATAAAACACCGTAGATGGTAGACTAATTGCACCCCACTTTTGTGTCTCGACGCACAAAGCGATTCTTATCAGACCGTATAATCCGAAACTGGTTTTCATCTCTTAAAAGCATTTTTAAACGTATTCACAAGTGACAGCGAAATTATACCGATAAATATACTAAATGCCGAAGAATAGGCACCTTTTAAGGATCTTTTTAATTTAAACGTTCTGCTGCCAAAATAGTTTCCTTAACAAATATCAAATGATGAAATATTGGCTGAAGAATGCCTTTCTGTGCAAATTTTTATTAAGCGATCTATTTGAGAGCATTGTTAATTTCATGTAGTTGCACTATTATTATAGTCTACGAATATATCAGCGAGAAACAGATGTGGTGACTGTCTAGTGCATCTTTGCAGTGAGGAAAATTTGTTCAGCTGCTCATTCGAAAATTAGAATCAGTACGAAGTTTTCAATGACCATATCTAATAGCTAATATTGTCTGGTATAGACTATGTCATATTTGTAAAGATGCAGTGAATGGAATGGTAAAAAAATAAGTAAAAGTAAAATGGTACAGAGATATAAGCAAATAAATGAGTGAAGCCTGCGTTTTGCCACCCATCGTCAGGACAAGACAGTGAGAAGCAAAGGTAGTAGGATAACTAAAACTACAGCAGACGCAAGACTATACCTTGTTGCAGAGATCCACTGTAGCAGGTGTTAAGTTAATATAGCCTTCTGTTAGGATGGTGTCACTTCTAAAGTGATTCGCCTGTTGACAATCATCAGTATGTTTAATATAAATAGTTTTTAATCCAAGTTCAGCTGCTAATACTGGCTACTGAAGAAACTTGGAAAAAGTGCTCGTTGTGGTAAAACGGTATGTAGTGATATTAGTGTTGGAGAAAGCAAAGGTTTAACACCTTTTCCAGAAAAAAAAATCAAGAAAACTTTCAGTTAGCTTAGCATTTGTCAAGAATCATGTAATCAGGAAGATATATGAAGTGAAGTAGCGTTCTTTCTATTAAAAACAAGTGTAATCTCGATTACTTCGGTGTATTTGGTGCATATTGGTATGATCTTTGAAAATATAATTCATGGAGTAAATAAATTATTCTTAATTTAAATATTCGTATGTTTGGTTATTGAAAAAATGGAATTCAAACAGGTATACAGTAAGTTTAGAAAATCAATTAAGTTTATTATTATAAGTGGTTGCTACTGAAAAGTGAACTAGTTTTACTGAAAATTGATCTGTGCTTTCTTTTGTAAAGTCAATTTTTTGCATTTAGTAAGAAAGGGAACGTCTAAACTTTTAACATTTCTGACGGAATATTGAGAAACTATTTCGAAACTAAGTACTGTTTTGCAGAAACTCCGAAATGTTTTATTTAGTGCTATCAGTTCAGTGCATAAGGTTGCCCGAAATATGCATAAAAGTTTCTATAACTACAAACAAAACCCTCTATTCTCAGCAAAATATCAAACTATTTACTTGTTTGTTCCCTCTAAAAATTGCACGTATTTAACAATAAAAGCACATCTCCAAAATATGACAATTTGGATAATTGACACCCAGTAACTTGTTCTAGATAGCGCCACGTTTAGCATTAACAGTCAAAGAATGATCTTTTACTTACTGAATTAGGTAACCATATTATTGCTAGTTTTTAATTTTTTTAATACGTTAAAGAACAAGGGTATAAATACATTATATACTTTAAATGCTACTTCCAGTTGAACTGATATCCTCACACACAATTGCTCGCGGTAAATTTAGATACTCAATTTGCATATCCAGAGGTAAGCAACAACAGCACGCGAGATATACGATTTCGATACAGTTTATCTGACTATATCCTCTACGTGATAGGAAAAGGTAAGTTAGGTTATGGGTTTCGTAAACGTTTAAATTTGTCCCGTTGAATAGCTGACATGTTTACTATAAACGGCGTTCGAATAGTATAATTCTCGCTTGAAATATTCGATATTCTCTTTGTTGCAGTAGAATATAATAAAAGCAATTTTATCTTGAATATGGTATCTATATGTATATTGAGAATGCTCTTTCGTGGGTGAACCTTCGAAGAAACTACACATTTGATGCTTTCTGTTTTCTTTTTCTCTTTGGAGTGGTTACAGGCGATATTATTTAAGTCAAATTTTATGGCATAGTTTATTTTCCGGATTTAAGTCAATGTTGCTATAGTCTCTTAAACCCACACGAAGATGACAAAACCCCTTATTGTGTGAGATTTAATATATGTACATACGTATGTACTTATATATACCGCAAGAGAAAAGGACAAACTAGTCAATAAATATTTCCATCAGTTTGCTTAATTTATTGATTTTCAATGTAAGCAAATATTGTTAAGCACATTCCATCTATTTAAATAAATATAACTGCATAATATTTCTTTAATAGATACCTGCGTATATTATATTTACTGTCATCTACACATCATTTTTCGAAAATTTGTGACTATAATCTCAGTTATTGTCAAAGAGGGCAATGAACTCTGAAATTGCGTTCGAACTCAGAATCAATCTAGCTTACCGCACTTTTAAGGAAATATGTACATACCTACATTGCGTCTGCAAAAGTACTGTGTTTGAATTGTTGCTATCTTAAGAGGAAGATGTGAATATTTGCGATTTTAAGTAAAGTATAGTATCTATAAGTATTTAAACAGAATGTATATCTCACGTGAATTATAAATTTTCTAGAATAACCGATATTTCTTACACAAATACTTCTTACGATACTATGTAGTAAGTACTATGTACTAGGGTGATCCCAGAGGTACAAATATAGTCAAAATAGTTATCACTGGCAAACTCCACCTCTTAATTGTTGCCAAATCCTTTTCACCGAGCCATTTTTAAGTTTCAAGTTTAGAAATAGAAAATAATCCAAAGGAGCTCAATTTGGCGAATAGGGTGATTGAGGAAGCAATTCGAACTTAAATTCATTCATTTTATATTTTCATTGTCTTGATGAAACAACACTTTCTTTTTCACCAAATGCGGTCGTTTTATATTGATTTCATCACTCAAGTTCGCATAATACTTCCCGTTGATTGTTTTTCCTTTCTGAAGATAATCAATGAAAATTATCCCACGCGCATCGGACAGATGGAACTGCCTTCGCCTTCTTTGGATCTGATTCTCCCTTTGAGCCCATTGTTTTGACTGTTCCTTGGTCTCAGGTGTGAAGTGACGGACCCGTGATTCATCCATTGTTATGAATCGATGCAAAAACTCTGCTTTATTGCTGTGTAACTTTGTCAAACACTCAATTGAAACATCCTCACGACGATGTGTTTGGTCCGCATAGCTTTAGCATGTCCACGTTTTCAGTCAGTATGCAATGCAGCTCACTTTTTGAAATGCATATCATATCATATTTGCCAGGTCGCGCGCTTTCACTCGATGGTCATCCAATATCAGTTTGTGGATTTTCTTTGCCAGTGCAGTCACCTCACTTGGTCGTCTACTGCGATGTTCGTCTTGGCAACTCGTACGGCCTTGTTTAAACTCTGCTATCTTATATTTTACTGTTGTAAACGAAGATGACCGCGCGCGTTGTTTGCAACGCTATAGCGTCGCGTATCATCAAGGTAACTATGAGCTGTTTGGCCAGTAGGAAGGAAAGACGTACTCACTTCGCGAACTGTCCGGGGTCGTTTGAACCCCGTGGTTTTAGAGTTGACTGGGAGCGTGCCGTGCATTGCAGCGGATTCCACTGACCTGCGAACACCATCGTATACGGCGTCATTGAGTCGGAGCAAGACATCGGTGGGTTTCTGAGTGAAAGCATATTTTGTTTTCCGACGAATCCAGATTCGAGTTGAGCATCGGTGACGCGCGAATTTTGGTTCATCGGAGGCGTGGTGAGCGTCAACTGGAGCAATGCATGCAACCACGCCGTGTCCACAAATATTAACATATTAATTAAAGAAATTATAACTTTTCCTTTGATGCAAATGTGCTGGTTTCGTTTTTGACTGCCCACGACGACAATTCGATACTGCTGGTCTGTACACCAGTTTTAGGATCGTGTGTAGAAAATGATTAAGCTACAAAAAGAAAACAGTAATGAAGGTAATGCGCTAACAGTAATTTAATTTTATTTTAGATCGACTCGAAAGCTCGTAGGGCAAATTATTGAATAATAATTTCTGTAAATGGACTTAGAGAGATACAAAAAGCTACGAAAAGAAACCTGCGTACATAACAAGCCATTTTCAAGAAGTTATTTCTTAACTAATAATTACATTTTAAGACATTACTTTTAAATAGATGTATACCTCATAATTTCAAAAAATCAGAAATTACTTTGATGTCTTCTACGTTGTGATCTTTATAAAATATTTGTCCACTTTTAAGGCGCACCTTTTGGAAATGTTCGGAAATAAATAGTAATATGTAGTGTCCAACTCATATTGAAAAAAGCTAAAATTTGGAGAAACCAAATAACGATGATTTGATATTACACACCATTCTTCTTCTTAGCGTTCTTGATTGTAAAATAACTGCAAAACTAACTCCAAAATTTTCTATAGTACCCGACAGGCACGTCTGTGTTTACTCGAGAAATAAATAGACCATAAGCAGTATCTTATGGAAATGACAACGTGATTGTTAGTAGATAGTTTATGAACTGGTAACAACAAATACTTTCTTATGAGCAACAATCTGTGAAAGTGTATTAACGTCTACACGTGGAACATGTGGGGAGGAAGAACACATTTATTTTTGTTATTCCATTCATTATTTTTCCATTTTGTGAGATTTGGAATCGAGAAGGTATGAGGAGGAGAAGTCCATAATGATTACTTTACTCTCGGAGATTGTTGAATTAAATTTTATAGGAGTAAAACTATACAATGTTTTAAACATAGGTTGTAGATTTTAAGTTCTGATTCGCTATTTACATATTCTGCACATTTCATGTTCGCTTGAAAATAATATTTCTTATCGTAGAGACTTATGCAGGCAGTTTTATTCTCTGCTTTCGTACTTATTTAATATTCCTTAAAGGTGAGAATTAAATACATAAGTAATAATACATATATATAGTTTTAAAATATTAGTTTACTTGCAAAACTTTTATTCGAAATAAACGGAAATATGACGTACCGTAATTTACTAGTAGATGAATTTAATTAAAGAATATAAAACTAAAAATAGCACCTAATGCAATTTAAGCAATGCTACCATTTTCCTAATAGTTCCCGTATAATCCCTGTAGGCGAACATATCTGGCGTACAATCTTGTCGGTTTCCCCTTGTGCGAAATGCAGAGATAGGTGCACCTATTAGTAGCCAGCGCAGGGGTCGCAGCAACTAACGCCAACGATATCACTATTTTATAATCTAGTCGTGCCCGTGCATTCTAATTGTTCACTGGGCGCTACGTATACACTGCCGTTCGTAAATCTAGTAATACACATACATTGAGAGGCTGAAGTAATATAATTTGTAAACTGCCAATTGTATATATATTTGATCTATGTAGGTTCTATTGGTATATATAGTTATATTGATTGGATTAACTATAGTTTAATGCAAATAAAAAGACGAATTAATTGCTAGCTCTTACTAGCGCACCATACTAGTAAAAGTGCTTGCTACTGTGAGTGGCACCTTCATATGTGGAGCTCGATTCCGTCAAAGACCACCGTGACATTCTCCTGTAAGACTGGTACTTTGCTTGAGCTACCTTTCGCTTTTGGAAAATTCTTTCATAGTAATTGTAGCTACACTCTTCGAAAGTCTAATATGGAGAAGTCTAATTCAACATCTGGAGACTCTATACTGTGATAGTATGCAGCTTTCTAAATAGTTAAACCCGGATATATTGATAAGGATTTCCAAACAAAAACTGATCTTTTCAAAGTGAACATAATTTTTTTATGATGAATGCAGATGTGGCGACTTTCTAAGCTGTATTGTTTAAAACACTAAGCTTGCAGCTACTACAGTGTAAGTTTTAGGTGAATATGTTTTGCCGTGGCTTTGTTACAACATTACCTCACTATAAATAATATTGCGTAGTTAATTGTGTCGCAGCAACAAATGATAGGTTAACCGGAGTATCAATTTAGCAAGTAGCAAGATATTACCATAAGCGTCACCAACGAGATTGAAATCCTGGACCATAAGTACCGCAAGTACTGTATTTACAGCAACAAAGTTTCTTTGCACCTTGGGGTTGTCTCATTATAATCATTTTTATTTCTTGCATCTTTAGAAATCATTCTCTTGTTTAAATTTGATGTCCGCGTTTTTTCTGCCATTTTAGCAAGTTCATTAGTACACATTCAACCCTTAATCCGGCGGAATAACGTTTATGAACTCTGGTGTATGTTTGTGTTTATAAATACCGTGGTATCCTGACAAGTCGCTGGGGCACCCTTGTGTGTACGCTGTCATCAATGCAACGGACGTACCGCACCTAAACCGCCATCATAAAGCGCCCTCAAACTACCCGTATATGCACTGAAATGTGGCTTATCGTACGACCACTCGCCCGATGTTCAAAAATAAACGTTGCAGGCAAAAAGGAATACGTTGTGGTAGTCTCTGATGTCTCCCTTATAGTGTGACGCAGAATAGCGGATAATTGCATGCAAAACATCATAGAATGATTGATTACTCGTCTAGACGAACAATAAGTGATTACGTGGTTAATATTTAACACTTAGTTTGGGCGATTTGTAAGATTGTTTTTGATATTAATGAGGAAGACGTTTGCTCTACATTAATTCAGTACACGTAGGAATTAAACTATACAAGATTGCAACACCTAATTTATAAAACAAAGATAATTTATCTTGAGCCTTATTTTGTTGCGCTACAACTACGTGGAACTGATACTATATTATTTATACTGTATTTTACCAGTTATTTCATTTCCTTACATAAATAATGGCCCACTGCAGGTATCGACTAGCAACCTAATCTATAATATCTGTTCCCCATATTTTTCTCTATCGTGCTACACAAACATTCGATCCATTTCCTTGTTTAGATTTATTGGGAATAACTCCTTGCATAATTTTTTTGATTTATCTCAGGAGTAGTGCGTATCTGTGCGACACAACAACAGCCACGGGAACGACAACATCTTGTCGTGTTCGTTCGCATAAAAGACGCAACAAGCAGCAACAACAACAAGGGGCTGCAGGTTTCAAAGTTTCTTTCACGGTTCATAGCTTTACAGTACATATAACATATTAATGGTCGTAATAACAATCAATATCTGTCTAATGATTTTTCTGCACGATGACGCTATCAGTTTTTCCAGTCGGCTGCTTGAACGCTATGAAGGGCGATAAACGTCGCGGCGCCACCAATCCAACCTATACGCGTATATCCATCATTTCGTGCCCATCGCTTCATATTTTGTATTAAAGCCATGTTCTGTTTATACGCATATTTTGCTCTCTATATGGTTTTTTCAGTGATGCGATGTGGATTACCATATATGTATATTTAGTTTCTGGATAGAGAGCTGCGAAAAGAGAAGCCATACCTCACAAATGCTACAAACGAGCATGTTTAAAAACCGTGATATTATGTTTGGCATGTCTACCTCTGCTACCAAATACAAAGAAAATCGTTTTGGTTATAAATTTAGCGTACTGACTTATATACATATATGAAAACATTTATTGGTAAACCTTCAACATATTTGTCTTTATAGATAATACATTTTTGCATATTATAAAGAAATTAGTATCATATCCATATTTCATTGGAATTACATCTGGCCACAAATATGCTATTATTTTTTAAAGAATGAAGGTTTTACGAATAGATATCTATTTTTAAGATGTATAAATATTTATCCAAACTTCAGAAACCCCTATTCTACTCTGTTTTAATGCAGTCGCCCATGTTTCTTTTTCACTTTGCCTGGAATTCTTGTGGTTGCCTCTGCTCCCCGAAAGATAGTACAATTATGCTACTTTCCAGATGGTACTACTTCTGACTCCTCACCCTTATGCCTGCTGTATCTCCGGCCATGATTTTGGCTTCGTCTATGCTAAGTTCAGTACATTTCGTTCATCCAATTTTGTTCAGGTAGAAAAGTATATTTAATTTGACTGACCAATCACACGAATTGTTTTCTTCAAATCTATAGTAAACTAAGGAATTGTATGAACTATTTGTATTAATTGTCGTTTGGTATTATTTTCTGTACCTACTTTAAATCCTTGTTTGTATTGCGCTGTTTTACAGAGGAAAGTGTGAAATTTCTGTAACAGATACTTGTTTATCAGCAATCATGGTTACATTGTTGCTCTTGCTGTTGGTGAAGGTAGGTCTTCGGCGATGGTACGAGAGTTGCCATTTTCGTCTGTTACCTGAACTATTTTAAATGAGGTCACTGCGAAAGGGCTAAATATGTTATAATAATAAGCTGATTAAACAATAAAATATGGATTTCAAAAAAGTAGATTTCTGTATCTAAGTAATTACGCAAAAGATCTGTCCTAAATGCTGAGTGATTACTTTTTCTTTAATTTGCAAAATAGCATATCTAAATTGTCTTTATTTCATTATAAGTGTAGTATTAATTTACATTTCTAGTAACATTCTGGTTAAAAATAATTTTTGATATGCTTTAAATAAATCTAATAGTTTGCTACTACTACGTAAGAAATGAACCACTTCGAAATCTAACAAATTATTTGTAGCAGTTTAATATGGAAAGATTGAGTATGTACAGAGTAATCCACAAATATTTACACACACCAAGTCATAATAAGCTAACATATTCTCAGTGTTGACTAAAATGCAACATAGAAGTATATCCAGCTAGGTATGCTTGAATAAATATTGAATCTTGAGTTACACTCATATACGATTCAAAGACGAAAGTGAAAAGTACAGAGAGTGTTGGTACGAGTGCATTTCAACTTAACAATGTACTGATGATTTTGAGTGATTAAAATTACTACCCTCTAGTATAAACATGTATATAATTTGGGACTTAACATCCGAAAGATATGAGATCACTTTCTGGCTGATACGCCACAACATTAATTGAATGTATATCGAATCATCTCTACATAATACTCATACACTAATATAACGAAGCTTGAATAACGGATTAACTGTAAATCTAGGAATTTCAAATATGCTGTATATGTTTGCTATCGCTTTTAAGTTATATTACTCATTTTAAGGATACACAACGTTTTTGTCTGAGTCTGTATTTCAGGCTTTACTATTATCCTCGAACTACAATATAAACAGCAAGCAACCTAACCTAATACAACGTGTGTTTAATAACATTAGTAGATGATCTCGTTAACCAAGAACAGGAAGTATTCTCGCCAAACACATAACAATTCATATTTTCATTGATGCCAAACATCTGACCAAAGGCTAACTGGAATAATCATTTAGACAGAGTTCTCTAAAACGTCACACTGATTTTCTGACCATGCCAAAGACAGTTTGAGAAAACCTGGGCGCTAAACTGATGTATTGGTTATATCAAATAGTAATACGCCTTATGATCACATCTCTCTTTTAGAATCAACTCAAATTCCAGGAATTGTAACAGCTTGATCAAGGAAAGTGCTGCTATAGCTAACAACTATACATGTGATAGTCAAAAGAATTGTGGTTTTCAGCGTTCACTGATTAAGATTATCTTGCTGCTTTGAAGAGGGTGAGTTAACAGAACACCTACAGGTTCTAGGACACCCCAAAAATAACATACAGCATCTCTGTCAAACTGAAGCTTGAATAACTAATTGAAGTACTATTCCTAAACTATGATTAATGGAGTACTAGTGAAGCAAAATTCGAAAATAGATTACTTATCTGTCACATAAATGCATGCAGGACGCAGAAAGAAGTGCTACTGGGAGTTTGTAGGCGGAAAACCAATCTCTCAAAAGCCTGAAGGTTATCGCTAACTACCCTTCAGACAAAAAGACACAACATGTGTAGGTCTCTGTATCCCAAAATATGCCTTGACATGGGCATGAAATTCATTAGTTTTATGTGGGTTTGATTCTAAAATGGTTTTAAAATGTCGAGTTAATATTACGTCACTGACTACAAATAACAAGTCATCTCTAGTCTGGGTTCCAGGGTGCTTCAAAATTAAAGAAGATGCTAAGGTAGATGGACTTGCAAAACTGGGAGCTAAGATGCATTTCGTTGGACCTGAACCGTCCTTTGGCATTTCCGTTAGCCAATTCAAGAAAGGACTCCAACAAGGCCAGTCCAGTGAAGGTGCCTTCCTCTGGAGAACGATTTAAGGAAAAACTGTTATTATTAAAAGCTACTTGATCTTAGAAAGCTAGAGTTAAAGATTCTTGTGGATCTCTGAGATTTTTGAACTTAAAACTGAGACCGCTAAACATTGACCACGAAACACTGGTCCAGCTATGGATCAAGATTTAAAGTAGGGAATTCTAACGCTAGAAGAAGTCAACATTACGGCCCCTAAACCAATCCTAAAAGTTGCTACAGTATATTTTTCAAACTGTGAAGAAATAAAGCGCCTTTGCATACAACTAAAATATAAAACTAATAAAGTTTTTCAGTTCCTGCGTTTAATTTTTTGATGTCACGCGGTAGAACTTCGTTTGTGTATTCCATAAAGTTCACCAGTAATATGTACTTCTGGTATATACTAAACGACAATTCGTAATCTGTTGATTCTAATAAAACACTGTCGTTTGACCGTACACAAGTTGTAACTCCATGAAGTGTGGTATTGGTTTACATCTCTAAGTTCTCGGCTAGTTGATTAATACAACTGATTACACTAAAAATATATTGTATTTTGTTATCTTTCTTCAACAGATGTTTCAACAAATTTTATTATGACTGGGCTCTTTGACTTATATATTTTGTACATAAAATAATGTCCATGATTGTATCCACGTGTGTGCGATGCGCGTTGGCGTTCATAATTTAGCGAGAACGTTGAATACAGGCAAGATTATCATCCGCCGTTCTGGAGCGGCGACGTGGCGGGTGTGGGTGAGCGACTGTTAGCTTAAACTGATTGTCAATTTACCCAGGACGTGTCTTTGTTGACTCGGCGAATTGTCAAGGCGCGATGGCACGTTATTTACAGTTGAGCGCGATAGTGTCTCTTTTTGAATAGGTCTTCAAGTTATGTAATTAAGAAGTATGTTTCGCCATAAGAGCCGAAGATATGAAGTGCACGCTTAAGCGTGCAAATAATACATTATTTGTACAATTGTACAAATCGTGTACGTACAGAATGTTGATGTGTATTTTGCCTCTGTTGAACTATATACATGCTTATGTAATATGTTTGAAAATGTATGAATGAAAACTCGTAGGCTAAGGTCATATCTAATACTGACTACTAGATTATCATAATAATCACTGTGAAGTGGTATTCAGTAGCTCAGCCTTCCTAGATATTTGCGATATTTGGGATCTCCAAAAGAAAGATTTTTGTTGGTGCTACATACGTGTACGCAGAATAAGTTTAGGACTTTTTTCTGTTAATGTGGCCACTTAACTTAAAATTTCATCAGTTAGACCCTTACAATTCTTTTGTGTGATAAGAAGAACGTGCAACAAATTTGGTTCCCCTAATATGAGAAGAAATAAGTTATTATTTTGTGTATGGTGTGTATGACTGTAAAGTTACTAATTATTAACGAAATTAATATTTTCTAGAAAAGAGGCACACATTACATTAAAACAAGCTTATATTAAAAATTTAGTTTTCTGCAGAAAATTTGTCAGAAGACAAGTAAGTTTGTGATGTAAAAGGAAGCACTTTCTGCCAATAAACTCGAGAACTTATTTGTCATTGATCAGGAGAACGCTCTGAAAATAATCAACACAGACGAAAATAAATAGTTTGTAATTAATCAATGTAAGAAAAGTAGAAAATTTATGCGCAGAATCGATGGAAAGCGACCTTAAGCTTTCCAACTCCGTCGCTCAAGGGGTACACTGATTAAATTATATCACTTATACTAATGACAAGAATTATAACAACCAGAAAATTTGGTAGTAACATTTTAGAAAAGATGGAAAATGGTTAATTATATATACCTGTTTGGAGACCAGTTAACGCTAGCATCAGATGTGAAATATTTGGGACTAACTGCTCATATACCGACCCCATATGATAACACATTCTCTAAAACTATCGGAGCACTATTGACATGAAGAAGAATCTTTGAGTTAATTGGGGATTCTTTCCAAAAATGACGCATTGAATATATGTATAAAGTAATGATTGTACCAATTAATAGCTATACGTTCTTTGTGGGGTAGCCGTGTATACTCACACACTCAAATTAAATGTGAAACCAGGGTTGACATATGTCAACATATGTATGAACATATGTCCCGTAATTCGATGCTAGATATTGTGTCGGTCAGAATAGACAAAATCTTCTGCTTTACGAAACTTTCCAAAATTATTATTCCAACTAAGTAGGAATGGAGCAGTGGAAGCTATCAGGTGAAGATAATCCTACTTATCAAGATTGTGAGGAGAATAATAATGCACTTCTTCATACGAGGCATTCAGTCGCATTGCACTCTCCTTTGCTGAATAGCCTGATTCAGACACGAAATAGGCAAATATCTGTATTTATACTAATAATAATCAGGCCTCTATAAAAGCTGCCGTCATATGCAGCCTTGTATCTAGACAGGTCTGAGAAACCGTAGCGTTATCACAACTTGCAGTCAATGGGGGCATCTATTCTGAGGATCCCAGGTCACAACTTTCTGACAAGAAGCCATAATGGATTTTGTTGAAGTAGAAGCTTTCTTTTGCAGTAAAAATCAAAGTCCAGCTATTAGAATCAAATTTAAAAAGTTATAAAATCAAAATAAGAAACTAGTTTGTATTAATAAGTGATAATTAAGGGCACTCACAGGCCTTCTGACTAGTTCACTCGTCTGAAATGAATTAGGCTTAACATAATTCCAAAGATAGGTGTCGATTTATATGTACCTAAGTGGTAGAGGAAATGTTATTGTTTCACAGAGCGGCCATACTCTCGAAAAGCCGTAGAATATACGAATTAAATGAACCGCTTCATACAATTAGATATTCGACTGTTTTAATTAACAACGATCTTGAACATACAACGAAATTAGCAAAAAAAGGTATACATAATTGATTACAAAATTTGAATGTTAGAAAATGCAAGTTCTCTTTTTAGCTTCAACTTTTAAGACATAAAACAAACTATGCAAAGAATCTGAAAAATTTTTAACTCCCAAAAAGGCAAACTCATTAATGCAACTGGACTTTGATACTGCTGGAAACTGTTAATCTATTAGTGGAAAGCAAGTAATACAAATTAATGTTACTACAGATAAAAGACAAATTATACTAATTTTCAGAATTCCTTTAGAAAGTTTCATTTCTCGTTTATTATTTGTTATGTCAAGTGAGTTTTTGTGTTAGTAATTTTTGGAATTCAGTCAAAAAGTTTGAACTTACAATGGGAGGACATGATTCTAATTTCATAACTCTAATGATATGTGCTTTACACGACATCCCTCCATTGAATATGTACTGATTATTTATGACATCAGTACTTGTTTCACATAATAGAAGTCACTCTTTGTATCTCACAATTATTTGTAAACCAAATATTCTCTTTTATTGCACTTGAAATTGCGTATACCATTTCTTAAGAAAGAAATGAAATTCTGGTTTAGCAGCCATTTCGAAGGATTCCTTCAAAATATTAAGTTTTTCGTTATTTAGGGGACAGCGTAGCTAGAAACATTTTTTTGGCATCTATTAATTCGCTCTCGCACAATGGAATTTACGCTTGCATCTGGATATCCATGAAAAGCGAATGCGATAATTTAGACATCGCATCATAGAGCATTTATGACGGAAATTTATCTCTCGCATATATAATCCTACTCCCGCTGAGAAGGGTCTCCTCTGATGTAAATAATAATAACGCTTTGTGTCCTCTTCCCGTAGCGCTACTATCCGTCGAGGCGATACAAAGAAAGAATCCGCGATAAAAAAAGAAACACGAGCGAGCCGAGAAAGGTTAATGAGGATGGAAAAGGACACGTTCGCAGTCGGGTGAAAAGGTTAACAAACGCTTTGCCAGGACTACAGCGCGCCTATATTATTGAAATAAATACAGGTCACCGCTTTTTCCTTGCTTCCTTCCTTTCTGTCTCCCTCTACTTTTTTGATGATATCAGCAGAACCTACGTATCCACAACTTACATAAAAAGTGATTTTTATAAGTTTCGGGACTGATTTATACGATTCTAGCACAGTACGGTAACTTCAGGCGCTCAGAGTAATGGGAAAGTGTCATAGAAGCGTGCAGTTCCGGGTATTCTCTCACGTCGTAACCCATTCGCTACGGTCGAAAAAGGAAAAGGTGACACAGCGCCTTTGCGTTAGTTTCTTGCTAAGCAGCGTGACAATAATGTGATGGTAAAGTGGTTGTATATATAATAGGAATTTATATTTTTGATAGGGTGCGTTATACTCATAAAGTACAACATAAAAATTGTGGGTAATTAAAAAGAGATACGCACGCGATAGGTTTGTATTGATTTTCCATAATGTATAAGATTAATGGACGTAGCGAAATATTTTGACTATTGAGGGGCTTAATGTTTCTTATCAAAGCATGCGATTACATGAAGCTGTTTTAAACAGCATTTTTTCGTCTTGCATGGGTATTACCTAACCTTTATTGTTTTTTTGTTAAAATTAAATATTGAAAGAGAAATATCTCAGGAAACAGGTTTGGATATAAATTATACGATTATAGCGATAGAAAATACCATCAGATACTATTGATGCAATTCAATTCAACATTGTTAGTAAATATTAGTGATTTAGTAATTATTAATTAAACGCAAAATTAAGATGATCCTAATTAGTGAAGTTACAATGTAATCTTTTATATTTCGAGAATTGAGAACAGAAACCAAAATAAATCATCGTACATGACTTTGTTGAACCAGTTTTTCAAACACTTTTTGCATTCCGATTCAGGTATCTCCAAACATAGATTCCCATATATTCATCCTCTTCATTTGTCAAAGACTTTCTTGTTTGAGCCAATGTGTGAAAGCTCGTGTTGTGCTGGTAGAAAATGGTCGATCTTCGGCGGTTTATTTTCCGAAGACATACGCGATCATTTACTTCGAAGTGCTCGGTGTGTGCACAACATTTGTTGGGTTTGGCGAGCCTTGAAGGACCCATACAACCGACTGCTGTTTATTTTCATGATCATACCCATAGATTTAGTGGTCGTCACTCACTACGATGTCATAGACGTATTTTGAAGCTATGTGATCGTATCTTTGAGCATTTCTTTCCAACTAATCGACTCCAGTCTTTTTTAAGCGATTGTCAAATTAAGTCGGATTCAACGAGAACAATTGTTTTTTCGACCAAATGTTCATACAATATGAAATATATGCTGATCGCACTGATGCCTAGGGATACCTTAATCTCTCAACAAATTATATGGTGATTTTGCAATATGAGTTTACAGACAGCATCAATGTTTTCTGGAAAAAAAAAATCGATTTTGAACAGTCTTCACGAAATTTGCCAGTAAGTGAAGCACAGTTATGCTTTGGTATACCTCCGATATAGATGATTTTTTAATGGTGGTTTTTTTTCTGAAAGTCGAATTAGGTTCTTCAATGCATTGTTGAGATAATCCACGTCAAAATTTGTAAGAAATAATCGTATGAAAATGGCTCCATTTTTTCCGAGTCACTGTAAACAACACAACGTGTTTATGTCAAAACGGTCTGAGTTAATATACTGCCCCAAAAAAGTTGAAATTTACGATAGATACGCCGGTTGTCAAATGGTAACACCAGAATTGCCTATTCCCGAAATATAAGACGGATCTATCGTACGATAGATTATATCGTCTTATCGTAATAGATACTAAGTTTTCAGAACTTTTTGTAGCAGTAAAGTTTAGCGTCCTCCCACATCCAGTAACAGTTGAGAGCTTGTTTGTAAAATTCAAAAAAATTGAAGTTGTATCCAAGATTATAAAAAAATGCTGATATCAGCAGGACAGATAAGATTAGACAGATACGTCAAACAAAATGAGATTTTAAATAACTGCAGTTGAGGAGTACACCTTCTAAAGAAGTTTAAATCAAAAGATTTGTAGTAAAAAAAAATTTATATACTACTAATCTCAATCAGACTTGTCATTACGAAAATCTATTAAAAATGAATCGACTGGTTTACAAAAAATTTATAACTCATAGTAAGCATCAAACATGCCAAAAAAAAAACGATATCGAGAGAATAATTTTACAGCACTCTATATATACGACTACAAATAAAATAAAAAGTAGACACCTATAAATGTACTACGTGAGCAAGTTCAACGATATTACAAACCGCATAGCAGAAAGTCAGACGCTTTTAATTAATTTTTCAGCAACTGAGTTAACGAATATCAATATTTACTCAAAGCGGAATGGCATCCACTGAATTGTACAGTGTACGAATGCCTTGCCCACGCCACTCTCAAACTCGTAACTCTGGTTGCGAGCTTATCGTTAAAGTTTGCGATTTCTCTTTCATGTCAAATACAGAGCAGAAACTAGACGCAGTTGTTGCCAAATACATGCATATAGTATCCAAAAATATAAAAACATTTAAATTATTATCCAATAAATAATTTTGCTAAAATAAGCACAGAACAAAGTAGTAGTAAAGAATTGTATTATTGCGTATACCCAATAATAAAATCATAATTAACTATTTATATATATATATAATTTGAAATATACTATAACATTCAATTGAATAAAAGCAGTAATATTCCACTCATTGGCATTGCATCGTCAACCGAAAATTAAATTATGATGGGAGAGAAGTGATGACAATGTCAAGTTCACTTTCCCAGAGGGAGATACTGATTAATTAATCTTAACATCAATTATCCACCGATAATACTCGCTAAAAGCTTTTTCAAATTTAATTAAGTGGTACCGAGTCGACGTAAGGCGGGTTAGAAACTCTCATTGAGAACAATGATAGTGCAACTATCAAAAACTATTTATGATCCATTAAAAACAACCTTGAAGTAGTCAATTGTATGTAACGGAAGAGATTGAAACGTTAAGAAGTGCAGATGAAAGAAGTATTAACACCCTTAATTTTCTTCTCATAAAAATACTGCTTTTTGAGCGTAAATGAAACACTGGTGTTGAAGATTATAACTAGAAGTAAAGTTAGTAAAACATATAATAGATATTGCTGCTAAGGTTGTGTAAATAAGTTCCCAAAGTAAAATTACATTATTGATTAATGCAAAAATTCCGATTCAGGTTTGAACTTTAACCATAATTAATTAAACGATTTGAATTGAAAAATAAAACCAACACGACAACATCTATTCTTTGGTAACCAATAATATGGTTAGCTTTCATATCAAACGACCACTAGATACTACTTCAATAATTTATACATTAACCCTCCGACGAACTTTGAAACTTCTTTACCTAGACATCTTAAGGCATTCACTGGTTTTAAGATGATTTTATTTTTTAATGCGCGTCGCTGTGAAAGTGCCCGCAGCACGTCATTAGAAAGAAACCTTCTGTTCGCCTTCATTAAAAAGTTCCGGGATCCATCAGTCGCAACTGGCCTAATCGAGCTTTTTGGGGGGTTTTAAGTAAAGATAATTACGATAATTAATGAAGAAGTTGTTCCCTAACGACATGTTAATGCCGCGACTTTAAACACTGCAAACGACTTCCCTACTTCGTTTTGAGACCAACGATAAACGGCGGTCTATCATAAGGAATAATCACGCTAATTGCACCGAGAAAAATTACTGTATGTTACACTGGTAAATTGTTAATGCTGCATCGTTGCATTTGCATACTGTAATCCATATCTACTTTATATATAAATTACGGAGGTAATAAATGTGTGTTACTTGATAATTGTTTTTAAAATAAATCATCTTTGTGAAGAAGACTTTAACCATATAATTTTCAAGACACTAGCGCATTGAGCCAAGGTCACAAATTAATACAAGAGAAAATAAATAATAAACTAATAACATTTTTTAAAAGAATATTCAGTTTTCATATACTACAATAATTTACTACTGCAGGTCCAAATCAAAAGCTTATTGAATGTTACGTGACAGTTAGTAGCATGAAATCTAAAGTGAAATGTCTTTCCTACAACGTTACTAATACCTTGACTATTAAAGCATTTTTGTCTGTATATAGTCGGAAAGTATCGTTAATGAAAATGGTGTCATCTGTCCTTTTATGTTTGGTTATATGCAAAATTCCAAACATTGTTAACCGTGGGCGAACCCCATATACTCTCTACCATATGCTCAAATAGAAACAAACAATACTATATTCCTTCCTTGTATACAAAAGATTCATAGTCCTAGAAATCTGCCAACTCCGACGACATTTGCATTTAAACTAACACATTTCAGAGGAAAGGGTCGACATATACAGCAAAGTAATTGAAACGAAGTCAATAAATTCGTGCTGCACAGCCAGAATACACAGATGTGTTTATTCCTCAACGTTCAGTTATATCGGGACCCGTCTCCGTCGGGCAAAATAAATTCATTTTCACGAATATGGCCTTAAATTGCGCCCTCGGTGACATTGCGAGAGGATTTGCTCAGCATTATTTATTACTTATATCGGGACGGGTCCCGATTTGCCATGTTAAAAGGTGACAGTTTGAGGGCGACATCTGCCGAATGGGTTTTGTATTAGTATGGAAATTCTCGATAGTTAGATGTTTAGGATAGAAAAGGAAAATTTTATTGATCATACCTCTATTCTGATTTGCTTTTTCTCCATTAGGTAATTAGCATCTACTGATTTTTCGTCGTTCAGCAAAATGTAAAATAGATGTTACCCCTAATACTGCAACTTTGATTATGTAAATTTCTTGAAATAATTTATGCTTTGTCTGGCCGTTACACTCACGAATTAAATCCTTTTTGCAGGAGAAGTTGGAGGCACGAGTGCTGGAACTCGAAGCCGCTTTAGAGGCGGCCCAAAAATCCGATCTGAAGGACAAGCAAACCCTGGCCAAATTACAGCGGCAACTGTCTAGGGTATGTTACGTGTTTGAATTAATTCGCTCTGTGTGCAGTTACGGTTTTTCTCAAGTCATTACATTACATGTACATTCAATTGTATGTTGATGATTTTCTTGTTTTTTTTTCTCTTAAGAGATAAAAGCTCATAACATGTGTTTAAAGATTTTCATTTTAATTCAAGTTATAGCTTAGAATCTACTTTGACAGCATCCAAACTTTTTGGGCAAATAATAATATGTAGATTGTACTTAGTTGTTAACAGTTATTAACAGTCATTGAAAGTGGACGCTTGCACGTTGAAAAAAGCTGATAAACACTATAAATAGTGCTGGTCTATTGTTAAGATATTTTCAAGCTGCAATTTTGGTGGAAATTTTGAACATCACATTTCAACAGAATTAGTCGTTTGTCGAATATCTTAATAAATATTGCCATTTGCCTTTCCTTAGTACATTCGGCAAGTTTTTTAAGACTAGCATTCAAACAGCTGTAACGATTAAGAATTGGATACATCACACACATTGGACACATTGATATGAAGGATTTTTTACTCGATACAATCTATACTAGCATCTTTTAAATATTTATTAAGTATTATTCCTGAAAGTTTCTGTATAAATGATTTTAAATTATTCCTTAAATGGGTTCCGGTAGTAGAGCAATGGCTACATAAATAGTAGTTTATGTTATATCCTGTGGAAATTAGAAAAGTGTAAGCTCATAGACCAAATCTAGGGTATTACCATGCCATAGACAGATAATTTACGGAATGACTAAGTAAGCTCTTGCCACTGCGACCTATGGGTATATTGTAGCTCCCTGTTATCTAGACCACATGGTCTAGCTTTGCCTTCTTCATGAGGCTTTCTAGCCTTGCCAGGTTTGTCTTCATGTAGCTCGCCGTATCTGGATATGGTTTGCCAATACACCATAGCCTCAATCGGACTAGTCCCTCACATTGGCACATGATGTGCTGCGAGATCTCTTTTTCTGTCTGACAGATTCTGCGCATAGCGTTTTCCGCCAGACCAAGGTTGCTCATATGCTTATTGAGTCTGTTATGTCCTGTTAGTAGACCTACTAGCAACCTGGCCATTCTCCTGCCTTTATTCAAAAGGTCATTAGTGTATTTAGGCATGTATTCTTCGATGAATTCCTTAGCCTGTCTCTGTCCTGGGGAGCTTTTCCACCATTCGAGGGATTTATCCGCCGACCATTTCTTCACAGTTTTGGCTATTTTCCTTTTCGTGATTCCATACGATTGTATAGATCAAATGAGTGGCCTAGACGCTCCTCCTTTGGCCAGAGCATTTGCCTTCTTACTTCCTTTCATACCTTCGTGTACCGGTACACAAGCTAGGCTCACCTTGCTGTGCACTCCTAATTCGTTTAGTGCATATGCGCAGTCCCATATTAGTTTTGACGTGATCTCTGTGGCGTCAAGCGCTTTTGCCATAGTCATAAATCGTTTCCAAGAAAATTTTGTTTTGGTTGATGCCCGTGGTTGTAGGGTATGATACGAGTCCGGATTTTCTCAGGTAATATGTATGTCCATCATTGCTTGAGGACAAGTATATTAGTCGTCCAAAGAAAGCGCAGATTATAGTAATGAGACGAACCTTGCAATATGCAGTGCTTTCTTATCGTGCTCAATATATGGGAACATAGTCTACCTCTAAATATTCCAAAATGAGATATAACGATATTTATTTTTCGATAGATGTTGATAATTTTCCAAACCTCTTCCGCACATAAAAATATTTAATCGTAATTCCTTCTCTTGTAAGAGTTGTACAGTAGTTATCAAATAAGTGTAATAACAACGACGTTCTGTATACGTATATCCTTTATGGTCTACAGTTTGCACCGTTTTTCCGAGTGTAATTTCATTGTACACTGGCAACAGCATTGCACAAATAATATACATTACTGGCAATTAATGGCAATATTCGTCTACACGGCATACTTCACGTTCCGCAGTCCTTCCTCGCTTTCATCTCCATCTCATGGAGGAGACTATTCGTCGGTGAGATTTAATAAGTTACATGTTTCAACGGTGCAGAATGGGTCTTTGATCTTCCATGATAAATAACACCCGGCTGATGTATGAAAATACTTCATTGCGCTCACTGTACGTTTATATCTCGTCGCTAATAGCTTCAGATGTTACGTAAATTTGCTAAATATACCAATATTAACGGAGAATTTGTTGGTTATTTTGAAGTCATTATTTTTAATGCCGAAGAAGAAAGTAACTATTTTTAAAATTATATCCGCAGCCTTGTATTATTGGCATACACGCGTATATAATTTGCGATGTATAGTGTTGCAGATTAGTAATTTCTCACTCTGTTACAGGTCTCCAAATTAAGTAAAATTCTTATGTAACATGAACACGATTTCTATTTTATGTTGTTTTTAATACGTTGATAATCACTTTATTAAAGAACTGTGTATCTAGTAATAAATGTGAGCACACGATGGAAAAGGGAATGGTGATTAGATACATTGTCGCAAACAAGTGAAAGCGAATGTGAAATCTTCATAAAATTATCATTTTAAAATTATAAGTATCATAATATATGGGTTGAAATTTCTGGCAAGACAGTAGAAATATACTTAGCAGCCTAACCTTCAAATGGGAAACTTTCAATTTCATGATAGAAATCTACGATAACTTATTAGTAGAATAACAGTGATAAGAACGCAAGTGATACTTGAGAATTTTATTGACATGCATTCCGCGTTCAATTCAAGGAAATTAATTAAATTATCAAAAACGTTATTCAAACAATGCGCGCTATGTCCTTTTTAAAACAATGAGAGTATGTATTAGCTCTTAGAGATTGTAGGTGTCCCATTCTATTTATGGAACAAGCATATTTTTACTCAAGAAATAATCCAACATGGATCCTAAATAAATGTTTTGTTGGTATAAAGATGATTTCTTAGTTAGTCCTATTTATTTCCCAGACCACTACGTCATATTGTAACTCACAGCAATATTTCGGTATTTACTACACTGAAGAGCAGAAATGTCGTTCACGCAAATTTTATTCGCGTTTGAAATATAATGGTCGATTTGAAAAGATAAATGGACTGCGTATATAACATGTTATAATAACCATTTTTATATTTTTTAATTAGTTAGCAATACTACAGGTCTGAAAACTTGCTAAAGAGTTTAGCCATATCAGCCTCTCCGGCACTTTACGGTTTAACTATCTTACATTTCAACGCAAATTGACCAGTTTACAATCAAACCCGGGAACATATCTAATAGCGGAATCCATTTCTAAACACATTTAATAGAGGAGTTCATTTATAACCACAATCGACACCACTGAAAATTTTTAATTTTATTTGACTACCGGTACGAAGCATGATCTTTGAAACGCTACATTTTACCAATGAAAAATGAAATCGCCCAAATATATCAACAGTTGGAGACGATTGAGCACCAATTTAAAATTTAAATACATAAGACACAATAATTTATACGCAGAAAATAGTCGTAGTGGCATATTTACTGGTTCGCTGCTATCTCATAACTGGTATCATTCCGATGATGATGACACGAGTAGATCACGTTTCTACATGTCTATCGATGCCTGGACCTGTACAACAGTATTACCAGCGATACCAGTTGAGTTAACTCATTTGGTTCCTGGAGCCTTTATTTGACAGTAGACAAATGAACGAAAAAACTTTAAAAGTATTTCAGAAAAATTAAAACAACAAAAAACCTGTGATAAACACATTCCGAAGACATATCTGAAAACACGATGAAAATTGTGTCAAGTACAACCATTGGTACTCGTTAGATTAAAATCATGGTGTTTAGTGTTGTCCAAAGGTTTCTGTTTTTATCGCTCATATCTTGAAGTAAAAAAATTATAAAAGTACAGGAGTATACTATCGTGTTTAAACCAGTTGTTGTACATGAATATTCTAATAAATCATTTCATCTTTTTACATGTATTACATCTAGCATACGTACAAGTGAATAGCTCGAACAAAAGCTTTGTATTACCCGGTATATTAAATTACTCAAGGTATTCGATTGCATGTATATATGTATATTGCTCTCTCGGACTACAGTCAGCAAGAAAAATGAGATAATAGTGGCACTTCAGCAATTTCAAAAAATATGTTCAAGGTACCAGATAACTCGGACATTCCATTAAGAGACGGACATTAAATGAATGCCGCTCGAACAAAGAGCACTTTACCCAGTCCGCGTTGGTGCGTTAATTTATAGGCGAACGACCTCCGAAATTTGACTTAATATTTCTTAAAGTAACTGATGATTCTCGGTCATTCTCATTCCGACTCCGTCGGTATCGGCCACGTTCGGGTCTTTCAGAGTTAAATTTATACGATGGCAAATAGACAATGGTCGTCGCCGCGTTTCGCAATTTATAGGCGAAATCATCTTCTCTTCGCCCGGCAAGAGTTTAACGTTCCTTCTCATTATTTCGCGAGGAGGTTAATAATACTCTTCTCTCTACGTTATTCGGGGCTATAGAGATGCTTGAGAAAGGTTAGGTTAATTGGCCGGAAGAGCAATGGTTATTTAAAACAGTGGGTTGCAGATGAAGCAGCTATTAGTCAAGATTTAGGGCCGACGGACTCCACAGGGAAATCTGGGGAGTCTCCTTCATCGGTCGGTACTGCCGGAACCCGCGTCTGGTTGCTGTACGCTCTTCTATAATATGTTATCGGAAAGATATGGACGACAATATGTCGGTACATATCTAGATCTTTATTATTTTAAGCTCGTAGGAAAGCCTACCTTGAATATCATTTTCATCTAGTCTCTTATGTGAAGTATTTAAGCTGTCTGTGTAAGTGTTATTAAAAAAACCAAGAATAATAAACATATCCTGAAATCAGGGATTACTTGTTAATATCGTGGGCAGCAATGTATTCAGCTATTACGTTGAAATTGTTTAGCTTAATCCACGTCCAAAATCACAATTCCATCATTTTGTAAGATTAGGCTGGCACTCGAACCTAGAATATATATTCAAGAGTTCTGTTGCCATGCGCAGTGTCTTTTTTTGATATTAACATTGCAATTCACTGAGGAAAAATATTTTTGTATTTATGTAACTCGTTTGTTGCTAAACACTTCTTGATCTATGTATTGTAGAAAGTTTAAACAGAGTTTCGTAAAAAAGGGAGGTAATTAATTTTCTTAGAAATAGTGGCATAGTAATGTCTCTAAATTACTGAAGTTTCTATAAAATTCGGTGTACTAAAACAATATTTCTCGATTATACACGTTAACTCGAACCAAAGTCGAGTTAATAGTTAATTTTCCAATATAATTTTAAATTTTTAATCCTTTCTAAGTTCTAAATTGCCTAACGAACACTAGATTGTCGATAATTTCCCTCGTTATAGACCTAATAAAGTATCGCTACCCTACACTATACATGTAATTATCTTCCTGGACTCGATCATTTCGAACGAAATCTAATTCCCTTTTGCGCCATTTTAATTTTACACCGTTATTATTCACACTTCCTACAAGTTTTTGCAATCGCGACGCATACTTATACACAGAGTTAAATTAAAATTATAGTTTATACTTGGTTGTGCAGCTGAATTTCAATTTATTACCAAGCAAGGTTGTAATCTTTCGCGCCTTCATTATTACTATATTGAGTAAATCTTATTTAATAACAAGCAGAAAATGGTGTAATTTCAGCCGACATAATCGGCGTTGCTCTATTTACCGTTTCTGAGGAGTAAATTATATAGATTACCGTTTATGGATTGATTTAAATTCCGCAAAGTGTTAGTAAAAACCGTGTTCTTAGCCAAGTATAATTAATAAGCTAATATATAAAATAGACTTAGCTATAGTAGAATCCTGTTCAACGAAAGAGGTTGGAAATTGTAGAAAATATTACTTCCCAAATGCTAATACCTTCCAAAATATACCGGAACTTGTCTCTTAATAAATGTCACTAAAAGGGTCTTGTGAAGTTTTATCAGCAAATATATAAGCTGATGTAAGTTATATGTAAAACTGAAAAAACGTTTTGTTCTTGCCGCTATATTATCAGAAGCTACCTTATGTGCTACAACTCCTTATCATTTTATAAAATACGATATCTTTGACTCTGAATAAATAGGTTAGGTTCACAGATCAATCATTAATCGCTTTAATATAGGTTTTGCGAATTGCAGGTAGTAAACCTTCGATAGGTCAAAATCATAACCTAACACTTAGGATAAAAATTGCAAACAACTAAAATAAATGTAATAGCATTAGTTGTGTGCGAACTTGTTTAAAAATAAATGCAATAAAGTTTCTATACAAAGTTTACGACATTGAAATAGCTATCGCAGGACTGTATAATACAATCACTTTGGCATACCTTTCCGAGAAATGATCCAAACATTGCAATCATTACAAAATGATTTACACGTACCTAATAAATTGTTATGCGTTCTTAGAACTCCATATTATTAAGGGTACACGTTAACTTTACAACCAATTTTATTGTACTCAGAAAATAATTTACATAGTGCACATTCTGTTTCATTCTGCTACTGGCGGAAAATTTAAATATATGATTAAATAAAAATTGAAATACACTATATACTCATAATATCTTCTTTTAACAAAGATAAATAGTTTTGTAACACACACATATTGGGTAACATAATCACTTAAACATTTGGGCGTCTTAAGTTTCCTTCTCTTTATTTTAACAGAATTTTTTATACAAGTATTCGTCATTAGTAACCATAACTTCAGTTTATTCTATATCTCTTTTAATATCTCCATTCCAAGAGAATTCTCATTTTGTTTTGATAAAAATTTTGTTTTTAACAATTTTGTAACTTGTTAGATTTTATCTCGTACGATTTATTACCTCAACCTTCAGCTTAAATTTAAGTAATACATTTTGTTAATAGTAGCTTTATTAAAGATATTTAAAAAACATATATTCAGTTGCTGGAGGGTGAAGTATCTATTGATTTCATTTGATGTTAGTTCTCTTTCCTAATGTACCGATTCCAGACACCTTGACATACCTTAAGAACTTGTTGCTTCAAAATAGTTTGAGCCAACAATGTATGCAGGAATATATTTGCTTAACTGACATTTGTATGAAACTGAACATTTTTCAATTCAACGGGAGTTTTTACCTTTACATGAGCTGTTTTGAAAAGGACTTAGAATCTGAGAGTGAATATTTTCCTAGGGTTTGGTTGAGACATGTGAATGACATTTTCGCTATTTTTGTAATTTTTGTAAATGTAATATTGACGATTTCCTCAATAGATTAAACACTCGGTCCGAAACCATAAAGTTCAGCTGTGAGAGAGAAAAAAAACGGTCAGCTACGCTTTCAAGATACTTTACTAATTGGAAAGAACAATAGATTAGAGTTTGACATCTAGCAAAATTATTTTAAAAGTTATGAACTGGAAGCACCTGCTGTTAAGCTCTCTTAAATAAATAGGTTCTAATTAATTCAAAAAGATCTGTCTGCTGGTGTCTTTTATAGTCTGTTTGGTGAATCTCTATTCATTAAGGTCACTATGGTTCTTATTTTGTGTGTGTGTATGTTTTGCACAACTTATATGATTTTTTTCTACGGTGTCTTATTTCTTTATATAGTTTTGGCTATAAGATATGTTCTCCAGCTTTCAAAATTGTCTTTACCATTCCTAAAGTATTATAAAGTGCATTTATCGTATCTGTGTTTATCATAGTTTTTTGTGTTCAAATGGCTGTGTGACAGCATCATATCGCCTTTTATAATGTCATACTGTTAATCACTTTGCTCCCAACGGCGAATGGTAAGTCGATCCGCATTTCAACTCCCTTAAAAAATGTCACTATCCCTCCAGAAAATTGAAACCCGTTTCCTATTGTCCCGTCACAACGATAGTCAGCCAACTAACCACTGCGGCTATCGACCCGTTTTTGTCCAATAGTTGAACATCACCAATAGAAACAACTATAGGTTTCCTTCAAGTATGAGTCCTCTGATTTCCACTAGATGCATTCCAAAACGATTTCAAAGTATCTGGTATGAACCTATTATGATCTGTCCATCCTGCTTTAATTTGTTGTAATAGTTCTTGTAAATCATCATCATCCTTGGTTTGTTCTACTACAGATTAAATTTTTATGATGTGACAATAAGATCATGTGTTATGGGGAATATGCGTGCTAGGTGTAGTAGTTTCCCTTATTTTTTATATTTAATTTCCACATCACATGATTGTAATCTCATTCTCTGCTTCGTAGGGGAAATTTGTCTAAGGGATTCTTGAGAATAATTTTTAATGGTTTATAATCAGTTTTCACTACAAATATTTTTCCTTACTCGTATTGACAAAATCTGTCGCACCCGAATACTATTGCTTACATTTCTTTCTCTTTCAGGACGTAGTTATGTTATGTTTTGTTTAGAGCCTTTGAAAAATATATAGTATTATATATTTATTCTCGCCATAATATTACAAAATTGGTTACCCAGACAAAGCTAATTCTAAGTTCTGAAATTTAGTTTCAGGTTCAGTAGATCATACCTACATGAAATTCTCTTTAATTAATTGTCGAATATGTTTTATTTTTTCGGAAAAATGTAGGTAATATACATACGTTCAACATTATTAAAAGTACATTTTAATTTTACAAACGATTCACACGTTCTACCTCACTCTCTGCCACTCACAGAAAATTAAAAATATAATAAAATAAGCAATAATTAAAAAATATAATCTATACGCGCAACTCAAACTTTACCGGATAATGTAAAATGTTAGCTCCAGTTGATATTCATTATTTTCGGAACTGTAATCACAGAAAAGCAGAATTACCATGGAATAAATATGTCTCTACTGGAATTACAAAAAGTAATTTATATCATACGGGTTAAAAAAACAATTTGCAATAATCAAGTGATAAATGTGGTTTTGATACTCACTTAATTTGTAACTTGGGCAGCTGTTTCGTGCTTAAAAATTGCTAAAAATTTTCTTTTGAATATTTTCAACTAAAATACAATTACCAAAAGTTAGTCGCTAATAAATAACAAGTGCCTTTGCTATTGGCATGGATGTACGATTTGGTGTATATGTTGTGTGAACATATTCTAATAGTTTTTGTTCCATTTCTAATCAAATGGTTCTTCATTCTACCTTATTTCAATACGATTTACAGAATTGTCATTTAATTTAACACAAATTTACACGTGAATAAATCCATTGCTTTGGTACTTATTTAACTAACTTTGATGTCTCGCAAAGAGTTAGGAAGAGAAAGGCAATAAAAAGGATCATCTGCGAAAAGAATAAATTGAAAAATAACTAACGTATACCCTGTATATAATGCAGCGGAAGCTTTTGTAACTCAAAAAGCTCGACTTCTGTTTCATTAATATATTAAAAGTAAACAATATTAAATAAATAGAAAAGCTTCTACTATACTGCACTATATGGCAGATACTCGACAAAAAATCAACTAAACCAAAACTCGTGTGTGTTCATGAAAGGTCAACAAAGTAGGTTTTTTCTTCAATAAATATAGAAAAAAGGCACAAGGAGAATTACATACATCTTCTTGATTAGCCAATAAAACAAATTGATATACGATACCGTCGCAGTATTTTCATCGTTTTCCCATTTTCTCCTTCCGCAGAAAAAAGCAAGTTTTTTTGATACCATAAGCAGGGTAGTATTGATTTATACCTATGTGGGAGGAGTGTATGGAAGGTTCGCATGTTCAGTGGCAGTATATAAACTTTGCCGGTAACCCGTATATGGTGATTACGGTTTGCATGTAGAAGTCGCAATGAAAACGAAAGTAAAGGTGAATTCACTGGATTTTCCTCGGAATTATTAACTCAAGGGTAACGAACATGAGTCACAGAAACGTCGAACATAATCAATTTAAAAATAAACGTTTAGAATATTTTTTTAAAAGATTTCACATTTTGATATAACTCTCAAATACAACGATTGGAACGTTTTTAATCATCTCTGAAACAAAAGTAGAACTTTGGATATTACATTAATTTTGTTGTCAAATTGCCATGATGCTTTTTAACAAAAACGAAATAAGGAAAAATGTTAGAACTAACATGGTTAATTTGCTATTCAGGTGAAATTCGGTACAAGCGACAATTAAGTGATTCTTCTGTCTGCGAAGATAATTACATTGGTCCATCTATACATTTAAATAATAATATTCTGCTAGTAAGTATATAATGGGACTTATTGATATCTATGTAATTGGTGCGCATAGTTTCTAGCAAATATGTAAACATACGTACTATCATTACGAACACCATGTCTTATAAGTAAGTTATCAAAGTGTGACAGCCATCAGATAAATAATAAAAGAATTGTAAATTTTTGTAACCAGTAAATCTATCTGAGAGAAGGCTAAATTCCTGTACGTCAGTCGGTTATTAAGTATTTATTTTTGAATGTCAGAGAAATACATTTTTGGTGATATGATAGAAACCTTATGTGGTATTAACGAATTGTGCTTGAGCATATTGTAATATTAACTATGCATTTCCAAGCAAAAAAATGGTCGTTAATGGTTCAGTTTGAAAAGCATGCTGTGTATTGCTTTGTTTAACCATTGTGCCTCTTTTTGCATGTCTACCAGAATCTTTAGCCCTTCTTTAAAACAATATAATAATCTCAATCGATTTATGTTGGCTGTTCTTTTGACTAGCACATACGTAGGTGTGAGCCGGAGCAACACTTTTAAAGTGGCCATTGGGCAGATGCATATTATTCGTGTCATTCTCAAACACATAAATCGCAATGTTTTCAGCGTGATTGGTGTTGGTTTTTGGCTAACATATGTAGTAAAGTAGCATAAGCGACGACAAGGCGTAATACCATTTTATATAAGTAATGTATCATTTTTCATTGAAATCCCCTAATTTTTTTCAAAGATTCTTGTAAATACCATTCCAACCATATTTCAGTTTACCTTTCGGTCAAAAATTATTTTTAAATCTTCAGCTTCAGTGGAGTATACTAGCTGTACTCGTTTTAGGAATGGTGCGTCATGTTCCCTTTGGTAAATGGAATAATTATAGTTTTGCTTGGATTGATACTTAGTCCATTACTCAGAGATGATCTATTGTATGGAGGACATTTTGCATTAGATCGTCAGCCATACCATTTTCGTAGTCTTGAACATTCAAGCCTTTTTCGTGAAGCTGTCTGAGAAAGTGATAAATATCCAAGCACGTAGAATGGTATTCCTTCTAGGCTTCATTCTTTTACTGATACGAAGTTCACGAAGTTTCCTCCAGCTGCGGCTTTTTAATATGAATCGACTTGATTGATTTGTAGAGAACTATGAGTTCTTTGCTTCGTGGATTTAAATGTAAGGCTAAGGTAAATTATGTTGAAACCTAAAATTTTATACATTTGAAATAGATTGGTGTGTTATAGAGAAAGATAAATATTTGTCAATATTCTATTAAGAAAGTCAACTAGCCGTACGTCTTTAGAAGAAGTTCATGGTTTTGATTTTCCTACTAGATAAGAAATTAATGCTCACGATAGAAAGAAATAAGTTGGTTTCTTGTTATCAATTTGTGCTCAATGAAAACCATTTTTCACAAGATCACAGGATTGAAATGTTATCGAACGAGAAGAAAGTCTATCCATTTTGACGAAAAAAATATAAAATGCGGTTTTAAAAGTGAGAACAGGCTTGCCAGAGAGAAAGGCTGTGGACGTATTAATATTGGCACCCTATCTACTACATACAACTAATATTCCTTATCATTTTCTCAGTTTTGCAATATCAATATTAGAAATATCTATAAAGAAGTTACTATGAGCTTCAAACATCTACATACAAGTCCAATTATAGCTGAATAGAATTAATATTCATCTGCAAGCATAAATAGCATCTGGTAAAATATTTGCCTACGTTACGCAATGTTAAGCACCAGCTGCGAATTCCATCAAAAATAGAAATATCAAGAGCTCTATTTTAACAAAAAATAAAAATATTATGTTGTAGAAAGTATGCCTTTCTTGTCCGTATATAATAAATTGCCCATTTTCCAGCAAATGTTCACGCGTACGAATGTCTGGTATCTAACTTTGGGCTGATATATTCATTAATATTTTTGAGAATTGCCTTATAACTGCAAATACTATGCTTTGTATAAATTTAATTTAGTAATTTCAAGAATTATGCAGTATTTTTGAAGTATTTTATATTGGCAATATTCCGATCTTTTGTGAAAGTGAGTATATGTATATTATCTAGACAAACAGTCTCTCATGGTTGCTAATGTACCATAACGTGTATGTGGGCGAGTACATGTTAAATCATTTTACCATGTTTACGATTATAGCTCGTTTTGTTGGTGTACAACTGCTGCCGACAGGCCGCTACACTTTACTACAGAGGCTGTGCTGTTTAGCTTACCTCCGGGCCAAACAGTCGTTTAACAATTCAAAATCGCAATGGTTCCCAACAGATGCGTTCCTATATCCCACGCTTTTTAGCGGCAAACCTTGTTCTATTTAAGTTGTACAATCTATACACTATACGAGTTATTCGGTTTATATAGATTGATTTGTAACTGTTCCACAAATTTCCTAGATTTAAGCGACAGAATGAGAATAACGGGCGAAATAAACAAAGTTTTACATGGCAACATCAAGATGCATACAAAATACGTCAGACTTTAAAATGAGACGACTCTGTGCATATATAATCAAAAAATATATGCATTGTACCGGCTAGACGGATAAATTTATTCAGCTTGCGTTTATATGTTTGTTATAGAGGAGAATATTCAAATGTTATATCCTGAAATTGAGTTCATGTTACAGTTCTAGCTGGACGAAAACAACTGTATTTCAATTTTGTGATGCATTTTCTTATTAGTCTGATTAGGTTGATAGCCTGTTGTAAAACAAGCTTTGGTAAATTGCTGTAAGGATAAATCTAGCTTGTAAGAATCGTTATTCTTTCCTGTGGGATATAGGAATTGCAAAAGAAACTACTTCGGGGAGCAAACAGTTCTTTGTTTTGTTAACTAAGTGCACATAATATTCGTAACAAAACTTCAATTCAGTATCTCGACTTTGTCAAGTGTTGATTTAACAAATCGACCTATCATGACATTATACAATAAACCAAGCATAATTTAGAACTTTCTATAACTCAACTAACAGTTCCACATGACCTACATCAACAACGTTTTTCATGCCTGCATTAAATCCAAATCAATATCATCTAATCGTGGCCACAAAAAAATATTAAGATGAGCTGGAACTGCAATTATGTCTTTTTTCTATGAAAGAAATGATTCACTGATTTCAAGATGTAATAAGTAAACATGGCATATGCTTACCTTATGCATAGCAAGAGATATTTCGAGCATTATCGGATTTGCGATCGGCCAGCATACGGCCAAAGAATAAAAACTTTAAATTGTAAATTAGTATGTAGTTGTGTCGTCTATCAATATGCTGTGGTATGAAAAGTTCATGTAACCATCGAATGTGTAGCGAATTTGCCAAGTTTAGTAATAAGCCACACTATCCACTAACTTATTGCGAATGTAAAAACTCCATTCAAATTTCATGTATGTATATATATTTAACAAAATGCGAGCTGCTCAATGTTTCGAATGTTTTCACGGGTTGGCTTAGTTAGAAAATGCCTTACTATAACGAGAGTAATGCCTCATTGTGAATCGCTTGAAGTGTGACATAAAATCGACCATACTGACTAAGTATTTGGTAAACGAATATTGTAATAGCTTTGATCGTTGGAAAAACGCTAATGATGCTCAGCTTCTATCGATAAGTATATAACAACCCAATGTGTAGCTCCTTTTTTACACAAAACTACACAATTTCAAAATAACGGCAAACTTTCTGTGTAACATGATATTAATGGTAATTATCTCAGAAACTAAACCTGTAAAAGAGCTCATGCGTGATAAAATATACCGGGTGTTCCATTAAAAAAAGATTTTTTTCCAATTTTTCTGCGGTTGTCAAAGAAATATCAACAAAGTCTCTCTACAATAAATTTCGTTAAAACTCAACCTACAAGAAATTAAAATACATTCTAGTTTATGACAATATCGAATTCGATCACAAGGATTGAGTAGATACGATTTTTTTAAATAAACAGTAATTTCGGTGGAAATTTAACAAAAACAGGTTTTTTCCCCTAAAGGGCTAGACTTATGCGGATAAAAGTCAACAATGTTGACCTAAAATTCGATATAGATATCAAAAATAAAAAATATATAGGGTGTTCCATTAAAAAAAACTAAGTACGGTCCTGTGCAGATGAAAATATTTTTAAATTGTAAACGAGAAATGTCCGAAAAAGGCCAAGTGGGCAACCCTGGTTTAATGTTTTTTAGGCTGTTCCCACATTCATAATTATTTTCAAAACTGCATCTGAAGTTGATGACGTATGTACATTTTAATGTTTCCTGCTTACTCAGTCTAAACTGATTATTTCCACATTTTAACCGTATTACAAAAACGAGTTCTCTCATGCAGAGTTTTAGAAACTTTTTATCTAAGCGGCTTACGCATTATATTTTACTCGAAAATAATACGTAAATAACCAACAGAGAGCGTACAAACGAAATGAAATCGCAAATCTTTTATTTAACGTATGAAACGCAACATTTCAAAAGAAAGCATAGGTACTTTAAAGAAAAAAGATTAATGCAGATAAAAAAATCACTCCTTCCTGCGATAAGAAGATTTAATTTTTTGTTCTTATTTTGTGCGTCCCCGTCCCCTTTGTAAAGCGATGGCTCTAAACTTTATATTACCATAAATTCTCAGACTTCCTTCTTCCAGCACTACCATCACTCGGCAACAGTTACGTCTCCTCCTTTCATTTCCTTAAACTTGCGGGATTTCTGGCAAGGGGTTGCATTTGACTGATTGTATTCGCAATTACCGCGCGGCAAACCCTCCTGCGGTGCATAGCGGCAACGCTAACACGGAAGTTTTGCGCCTACGGCGCCCTTAATGATCAACATTTAAGAAATATTATTCGTGACTGGGATTTTCATGTTTGGAACGACCAGATAACGTTAAGGCATATTCTTTTTTTATGGTTTCATCACGGTACATAAATTACGCAATAATTTTTCGAATAGGATGATACTTCGTTACTGGAAGAGATATAAAAGGAAGGTTCTTAAGTTTGTAATAATACGTTCATGAGAGATCATTACGTTCATGATTAATGCAAAAATTTTACAACAGTATATCATGGGTCCCTACAGAAATATAGAGATGGTATCTTAGGAACCCTTATTAGCTATGTCTAAGTTGCTAATAAGTCAATAAAATGTTTATTTATCACTTACTTTAGGTTAGAATAGAGTAAAATTCTTACACCGACATTTAAAACTTGCAGCTATTGCAACTCTTATTAATGTGAATGTACAATAGAATAAGTTATAATTTGTATTTTTCTACAACCGTCAATGCAAGCAAATATTTTATTTTAAAAATATAAGCGTCTCGGCAAGGATTTGAACCATGAACCTTCCGTTTACCGGATGGATGTACTAACCAATTGCACCACCGAAAACATAGGTCGAATACCATCGCAAATATATGTGACAAGGAGGGTTTCCGTTCTTTCACAATGCTCTGATAACTTTATCGATATGTTCGTCATATGAGATCAAAATTTGGGCAGATATTTCTCATATGACTCCAACATTAGTTTCTCCTCAAATAGATACATTTAGTTAACTATGGAACACTTCTTTGAGTAAATAGTAGGGAGATTTCAGAAGGGTTTATGCTCAGATCACCTTTTTTGCACGACATTTCGATAACTTTGAGGCGCTTGGTACCCTTTCCGAAACGGTGCCCCCAATTTTTCACGTTGTTATAATTGCTATTTCATCCGCATAAATAATAACCGTATACACACCAGAGGACTGAATAAAGCAGAAGGTTCTGGGTATAACAATAGTTTCGTGAGTCAGTGAAACGTAGTTGCTTTTCAATATCAAATTATTTACTCTCAAAAATATTTTCCAACTTGTGAATTATCGTATGTTTGGCAAGCTTGCAGAATTCTCCCACGTCGTAGACACATTGATTGTTATAAATAAGCCTGTGTAGTAACGCCCTGATCTTAATATACCTTTCTAAAAACTTCGCCAAAATGTTTTAGAAAAATTATGTTAGGTGTCTTCTGGCCTGATTTAGGTATAAATACAACTTTTATCATCCTGTATTTCATTGGAACATAAACTAGTGCCTTTCGGCAGTATACATATGGGAGAGGTTAACAGGTTAGTATCCTGTCATATCAGATCCAAAAAAGTTGTATTTCTTTCGGGTGATTTATACCGTAGGAATCAAACACATCATCTTATCTTTTATTTTCCCTTTGCAGTGCTTTTGAAGGCTGCCACCTTCAAGAATCTTTCCTCCTGCTTCACAGTATCTTTTCCATGAGCTTATTTTGGCCTTTCAGATAGCCTTATTGTTGTGCGTGAAACTGATTCTACAGATGCTTCTGTCTCCGGTATTCTTTCGTCGCTTAAACACCTAGTATTTAAGGAACGAAAGAGTGTTTCTGTCAATTTTCTAAGACGCTCGTTCTACTAACGTACTATGGCCGATGTTCTCTTTCACGAATGGGGCATGGTGTTCTTTAAACTATCATGGTGTGATTGACGATAAGTATATAGGAAAATAAGTAAATGCTAGCTCCACCATCATCAGTGAACAACACCATTAAGATAATCATGAAGTTGTCGAAATTTGTCAACTATGCAAACTTTTTAAAAACTGTCTCGACTTATTCATGTTTACAAAGCAAATATCGAAAATTTGCTTAACATAAATGCTGGTCAAAAGATTTAGTCCTTAATCATACTAATGAAATAGCAATGCTTCCAAATTAGGCGTTATCTTGAATATATTTTTTTAAATAAATACCTCTAGCGTTTTATATGTTACTGATGTATGTAATATGCAGAATCGTGTACTTACATATGTTTTTAGATCATAGGACGAGATTTGACTCAGTTTCTATATTTTGTTTATTCTTTCTATTTAATACAACATAACTCATTTATGAATGGAACTATTGGTGCAGAAGTAGAACATTAAACACTTCAACCCACTAAACACCAAAAGTTTTAACTAAACACCAATGCCTTTCGACAGCAACGCTGTCGTTATCAAGGCGATAACTTTTAGAGAACCTTAGAGTTTTATTATTGTCTTGATAATGACAGCGGTTCTGTCGAAACGCGTTGGTGTTTAGTTAAAACATTTTTTTTGTTTAGTGGGTTGAAGTGTTTAGTGTTCCATAGCTCATTATATTTAGAGAAGGCATTGTTTTGGTTTGGTACTAAATGTAGTAGCAGCGTATTAGAATAAATAATTTTTATTTATATAGATACGTTTACAGGTCCTAATTGTTAAGACAGGTGCCAGGATTATAATGCGTTTATCAAAGAAGGAACATTTGCTGATTTATTCAACAAAACGTCGATGGGTAATTTGTTTTTGCATTTGTTCTTTTAAATGATCGTTTTTGCTATATGTATATAAAGCAGCATTATCAAATATTTTAATATTTTGTTTACACTGTATCATCCGATCATAATTTATCGCTCTCGAAAAATGTTTTAATTACTTATGTCAAAGTGTTCTTAACCGCTGCAACATAACCTTGAGAACCTGATAAGATTATCTTGATTAACAATTCCAAAAAATACAATTTCTCCTATGATAGCCAGTATTACAAAATATCGGTATCGTATTAATTGTAGAATTATTATTATGCATATTCATTTATTTACAACATTTTTCATCAGACATTTGTGAGGCTCGTTAAGGTGGTCTTGGTATGTAAAACGTGAGTGAAACAGGATATTTCAATATATCGAAACTCAAAAATATTTTTATTTTTATTTATTTTATTTTTTTATTTTATTTAATATTCGGGAAATTGACAGGGTCGTAGCCCCAAAAAAATTTCCACGTAATACATGAATACAATACAAAAAAGACAAAACATCAGCCAAAGCCGAACTAACTTAAGAAAAAAGTAAAAGTAAAAAAAAAAAAAATTATATTACTAACAAAAGCGATAGCAGTAAGTAAAATAAATAAAATAAAAGTGTGGTAGGATTAATAGTATAAGTACCTTAAACTAGAAAAAAAGAAAAAAAACAAAACAGAAAAGTCTATCCATGAAAAAGACCGATCACTGAACTCCTGAAAGCAGACAGCGACAAGTTAAAAATATCTAAACTACTCGCGAAACTATTGTAGTTATTACACATTCGATAAAACGGTGAGTTTATACCCATGTTGGTTCTTTGAGTTATTAGTTGGAATGTCGCGGAGGATCTAGCCTCCAGTCTCGGGACACTAAAACTCATTTTGGAGAGCAAGTCACAGTCAAAATGATTATGAACAATTTTATATATTATCAATAGATCTGCGATTACCCTTCTATGTTTTAATGATAATAAACTATAAGCAACCAGACGTTCATGGTAACTCTGTAAATTGTTGCCAAATTTGTATGTCAAAAATTTTAAAAACTTTTTTTGTACCGATTCAACTCTATCAATGTAAACATTATACATGGGGTTCCAAATCACAGAGCCATACAGCAGATTATTAACCACAAGCGTGTTGAAAAGGGTAATAAGACATTTGTGATCATTAAAAGGCTTAGTGATTCTACAAATAAATCCAAAAGTTCTAAAAGCACGGCGAGTAATGAAATCCAGGTGGTATTGAAATGAAAGTTTCGAATCAAAAATTATGCCGAGGTCTTTGACAGTGGAAACCTTCTCCAGAGCTTTATTGCTGAGAGTATAATTGAATTCAACTGGTAAACGCTTCCTAGTGAATCTAATAAATTTACACTTGTTAATATTTAAGTGTAATTTATTGGAATTACAATAAATTTCAAATTTATTCAATTCATATTGTAACTGTAAACTGTCATTAATACTACCAATACTATTAAAAATTTTTAAATCATCAGCATACAACAAAAACCTGCAAGAGCTGAAAACCCCACCAATGTCATTTATGTATAAATTAAAAAGGAGCGGACCGAGATGGGAACCCTGGGGCACACCGGAGGTCACGTTTATATAGTCAGATCTAAGTCCATTAATAGCAACAGCCTGTGACCTATTTCTAATATAAGAAGTAATCCATCGGAGAAGGTTTCCATGGCAACCTATTTGAACTAATTTAGAAATCAATAAAGTGTGGTTGACTTTATCGAAAGCTTTTTTAAAGTCTGTCAAGATAACATCAACCTGGCCACCTTGATCCAAGACAGAAGACAAATAATCGGTATAAGTAAGTAGATTTGTAATGGTAGATCTACCCTTACAAAAACCATGTTGCTGTGGCAGGATAATGTGCTTTACGGAGTGATATAACTCGACAGTAACGATTTTTTCGAAAAGTTTAGCAAAAATGCTAAGTTTCGAGATAGGCCTATAGTTTGAGATTTCATCTGCGCTACCTCCCTTGTGAATTGGAGTAATCAAAGCATTTTTCCAAACTTGAGGAAAAGTTCCTGCGTGAGAGATAAGTTAAATATTAGAGATAGGGATATGCAAGAGATTCAGCACAAGATTTAATAAATAAAGGGGAATATGATCTGGACCACTACCCTTTCTTACGTCCAAAGATCTTAACATCTGCAGTACGGAACTTTGGTCAATCAGAGATACATTGAAAGCCGAAAAAGGTGCATTGTTAGCAACCGAAAGACAAGAGTCCAGCAGACAGTCATCCTGTTCAAAAACAGACTTAAAGTAGCTATTAAATAACTTACAAATACCCAGTGTAGAGGTCGCCGTTTCATTCATATGGTGCATGCACGTCGGGAGTAAGGACGACGCACGCTTCGACTTAACATAACTCCAAAAGTTATTAGCGTCCGATTTGATATTTGACTGCACAGAATTTATCCAATTTCGATAATCAACATTTATGGCATACTTGAGTCGACGTCTAAGGATGGTAAAGGACTCGTAATCTCTTAATCTTAAGTATCTCTTCCATTTCGAGTGCATCTTACGCTTTTCTTTATAAATTTTAATAGTAGACCGTCGATACCATACAGGAAAAGGAGACCTCCCCACAATCTTTTCGGAAACATTTTTTTTAATAACTTTAAACAAATGAGAGTAAAAAATATCAACAGCATCATCCACGGATTGATCTTTAAATATGTCGGACCAAGCAATATCAGAAATCTCATTGTTTATGATTGAATAATCAGCTTTGCTATATTGCAGAGATTTCCAAGAGTTCAGCGGTAAATATTTCAATTCTTTACAGATAACATGAAAAATGATGCTTTTATGGTGACTGTCTTCCGGAACAAAGGGCCAGACACATTCTCGTACTTCTGATACCACATGGTTGCACAATACATAATCAAGGATACGGTGAAATTCATTAAAGACACAGTTATATTGAACAAAATTAAGAAATGATAACATATCCACTAGTAAGCTCTCCTTAAGATTAATAGACAAAGAATTAGATTCCATAAATTGACCATTATAAAACCATTGAATATTCGGTAAATTAAAATCTCCTACAATTACAAATATATCCTTACTATTTTCATAAACTATATTACAAAGGTTATCAAAAAATAAAGTAAATTTTGTAATGTCTGTGACAGGAGGAAAATACACGCAACAAACATGAACTTTACGCCCACCGCCCACAGAAATCGAAACCCAAACATCTTCATTAGTTGTACACCACTGTTGCCTATAAACACACTCCAAATTTACCGACACTGCAATCAAACTACCTCCACCTTCTTTCTTATTAGATGTTGCATGAGATCTATCCCTACGAAACACTTGATATGCTTCACAAAACAATTCACTATTACTTATATTATCATTTAACCAAGTCTCCGTACAACAAATCACATCAGTATCCGCGTTACAAGAGCTTGCGAAAAACACATCAGTTTTAGTTCGAACACCACGCAGGTTCTGATAATAAAACGATAGAACACTGACCATAGTAGTGAGAAATAATAATATTAGATGCAGATTCCTATACCAGTTTGGCGGGATCAAGTAGAGTATCATTAGTAATTACAAACACACGAGATACTTCGGATTTCCTGACGAAAATTTTTCCATCGCGAACCCAGTTAAATTTGTAAGAATTATTCCTACAAAAAGTTTTTACCTTCCAAAGGAGTTCTTTGTTCTTAAAAGACAAGTGATCATTGAGAAACACCTTATAATTTTCTTTGAAACCCAAAGTATTACTTGTTAATCCTTTAGATAGACGTGATGCAGCCATAAAGTCATTTTTTATATTGCGGGAAATGAACTTCACAATAATTTTCCTTGGGATATCGTTCGATTTACGATGATAACTTATTCTGTGACAGGCATCAATATGGTTAGCCTGAAGATCGAAGCCAACCTGCTTCGCAATATCGATAACAACATTGCATACATTTTCATTTTTGAATTCAGGAATTCCAGATATTTCAAGATTATTAATTCTACTGTACTGCTCAAGTGAATCTAGCTCACGTCGCATCCGTGTATTCTCCACCTCCAAATCAGCGACACGTTTTTCCATATCTTCAATGCGTTTGAAACAATTATTAAATTCCGTCATCTTTTTGTTGAAATCATCAATCTTAGAACCATAGAACTCCAAAGATTTTATAATTGTAGATTGTTCAGTCTTTATGGAAGAGATATCAGTTACCAGAAGTGATAATTTATTCAATATAACGGCAGTTTCTGCAGATGGAGAAGGGAGCGATGAGCACTCCTTACATTTCCATGACATTCCGGGTGATGAGAGTATATCAAGAGCAGCAGTCGAGAGACTGACGCAGACGGCATGATAACTTTTAGAACAAGCTCCATTGCACTTCAATCCTGGTTTGTGTCTATTGATGGGAGTATTACAAAAACTGCAGGCAGCAAAGTCCGGCATGCCGATACGGAGATAACCACTGATAAAACTCGCGAAATAACACTTGTTGATCAGAAATTATAACGGAAATTATTAGGGAATATTCAGAAAATTGAAAACTAAAATACCACACTGCTACAAAGATATTTATGTCTGTAAGTATTATTAAAATACCGAGAATAAAGCAGACTTTGTACAGAAAAATCGAAGGACGATACATACGATACGGCTGACTGATATATATATACTGAATATTAGCATATATTATCGATAATATTTTTACAGTAAATACGTTACCGACAATCAGTGTCTATTTTGTGCGTAACAGTACCATTTAGTGCAGCACTGTTAAGCATATAGTTTTAAATTAATATAGATCGTTTTTATCGCTGCCAATTATTATTTACGGGTCGATGGCCGCAGTGGTTAGGCGGCTGACTATTGTTGTGAGAGGACGATAGGCGCCGGGGTTCAATTCTCTGGAGAGACGGTGATATTTTTTCAGAGAGTTTAATCCCGGATCGACTTGCCATTCGCTGTTGGGAGCAAAATGATTAACAGCGCGGCATCATAAAGGCGATATGATGCTGTCACAAAGACAATTGAACACAACATATACACACAAAAACTACACCGCGAGAGTTGCAGTGATAGCCAGACAAGCGATACAGTTTACGGAGTCACTGCAACTAAGCACCCACCACATTAAAAAATAATAAAAATAATGTGACAAGTGTTGTATGCTATTTGCAATTTTATAATTAATTAAATTTTTCTGGAATTATTGACAATTGTGGGTGGGTTGCCGAACAATTATCATATACTTATAGCAACATTGGTACGGTAGATACATAAAAAACTAAAATACTTCTTTTTGCAATAAAAGATCCTCTTTCGAATAAATAATAGTGAAGAAATATTATTGATTTTATGCTACATATTTTGGTAAGACGAGATCTTACTTCCTGGCCTTCCTAAAACAATACAATACAATTTAATAAATACCTACAAATGTAAACATGCGAACAAAACTAACATCTTATCAAAATAACAAGCATATGGCATAAATCACGAATCTCATTAAGTAACTATGTACGCATATTTCGAATACTTGGCGTGTTTATGTGTGAAAGCTGATACCCAATTAGTCAGCTGTATTTCTCTAAAATTAGACTGAAGAGCATCTACGCGCAGATATGCACTCAGTGCCATTACTAAGTACGCATTGCATGATTTTTATACTACTTAAAAACACGTTATTCAATCGTTGTTGTCCGACCCAGATACTTCCTGATAATTAAATATACATACATGTGAAAATATACAAATGCTATATTTGTTTTAGTTTTTATCTGGCTCGTAGTTATCAACGTACTGGTCTATTGATTTCTAATTTTAAACTTTAGTATAATACAAAACTGTAAAGTGGATTTTTCTTGGTTAAGGTTTTAAAGCTGACCCAATACAGAAGAAGCCATGCTATTAAGACGATTAAAAACTAAGTAATTATAGAGTAAAAGAATGGTGAATACATCGTAATGGCATCGAGTGTACAATCGAATTGTATTAGTGACGAACAGGGTAACAACTAACAACTAGTCACTGGTAATGATGTATGGCATCGTGTATGCGATCATTAAGAAGATAACAAAGACAAATTGCTAAAACCCGTCCCCATGTTTACACAGAGGAGGAAAAAAGTGCGATCTGTTATGACTTGATACAAATGAAGATAAATTGTTCCCGCAACGTTATGCTACCGCTTATCTTATTGTACGTTTTTCTTTATGTAATTATAATATCACTAGTAGGAAATGTATGCAAAGCAATGTTGGAATTTTGCTGGTGCGACATTTTTGGACATGCAGTCGCTAATGCGGAGGTATAGACTGTTGTGATATCTAAAGAGCAAATAACAGAAATTTGTGAAGTATTTATTATCCATTTTGATGGATTACAATATAATATAAGAAATGAGTGACTTAACTACTGATTTGGTTAGGAGATACTTACAAATTATGTATGGATGAACAGTTATTCACTAGCATTCGCAGATTTCTTCTATCTTCTTTACTTACTTGAAAATCAGTATTCTACCTCTTGTCGTACTGCGGATCATTTATTCTAAGAATCATTAACACAGGAGGCTATCTTACAGCAACTTTCAATATACGATCATAAAATATGTCTATTGGTACTGCTTGGTATTTTTTTTGGATTTGAAATTGTTGAATAAGAAATTATTTTACATTTTTTTAAATGCGATAGTTCCACGAGTGGGCATATAACAGGTAAACTAAGTTTTTATTTCACAAAATGCAAAATTTGGAATAAAAATGCAATTTAAGGGGTCGTCTTCTATATTTTTACAAACTGTTCTTCAAAATATTCGCTTTTATATACACTTTTGTATCCGTACGGACCAGTTTTCAAAACAATTTTTCCACTCTGAAGGTTGTATCTCAGAAACATGGTTTTCAAAGCCTTCAACTGCTTCTTGAGGCGGTAAAAATCGCCGTCCACGCATTTTTTGTTTCACAGTTGAGAGAGAACAAGAAGAAATTATTTGGCGACAAATCAGGTGAATATGGACAATGAAACATTATGTCAACAGTTTTCTTCTTCAAATAGTGAACTATTAGACGTGCTGTATGGGAACTCGCATTGTCGTGATGAAGAATAATGCGACATTTTCGGTTGTTCTTCCTGATTTCGTCTATACCTTTTACAAACAAATTACTGTATACCATTCTGCGTTAACGCTTCTTCGATCCTCTAAAGGAATTGTTGCGATGTGTCCTATACGGCTGAAGAAACAATACATCGTTTTCATAGAAGTGATCCTTGCACGAACAACTTTTGTGAGGTTCGGTTCGTCTTGAAACATCCATACAGTAGATTGTTGCTTGGTTTCCGGCTCATACACATATATCCATGTTTCGTCACCTGTAACGATGTTATATACGGATTTTGTGATTCCTACATTGAATTTTTTGCGCACTTCTTTATACAGATTGGCACGAGCAACCTTCTGTGCTTCAATCAAGCCCATCTGGAACATATTTTTTTAACAAATAAATGTTCGTGTAAAATCGAATATATTGCAGTCAGCGATGTGCTAAGAGATTCCTCTATCTCATTGTAAGTCACATGTCGATCGTGTTTTATCATTTTCCGCACATCATCGAAGTTTTCTGGAATCACAACAGTTTTTGGTCGACCTTTACGTGATTCATCACTCACTAAGGCAGGACCACGACGAAATTATGCAAACCAATTGTAAACTGGCTTCTCTGATGGTACTTCATTACCAAAAGTTGGCCGAAGCGATGTAATGCATTCTTGTGGAGTTAGACCTTTTTATAATCGTAAAATCATCCAACGGCGTAATCTCCATTATTTTAAAACTCACTGTCTTAAAACTCATTGTCAAAAAATTACTGATTAGTGATTACATATGTCAAAAGCACCATCTGGTGGTCCATTGTAAAAATATAAAAGGTGTCCCTCGTATTTACAGTTCAAAGAAAGATAGAATAGACAACTTTCATCCACTTTACTATTCAACAACTAGAGTTGGAAAAGCTTATCATTAGCATTAGAACACTAAACGGTAGCACTATTGTTTTATTAACACTAGATATACAGCGTGTATCAGCGAGACCGTTCATTAGAAGTTTATGGCGTTCTGGTCCAAATATAAATTTGAAAGTTTAGAATTATATATAGTCGATTATGTTCTCTTCATTGAATATGGGGGTTCCATTTGAAAAAATGAAGTTATGGTTCTTCAAAATTTCGAAGAGTTAACGTGCCATAGTAAAGTAACCACGCAATGTAGACAGCCGTTCTCACCATTAAAATATACTCCAACGTGTTGTTTAAGTATATTACGAATTTTAAATTGATATCCCAAAAATCGAGTGTCCTCTGATTTTTTGAATAAATGTCTGCTAGAGCAATTTTTTTCAGAAAAAATGAAATAACTACAAAACGCCAGAATCAAATCTCAAAAGGTAAAGATATTCATAAAGCTTAAAAATAGATGAATCCAAATATGTAAAAATATATAGGGTGTTCCATTAAAAATAATGAAGTCGATGGCGACTTCCGGTATAACCGGAAGCGCTAGAAATCTAATAACATTTTCATTGAAGAGAACATAATCGACTATATATAATTTTGAATTTTCAAATTTATATTTTGGTCAGAACCCTATAAACTTCTAATAAACGGTCTCGCTGAGACACTTTGTATGTGGACACACAAAATACATACACGATTTCAAAAAGATCAGAATTAAATTAATTAATATACATATCTATGTTATGACCTTTATCTACTTATCTTTCAATTCCTGAAGTATTTCCACTTGTAGGTCAATGAAACGGCAAATTAATTTATTATTTTATTTTATTATATTAAAGCAATTTATTCCAGAACATATAAAATTATTAGTATTTTGGCATATATTAAATGTCAATTTCTTCCACTAAAGATGTCTTATTGATGAAATAGTTATTTACGATGTTAAAAGTGCGATTTTATTTCGAGTTAGCGGTGTCAAAATGTCATGTTCTGGAATAAATTGGTATTTAATTAATATGCTGTTTCATTGATCTACAAGTGGAAATACTTCAGGAATTGAAAGATAATTAAATTAATTAAACGATAACTTAAAGAGCTGTTAAAAATTTGATCTTGTAGAAAATCGATTTGCTAAAATATTACCGAAATGCCCGAGTTGCCATTTGCATAAACTCTCATTGACCCATAAAATCGAAAAAGTCTCTTAATTTAATGAGTTGTTATAAATTAGATATTATTATCTAATTCATTTTTTAATGAAAGTATTATCTCGCAAAGGTAAGTATATTCGTACATTTACTTTTAACAAACATATGAACAATTCACGGATGATGAAAGTATTGTATTTCTTGAGCGGTTACTTAACAAATCACATATTTGTAGCAAAATAAAACAACTTAAGATGATTTTTGAAAATACATAGTGTTTTTTCTTTGAAGATAGATAATAAATGTGCTATGTACATTGTCGATGTATATCTCACGATGTGGGAAAATAAATTTCCTATAAATCTAATTCCTGTCACAGGAATTGACTTGCACATTGGATAAAAAAGCATTTGATATGCTAAATATCACATTTTCTAGTCTATATGTATAATACTAACATTTCTCCCGAAAATCGAAAATGTTATACGTTATCGAAAATATACCTCGCCTTAGCTTCGTCCGGTGGAAAACTTCGGAATCCCTGAATGTAAACCGTGTTCGCGAAATGACGACCATGGCGTAGAAAATAAACGACGCGACATGGAGCAGGTATTTATGATGTCGGCAAGGTCGCAAAGCCGTAAATACTTATGAACATTATTCAAAAGCTCGTTTTACGCTGATTGCTATTCCTGCATATTATAACATCCAATGTAATAAGGTTTGATGCATTATTGCATGTCATAAATTTGACGATTATGACTTTCGCTCAATTACTTGTTTTCGTTTTCGTTTAACTAAGCCCAGACTTGCCAGTAAATATTGTACTGTATTGTAAGCGAAAAATGTATTGCTTGTGAATTTTGTCCGAAAATATAGTAGATTGAAATATGTTATGCCACAATTAATTTCTGGATGACGCATATTTTTGAGCGCCCATCTTGCTCTATATTAGACATATTATAGACAAAGTCGTATTTTAAACGTTAAAGTACCGGTATTTATTCCTACGGTTACTACCTGAAAGTACATGCTGCAACGGCGTCCTGCATATTCGTTCTCAAAATCATAACTCAAGTGGGTTGAAAAGTACAGACATGTAATTGGAACAATTAGTTGCGATTAACTCAGAAAACAGAGACATAACAAAAGCATTCGGTGCCGTTATGCTTTAAAAGTGATACCAAAAGTGATTGTGTTGTGGTAATGCTGGAATGGTTCTAATCATACCAGTCTCAATAGGTTCGTTTTACTTTTACCTAGGAACCAATTCTAATGCAATTCCATTTTTAACTGAGACTCATAGATCTAAAACAAATCCAAATTTAAGGGGAACAATAGTCTTCGAATTAGTATATTTTTATTTGTAAAATTATTTTGTTGCTGTCCCCTTACTAAAAAAAATCAAGAACCTTACTAATAAGTAGTATTTACATGATCAACGAAGTAATGTTTTAAATCTGTATATAGATACCGCAATGTTTATCTAATCATATCATTATTTGATAAAAATATTGCCGTCCTCTAATGTAATTAGTTTAAAAAAACTCATTCATAATTTCAGTATTGTTTTTTAAGTAGTGCGTGCTTATTGTTTAACAAAGTTTATACGTTTACAAAATTTGATATATAATTAGCAACGTATAAAAAGATAATGACTACAAATCAACGAACATATAATGAAGAACAAAAAAAGAAATTTGTCGAAAAAGTGGATCAATATGACTGGGAGTCAATAAATTGTTATTCAACATTCCACATCGTACTTCAAAAAATAATTGACGAAACCTTTCCCGTGACACTGGAAATGGAAAACAATCAAGATGTACAAACTACTAATAGATTCAATGACTACTACGTAAGCATCGGCAGGATTAAGCAGGAAAATATTAGAAAAGAAGCAGAAGGAGAAAAACTTACCCACGATCCATTGTATCTTGTTGGAAACAGAAGTCCGATAGAACCCTTCCTCTCTTTTAAGCCGACTAACGAAGAGGCTGTAAAGTATGTAATATCTCGGCTAAAAACGAATCCAGAACTATCTCCAGATGCATACGGATTTTCTGTAGAATTATTGCAATTAATCTCGGATAAAATATCCGGTACTGTAGCAATGGTAGTGAATAAAAGTTTTGAAGAATGTGTTTTCCCTGAAGAATTAAAACTAGCAGCGATACTACCATATAAAAAAGTACCTACTGTAGACCACAACTGTGATGATCCATCCAATTATAGACCAGTATCAATAGTATCTGTTTTATCTAAGGTTTTTGAAGACATAGTAGTACTTCAATTACGTGAATATTTTGAAATTAACAATCTTTTTTCTGAAGAGCACCATGGGCATAGAAAAGGACGGAGTACAGTATCTGCAATATTATCTTTGTTAGAAGTAGCCGTTTCTAAGATAAAGAAGGAACAAAGTGTGACATTTAATATCTACGACTTAAGTGAAGCATATGATTCTGTCGATCATCAAATTTTATTGAAGAAGCTCAGACGATATGGAGTGGGAGAACAACCGATGAAGTACCTCGAATCATACTTAACAGGCAGAAGTCAGTTTGTACGAAGATCTGGTTGCCGTTCCGAAACAAAATATATTAATGTTGGAATACCACAAGGTTGTAAGTTAGCTCCATTTTTGTTTGCGGTATACATAAATGATCTTCCAAATAATGTGTCTGAATCTATATGTACAATTATGTATGTCGACGATGTAGCCTTTATTACACCGTATCAGGAAAATGATCTAAAAATTGAAGAGAAAGTAAATCAAGACGTTAAGATGTGGCTTCGTAGAAATCTATTGCAACTAGAAGAAAATCAAATTCAACGTCTCTTGGTACCCTACTTCAAACCTACCAAAATAGATTCAGTCAAATTCGTAGGGGTAGTGTTAAGTAATGACTTGTCATGGTCAGAGCATATAAACTATTTAGTGGAGAACAAATTAACAAGTGCAAAGCAATCTATACAAGACAAAGCCGCACTGAATTTACCTTCTGATGTACTTCGAGATACATACTTAAATGAATTTCATATTCACTTTACAAAAGATATATTACTATGGGGACATACAGAAGCAGCAAATATAATTTTTGAAAAACAGAAGGAACTAATTTCTATATTGCAACCTGGTGAAGAAAGCATTAAAAGTAAATTCAAAGACTGCAGTTTGCTAACAGTACCTTCATTGTATATCCGTTCATGTCTTCTGCATGCACACACATCATCACAGCTTAACACTAAAATAGATTTAGAAATGTATAGAACAGAACCTAGATATACTTTAACATTTCTCTATACTGCTCTGTCAGAAGAAATACGAGGACTTAATAAAACGGATTTTCGCAAACAAATATCAAAGATACTTCTTAAGAATGCCATTTTCACTATAGAAGAATATTTGGTGTCTCTTAGGAACTCAAGGCACGCTATCAATCGTAACAATAAGTGATGTCATAAATAAAAATTAGACGAATTACTCTGTATCCAAATTATTAAACATATGCTATTCATTAATTGTAATAACTTATAAAGTAACAAGCCTATTAAATTATAACAAAAGCACACAACATATTGTATACTAAAGTAAAATATTGCAATTGCCTTTATTTGTATATAACATAGTTCAATAATTACATTAAAGATACCTACAAATAATAAGCTGTTTTTTTATCAAATTACTCGAATACGAATCATGAAATCTATAATAAATATGAAAAAAAAATTACGAAAGCCTTAGTATTCTATTAACTCTCTTTGATTATTTTCTTTCTCTTATACAACTGATATTGTTTTTCTTGTAGTTTGTATCAGTATTATTAGATTATGTATACATACATATGATAAACATAAATAACCAGAAGAGAATATTAGACACAGCCTCATTTTGAAAATGCAAAAATATATGTAGTAATTCAGTCTAGTGATAACTTTTATTATTTCTCTGTAAACAAATAAATCATTCGACGTAATAGAGACTTAAGACACATTTTTTACATCTAGATAACTTATCAGTAGATATCCGAAAAAGTAATGCTTGTATCACAAAAATCAAAACAGACTAATTTCGATAGGTTTCCTGTTTCAACGGCAGCTGTAACTGCTTCATCATTTGAGTTTAACAGAACTTACATTATCAAAATTTTACTAATATACTATTTCTAGGATATCCATAGTACAGAAATAAACTTAATGCTTCAAAGAATCTTTGTAGTAATACATTTGTATTAGTATTGTTGGAATACATGTTATTTTAGTTAGCTCTAAAATTGGTGAAAATCACCGAAGGCTAAAGATGTCTATAGTTTATTAAACAGGCAGCCGTGTCCAAGAAAAAGACTTTGTTCTTATTCTAAGTTGCTTTCGGCCAAGAGAGAACCCCAGTAATATATCATTTATACAGTGGTGTGGTAACCACTTATGGAATAAAATTATGTTTGATAATACATATATTATCGTAGAGTTTTATGAAAAATGCTCGGAACACATCAATTTTTAATTTTTAAGATACTGCATCTGAATGATATTTGAAGTATACTGAGTAAATCGTGTAAGTGCAGCACAAAGTAGCGGACTTTTTATAATTAATAATAACACCCTGTATATTTTTTAATTTTTGAAGTCTCCTTAATGAACTCATATTAACGATCTAAGCACTTATTACCTAAGTGGCTGATTACATTAATTACAGACATTAATACTATGCGACTATGAAAGTTTTTATTAAAATTGGTGTTACAGTTTAACATATTAAATTAATTAATTCGTAATGTTCTCCATTCACTTGTTAGAAATAGCCTAATCTATAGTAAAACTCTCCTCTAACTAAAAAAAATCTGAGGTGCAATATTCCTCATTTCTGTTTGTATTTTTTGTTTGAGATCATCGATGAAAGATTGAGATTACCCCGTACAAAAATCCAAATGCGAAAGGTCTGGTGATCTACTTCGCCACTCAATAACACTTCTCCGACCTTTCCATTTAAGAAAAGTCCCTCTTAAATAGTAGTTTCTTAAAAATACAACAAAATGGGGCGCTGCCTCATCTTGCTGTAACCAAACATTTTCACTTAGTATTGTCGGATCTATTACATTGGGATATAAATTTGCCAGAACACAGACAACGTCATTTCTAATGAGATCCAAATATTTTATCGCTGTCAAATTCCGCATCAATAATATGGTTGCCGATGATACCTGCTCAGGCGTTCACTTTTTAGGGATATTACATATGAATCTCACGCATCCGATGAGGATTCTCTGCTGACTAGTACCTACAGTTCTGACGATTTACTTCTCCATTCAACATGAATATTGTTGAGAATTGACGTGCCTGGAGCTATGTGGATGTTTGCAATGATGCGGACTGTACTTGTAACTCCAGCACTAGTTTTTTGTTTTTGTGATAAACTGCAAATGTTCGAAGGACCAGTGGACACTAAGAAAACGCGTGCATATATTTTACAATCTTTAATAAAACACTTAAAGAATATAAACTATTACACTTAATTTAACCTAATGTTCACAATAGAAAATGTTCTTAACGATACGCGAACTTCGATACAAAAACTTACGGACAACTATTAACAAAAATGTGTACTTATCGCGAGTTACTATTTCACTAACTGAACAGAATTCAATTTTGCTTTGAGGTAAACTATTAAATTAACATAATTATTCACCCTGGAATTTCCAAACTGATAAAGGTAACAATAGGGAAAAGGTTACAAATTGTAGTCAATATAAATAAAAGGTTTCAACTATTGTGGTAGTAAACTAAAACACGCTATCACTTGTTCGAATATAAAGAAAAACAATAAATACCTTTGGAGTTTCCCAGGTGATGCTTAATAATACCGCTTAGTTTTATGGCCCTAGTATTAAGAACTGCATTATACACTAACTAGTCTCTGGTATTTCCAGAATTAACCTTGAATTTACAGAATGGGGAAAATACGCTATGATGTTTAAAGATCTAACAAAGGGAAAGAATTGTACACTCATTACCTAAAAACTAACTAAAGAAACATATAGATATGTATCCTATACAAATATTGATTCATCCGAAAACAGGATAGAAGCAAGAGTTACCTCATTTCTGTTCAGTTTATTTATTAGTCTTCGGTTAATTTCTGTATAAATATCATCTTATAAGGATGAAGCTTTTGTTAATGTAAACATTTTAAAACAGTTGGTTGGCTAACGTTAGTTTCTGGAGCTATTTAACGTAAACTTGTTGTTGGATTCACTGCAACACTATATGTCCCAAGTTCTCTAAACTGTGAACGAATATTGGAAACAGTTCCTTGCGAAATGTTGGATAATTCAGGATACTTCTGGTTAAAGATATTAGTGATTTCCACTTGACTTCTTCCCTTATCTCCGTAACCGATCATTATCAAAGTTTCTATACGATGACTTTCTGTTTAATATTGTATTGTTTATTAAGGTCAGAATGTCTTAAAAGAGATAATTTATTAAAATGTCTCTATCACTGTAGACGATAATGTCATATTGACTTTATCTTAAACGGCCTATAAAGATTCCTATAGGAAATGCTAGGTGAAAAAGTTTTAGCCGCGCGAGCAAAACTTTTTAAGTACGGTTCTTCGCTGGTATGTACTGCAATTGGGCGACAAGCATTGTATGAACAAAATTTTCGCTTTAAGAAAGTACACTTTTTTATCATAGATTAGGTGATTGCCAACAAGTAAATGAAGAACATTTCGAACATTTAATACGTTAAACTGTAACAATATTTCTAATTAAATTTTTCATAGTCTGATAGCCTTAATGCGTCTAATTAATGTAATTAACTACTTATGTAATAAGTGTTATATAAATCAGTTCATTAAGAAGACTTCGAACATTGAAAAATATACAGGGTGTTCAATTAGAAAAGTCATCTACTTTGTGCTGCACTTACATTAATCACCAATCATAATTAAAATTAAAAATTGACATGTTCGAGCATTTTTCATAAACCTCTACGATAACATCAAAAATAATTTTATTCCATAAGTGGTTACCATACTGTATATATGTATACGCGATGTAATATTAAAATTAATTGTCAGTTTTTAAATGTATTAGTAAATATTAAAGGGAAACTACATAAATATGTATGGCAGTTTACGAATAACGCCTCCAACTAAATTTAGACTGTAGCACTATTGTGGATTCTAAAGAAGAGAGCTAAACAGAATTCGTGCCTAACTATATTGAAGTTGATGTTAAGTTGACAACTACGTTGATGTCCTCTCTTCAATCAATTTCTATTATCTTACTAGCCTGTAATCTTAACCTGTTTGATGATGTATTTTTTAAATATCTCTCATAGACACAGTCATTTTTAATCTAATCTCGTCTTTTGATAAAAATGTTGCCGATTTCTAATTAATTAAAAACTGGCGTAATCGTGTTTAGTAACAAACTTTAAATCATACATACCTGTTGTTTTATAACGTATATAAATTTATAGTTTCTTATATATATAAAGTACAACATCGAAAACTATGATAACCGTACAGGAGCGAACGTATAACGAACAACAGCAAAAACAGTTCGTTAAAAAAGTGTACAAATATGACTGGCATTCAGTAAGCAGTTATTCAAGATTTCATAACGCCCTTCAAGAAATAATTGACGATACATTTCCTGAGATACTTAGAGCAGAAGACAGTGAGGATGTCCAAATCGCTAATAGATTCAATAACTATTACGTTACACTTGGTAAGACTAAGCAAGAAGATATTAAGAAAGAAGCAGGACGGAACAAACCTCTATCAGATCCATTGCGCCTTATTGACGACCGTAACCTTACAAAACCCCTCTTTGCTTTTAAGCCAGTTGAAGAACAGACTGTGAAACGTATAATAACTTCATTGCGAAACCATCCCGAACTTAGTCCAGATGCATACGGACTTACTGTACAATTGCTGCAATCAATCAATGCTAAAATATCAAGTACTATTGCAAAATTGATTAATAAAAGCTTTCAAGAAGGTGCTTTCCCGATGAATTAAAACTGGCAGCGGTACGACCAAAGGAAAAATTACGTCAAGTAGACTACGACCCTAATGATCCGTCTAATTTTAGACCAGTATCGATAACATCAGTCTTATCAAAAGTTTTTGAAGACGCAGTAGTATTACAGTTACGCGAACATTTCGAAAGTAATAATCTGTTCTTCAAGCAGCAACATGGGCATAGAGAAGGACGAGGTGTAGTATCTACAGTGGTGACGCTGTTAACTGTAGCCGCTTCTAAGATAAAGGAGAGCCAAAGTGTGAAATTGACTATGTACAACTTAGGTGAAGCATATGATTGTATCGATCATGAAATCCTATTAAATAAACTCAGACGATATGGATTGGGAGAGAAACCGATAAAGTATCTTGAATCATTCATAAAAGGAAGGAGTCAATTTGTTCGTCGATGTGGTTGTCGTTCCGACACCAAAGATGTTCATGTTGGATTACCACAGGGTTTAAAGTTAGCTCCGTTTCTGTTTGGTGTGTATTTAAATGATCTCCCGAATCTTTTGTTGGATTCTATGTGTACAACTTTATATGTTGAAGAGGTGTCCTTTATTACTCCATATTCCGAAAGTGATGCGAGCATTGAACAGAAAGTAAATGCGGACATTAACAAGTGGTTTCGTGGTAATCTCCTGCAAATTGAAGAAAATTATATTCAACGTCTCTTAATACCGTATGTCAAACCTGTAAACATTGAAGCAGTAAACTTTTTAGGTGTAATGTTAAATAATGATTTGTCATGGTCAGAACATATAAAGCATTTAATAGAGAATAAATTAACAAGTGCAAAAGAATCTATAGAGGAGATGTCCGCAATGGGTTCACCTTATAAACTAGTGCGGGAAGCATATCTCAATTTTCATGCACGTATTGCGCGAGATACCTTGCTCTGGGGCCATGCAGAAGAGGCAAATGAAATTTTTGAACTACAAAAACAAGTAATTAGTATTCTTGAACACCGTGGGAGCAGTTTCCAAAGCAAATTCTTGTACAGTAGAGTTTTAACATTACCTTCATTATATATACGCTTTTGCCTTTGCCATGCACATAATTCATCCAAATTTAACACTAAGATGGATTTGGAAATATATAGAACACAACCGAAATATACTTTAACAGAACTATACAATGCTTTACCAGAAAAAATACGACAACTTGATCAACGTGAATTCAAGGCCAGCATAACGACCATACTTACTGAAAATGCTATCTCCAGTATCGACGAATTTTTGCAGAAATGTTCGGAACTTTGCTAAAAAGCTAGCTTATATATAAAATATGTTTTGTTTTTTTTCTAATATGTTTAATATTACTATAATCGAGCTGTAGTTGACCAAGGAAAAATAGTAGATAACAGTTAAGCGAAGTGAAATAATGAAATATTTCCAAGCATAGTAATTTTTTTTTTGTTTGAGCTCATGTAACGTAGCTTATCTACAATAATAATAGAATAGCAGACATTTTTGTATTGTAATTGTTAAGCGCAAGCTAAACTAGCTTGTATCGTAGTATCACACTGGTATCGTTTAACAAAGGCTAAAGCCTATACTGTATATTAGAATAAACGTTGCCTATACTGTATATTAGAATAAAGACTGTTACAAGATGGATGCCTTTATTTATGTGAAACATTGTAATAAAATTAAGCATACGTGCTAAATTACTTTTGCAAGATTACTCAAGATAAACGGACCATAAACAGTAAATAAATTGCGCCAATAAATCATTTACTTTACATTGAAGCATCTGTTAAGAATGGAACGCATTGTTACGTAATCTCTAGTAACCTCCTGATAAACGTTTTCTCAGAATATTTGATTATTTACGACATTACACTAACGGCACTGATATTGTTTTCATTTCTGTCAGAATCATAGATTTGTATCCTCCTATAACTGAACCTATTTGATGTGTGATAATGAATAACAATGAATTACCCGGCACAATAGAAACATTGCATTTTTTACACATAGATTATTAATAGAGATCGAAATAAATTTTTTTATCACAGATACCAAAACAGAATAAACTCGATAAGTTTTATCATATAACATATGTAGGTTCAGTAGAACACGCACAAATACAAATACAATTAATTTACTTAATTAACTCGATGAAGTGTTCTTATTTGTATGGGCGCTAGTTACAGCGGCGGCTTCTTAAAGTATATTAGTTAATTACCGATGCAACTTTTGCTGTGGAAATTATGTGTCTTAAATGTGTTTAAATGGTCTTGCTACAGCACATCCCGCTATATATAGTAATGATGGGTTGCTACGAACCAAACTGCTATTTTGAAACTGCTAACTATCGTTAGCAGTTTGTAGCAGCTAACGAATATTAAAAGAAACTGCTACTTTTTGTAGTATTTTCCGATGTAAATATTTCTGACGTAGCAGCTCTATAGACATCATATGTTCTATCCCGTTGTAATAGTGAAGCAATATAAAACTACTATAGGAGAAACTGCTACAAAAAGTAGCAGTTTTTTTAAACTGCTAACGAAAAGTAGCAGTAGCAGTTTGTAGCTGCTAATGAAAAATAGCAGTTTTACACATCACTAGTATATAGTACTATGCTGTTCATCAGTTTGCTCCGAATAGCGAATGGTAGATCGAGCGGAATACAGTTTTCCGAGAAAATGTTACCGTCTCCTCGAAGAATCGCACTTCGGCTCCCAACGTTCTCTCAGAACTCGTTAAGATACAACTTGTAGCATGATACAAAGGTACCTCATTGGATTAACTTTGAATTTTTTGTGGCACTACTTGCCTAAGTTAAAAATTCTGCCAAAGAGAGTATAACTTCTAGGTTCCATTGTACATCTGAAAGATTCGTAATTCTTTTAATAATCTGTATATGAGAACCAATACAATATGTATTGCTCCATTTCAAGAGATATGAAGTAATAGAAAACTTACGTTTTAAAAATATAATTGAGAATTTAAAACTATTATTATTCCGTAAGCCGTAAGCATTGACAAGCACTAATATGTAAGATATTACAGATTGAAATTTAGAGCCTAGCTTTTCATAGTATAGGGACTATGAATCAGAAAGTTGTATAGTTTATTCGCTGTAGAATGTATTTCTTATGTGTGAATGCCAGCTTCAGATTCCACTTAGCATAACAAAAACACACAATATCATCTAATTAATTTCTAACATCCTACTTATTTTTAATGTCAACACGTTTTATGAAGTATTATTTTAAATTTGTATAGACACCGGCATGTTTAATCTAATCTCACGATTTGATAAAAAAGAATACATTGCTGATTTCCGTTATAATTAGTTGAAAAATTGCGTAACTAGTTGCAGTAACGATTTTTAAGTGATGCGTGCTTGGTCAACAAAGTTTATAAATTTGATTATTTTGCACCTTTCTAATATCTAACACTATGATTGCCGTAAATGAGCGAACGTATAATGAAGATCAAGAAAAACTATTTGTTGAAAAAGTAGCTGAATATGACTGGAATTCAGTAAAGTGTTATTCAACGTTTCATAACGCACTTCAAGAAATAATTGATGAAATTTTTCCTGAGATACTTGCAGTAGAAGATAGTCAGGATGTGCAAACTGCTAATAGGTTCAACGACTATTACGTTACTATTGGCAAACATAAACAAGAAGATGTTAAGAAAGCGGCAGAAGGAGAACCATCAGCACCAGATCCACTATGTCTTGTTGATGACCAAAGTCCAATGGAACCTTTTGTTTCTTTTAAGCCGACCGACGAAGATACTGTAAAACGTATGATATCTTCCTTAAAAATCAAACCTGAACTAAATCCAGATGCATATGGATTCACCGTACAACTGCTAAAATCAATTGCAGATATAATATCAGGTACTGTAGCAAACTTAATTAACAAAAGCTTTGAAGAAGATGTTTTCCCTATTGAATTGAAACTAGCAGCGGTACTACCATATGATAAACTGCCCAGCGCAGATTACGACCACAATGATCCATCCAATTTTAGACCAGTATCGATAGTATCGCCACTATCTAGAGTTTTTGAAGATTTAATAGTATTTCAATTACGGGAATACTTCGAAAATAACCATCTGTTTTCTGAAAAGCAACATGCACACACAAAAGGCCGTAACATGGTATCGGCAGTATTGTGAATGTTAAAAGTAACCGTTTCTGAAATAAAGAAAGAACAAAGTGTAAAATATACTATATACGACCTAAGTGAAGCATATGACTGTGTCGATCATGATATCCTTTTATTAAAATTGAAACGGTTTGGATTGAAAGAAAAGCCGATAAAGTATATTGAATCATATTTGAAGGGCAGAAGTCAGTTTGTACGACGATGTGGTTGCCGTTCGGATACAAAAGATGTTAATGTTGGAATACCACAAGGTGTAAAGTTAGCTCCGTTTTTGTTTTCCGCATACATAAACGATTTGCAAAATATTATCTCGGAATCTATGTGTACAATCATGTACGCCGACGATTTGTCACTCATTACACCGTATCAAGAAAATAATGTCAGAATTGAGGAGAAAGTAAAAGAGGACGTTAACATGTGGCTTCGTAGCAATCTCTTGCAAATAGAAGAGAATAAAATTCAACATCTCTTGATACCGTATATCAAACCTACAAAAATAGAAACTGTAAATTTTTTAGGTATCATTTTGAGTAATGATTTGTCATGGTCAGAACATATAAACTACTTAGTGGAGAATAAATTGGCACCTGCAATGACATGTATACAAGATATGGTTGCAATGCGTTCACCTTTTAAAGTACTCCGAGAAGCTTATATCGACAAATTTTATTTGTCTATTGGACAACATATCTTACTCTGGGGACACGCAGAAGAAGCAAATATAATTTTTGAAAAACAAAAGGAAGTCATTTGTATGTTGCGACCAGGCGATGACAGTATTAAAAGTAAATTCAAGTATTGCAACCTACTAACACTGCCTTCATTGTATATCCGTGCATGCCTTCGATTTGCATATGGGTTATCTAATAGTGAGACTTTGGATTTGGACATATATAGAACGCAACCGAAATATACTTTAAGCGATCTCTACAACGCTATACCAGAACCAATAAAAAAATTTGATCAAGGTAAATTTCACTACAGTATAACGAAGATACTTACCGAAAGTGCCTTTTTCAGTATAGAAGAATTTTCGAAATTGCCTAAAAGCTCAAAACTATATTACCGTTTCTCTCGCTAATATGTGCAGATAGATACGCTGTCTATAAAAATAGTGAAATAGTTTACAGATAAAAGTGACAAATATTCCCGATTAGTACCAAATTATTAACCCTAAGCAATTAATTGTATTTAATAACATACATTGTATATCAAACGCGTACAGCATATATTGTATATTAAAATAAAATAGCAAAGCAAGTTACGTGTCTTTATTTATGGATATCATACTGAATAATAAAATATGAAATTCCTACAATTTTTATAAAATTACTAAAAGAGAAAGATATCCGACATAATATTTTAATTGCAATAGGAATTGCATTATTACCAAATTCTCAGTAATCTATTCATAATCTCTTTCTGCGAATCTAAACTTATAAACTGTTATAATTAATAAAATTGTATGATTAGTGAGTTTTACCTCATCTGATATAACTAATACTGTTTTAGCTTGTCAGAATAATTAAATCCTTATACGGGGTATAAATAAAAATATCTTAAAAAAATTAACTGGAAACAAATATTGTGCGAACTTACCTTGAAGCTGCCAGGTATGAGTGATAGCTAAGCTTAATTGATAAGTTATAGTTTTTGTTAGTCATTACATAAAGAACAGCGAATTAGAAGGATTCAAACTTTCTAATGTTTCTTTTTCTTGAACGACATAACTCAAAAAAACTTTTTATCACTATCTAAATAAGTGATAATGTAATAATGCTTGTTTACTAGGAAAAGACTCATTTTCCGTGTCAACTCACACTACTTATTTAAAAAAATTAGCATTAAAGAAAAGTAAAACATATTGCCAATGAATCAACACCAAAACTTATCAAGCCCTAACTGCAGAGGCCTAGCGATAAAAATTAGTATACATACCTAAGCGTGCCGTGTTGTTTCCTGGATACGTCCTTAAGGTTTTTTTTTCGGGGGTGACTTTGAAAATCTCTTGCCTTTTTCCCATGTGTGTATAGCCTTTCTAAACATGGAACTGCCTCTAAATATTTAGCGAGACGCTAGGTGTGGCCTGATCTTAACCTGACCTTAACCAAAATACACCGGACCTTAACGCAAGGTGGTAAGTCAGCCTGGCTTCCGCTCCCCGGCGTGTTGAACGAGACACTTTTCCATCAGACACGTTCTTCCGAGGATACTTCTGGTCAGCGCATTAGCGGCAGCCGCCTATGGAGGACGTTTTTAGGGCACCATAGTTGGAGATCGGTTGGAGAAACTCCGCATAAATCAAAAATTAATTTTTCAGATTTGAAAAGTTTTTACAGCACAACAGTGGAACTAGATCAGAACTTGCCTATAGAAACTTATTGGCAACAATACTAAAATGATAGCTGAATCTCAACCCCTTTTCGAAGTGACATTGAAATGTCTAGTGCTAGTGAACAATAAAACTAACTTGTACCGAAATACGAAGCCGGACACTAGGTCCTGCCATAGATTGTGAAAATAATTCCTACAGATTTACTCAGATAAGATGGATAATGTAATCGACGGCACGAGGTGATGCTTAAAATGGTATAATGCAAGGCAACTACAGTGTACAGAGAAGAGTTCTGATAATCTTACAGTCAACGTAAACACACATCAAAGATAGTCAGATATCATTGATTTTGAAATCGACGAAATACTTACTCAAAGACGTCATAAAACCGCCACACACATGAAAATATTGACCAAAAAAATTAACAATACCGTTAGTATGAGGAGCATTAGATACGAAAACGCCAAAAAAAATTGAATGTGAAAGAGTGATCTCTTTGACACAAGGCTTCTTGATACTGTAGCATCAGGCATTAAAATGGCTAGAAAATATTCCGATTAAAAATAATATTTAATGAAAATCTAGAATACTCCTGCGGCAAAGTTAGGGCATGTAAGCCGGAATAACGGTAATATATAGATAGCCAATCATTAACACCGTTTACATCGATTTCCCTAACGCTTCTGACCGCATGGACCACAAAAAGAGTGATAACACTATGAATGTCTATGGTCTGTTTATATGTACACTAGGAACACTTTGTATTTGTACACCATGTTGCTCAACATTCGTAGGATGAATAGTAGACAGCTTATTGCATACATTGCCCGCGTCAAAATATGTAAACACAGATGCGATTTCTGTGTCTATTTTAAAAACGCTGTAGCTGCATTTATAAATGTAGAAAAAAGCATCTATTATTTGACGTATTTGAGTAGGAAGAAATTTGTTTGATGTTTCAAGTATTTCGAATAAAATAATACTATAGTCTTATTAAATTGTTTTGAAAGGTAATTATTACTTTTTGCGGTGAACTTTTTTGTGGTTGAACTAGGGTAAGATCTAAACCAAAAGCATGTTTATTATACAATAAATAACAATATCAAAGGTTTACTACTTTTATTTATTTAAAACATAACGAAATAATCAGAAGTATATACTTATGTTGAAATGCATGATGATGCTTATCAATGAATGAATGTGCGGTTTTTGTGTCTGTTTTAAAAACGCTGTAGTTGCATTTATGAATTTACAAGGCCGATTGCATCTATTTATTTGGTCTTTGCGTAGACATAGACAGGTAAGCAAAAAAAAACATATTCTTTATTTCTGGAATCTTTATTTATGTGAATATAACACAGGCTTATTGATAAGTATTCATAGACAAGTCATCCAGATAAATGTCGAAAATATGCTTTCTCGAATGATGAGTCATATTAGACACTGACGTATATAAAAACAAGCAGACACCACAATAATATTCAGTTCTTTATACAGCTTTAGGAACAGTTAAATGCATACGTGTCGAACAATATGATGTCAATAGAAGACAGGATGCGTGCAATAACAATGTTGGAAAACGGATGGAGTCTACGTGCTGTAGCGCGTGAATTTGGTGTTAATCCCAATACAATTTTTTGCAAATGAACCAAAAACTTCAAAACGAAGAATATCCACTGCTTATCAAGATACCATGTTAAGGCAATTTTACGCAGAGCATCCATTCACAAGTTGCAAGCAAGCCATTGCAGCTACCGCCTTTCCCGGTTCCGTAACGACGGCAAGAAAAAGGTTGAGGGCAAGTGGCTTCAAAAGCTATCGTGCTGCTATTAAAACAGAACTTTCTGAGCGCAATCATCATGACAGAATAAATTTTGCACTATACTATCAGAATATACCCATAGATTTTTGGAAAACGGTAATCTTCAGCGACGAGTCGACGTTTCAAAGCACCCCAAACACCCACACGCGCCTAGTTACCCGTCCTCGTAACTATAAGCTTGCACCACAATATGTTCATCCGAAAAATAGAAGTGGACGGCTTTCTGTAGCAGTGTGGGGTTGGATGTCATACGCAGGACCTGGTACTATTTGGGATATTAATGGACACTTGACAGCGTTACAATATAGAGATATTTTGGAGAATGTAATGTTGCCATCGGTAACATCTCTTTATGATCAGTTTACATTCCAACATGACAACTCACCCATTCATACGGCTAATGTTGTCCAACAATGGATTACAGACAATAATTTGAGATTATTAAATTGGCCGGCACGAAGCCCGGATCTGAACCCCATAGAAAACCTATGGGGTTATATAAAAAAAGAATGAGGGAAAACCCTATAGAACGAGGAGAAAGAAATTTGTTGTGGCAAAAAATTGTGCAGGAATGGGAAGAAGTTACTGACGACTATTGCCATAAATTAATAGAGTCCATACCGTCAAGATTGGAAGAAGTTATACAAAATAACGGCGGATGGACTCATTATTGATTTCAGCATAAGTGTATACGTATAATTATTTCGTTATATTATGTTTTAAATAAATAAAAGTAGTAAACCTTTGATATTGTTATTTATTGTATAATAAATATGCTTTTGGTTTAGATCTTACCCTAGTTCAACGACAAAAAAGTTCACCGCAAAAAGTAATGAAATTACCTTTCAAAACAATTTGATAAGACTACAGTATTATTTTATTCGAAATACATGAAACATCAAACAAATTTCTTCCTACTCAAATACGCCAAATAATAGATGCTTTTTTCCATATTTATAAATGCAGCTACAGCGTTTTTAAAATAGACCCCGGAATCGCATCTGTGTTTACACATTTTGACGAGCGCAATGAATACAATATTGTCTGAAGTGAGTGAATGCAATACTGTCTACTATCCATCCTACGTATGTGCAGTGGCAGGTCGTCCAACCAAAAAGAATTCTTAGTGTACCTATAACAACATAACCATAAATTTGTTCTACATTAGGCAGGACAAGCATAAATAAAATTTCCATAAAGTTTAGATCTCTAGTACAAGCGCTTCAAATAAACACCGTGGAAATACAGTCAAAATCAGGCATAATAAATAAAGTATCGATATTGTCGAAGTCGTGAGTGACCACCAACGCGAAAGCTTTGCAAACTTGCCGTTGCATACATATATAGTAAAGTACGACCGATAATACAAGTAAAATCAATTTCCGTCTCTACTCTCGAATATTACAGGTTGTAGTACATGACAACATCGAAATTGTATTACCTGCGATCTTACCAATCTCATCATAGGCTATAGAAAGTACAACGACGTCAAAGTTTATCGAAGCGAGTCGCAAATGTTTCATATTAAGAACTTATTTTGTACATGAATGGCATCTGTCTAGGTCTAGACAGGAAATAAATTTCCTCGACTATGCGCCGACGACGTACTTTTCATAACAGAGAGTTTCCTCTCGCTTATGTATAGTATCCGCGTACACCTGCCTGTGATGGTTGCTTTCACTAGTCAGAATGAGGCGCTTGACTGGATATTGCAAACTGTCTACTGGCCCTTAGCATCGACTAGTCCTCTCTCACAAAGTTGTTATCTATCCAGACATTTGCTATTTACGACGTCGTTGCATTGGAAATGGTAAAGAAAAGGGTTAGTCCGTTATATGCTGCACTGATTTTATTTAATTGGAACTTTAATACAAATAGATACATTGCATAAATTAAAAACTTACAGTTTATTGTGAAAGACAATTATCTTGATTAAAAATTAGATGAATAATCACAAAACAGTCAAGTAATTCCTAATTAATGCAATGGACGCTATATATACATCTATATGTTCTTTGCACCTCCAATTTTATAGTGTAGATATAGGGTAGATACAGTTACGTATGTACCAAATAGTAAATCATGGTATCCGCCATTCCATAATTCCTTCAACAGTTATTACAAATTTATCAATAAGGGTTGGCAGATTTGATGATCATGAATATAGTTGTTGGACAGAATCGAAGTAGTAGGCCAAACATTTTCCTAAATAATTATTTAATAAGTGCTAGATTTAATTTTCTAAAGACAATTTATAAATATTGCACTTAATTCATATCTATATATTATGACATAATGTTTGATTATAAGTGACAACATTATTAAATTATATTTAGATTTTTACACGATGATGTAGGAGGTGTGTACGTCGTTCATGCGTCGCGACGTCTGCTTGTTACGGTCGTTGTTCCGTAGAATACAGCGCCTTGTTGCCGTGACCTCCGACGCCCCAAGTTCACCGGCAGGGTACGGCAATACATCATGTAAATGCACTATACGGTCTGGACACGTACAATGAAAGTGAAAAACGCAATTTACATGCTGTGGATATTGAACGTATTATCAAGAAAAGTAATACTATCTACTTACTGTCTACCAACTTAATCAATCTTCAGACAGAAATCTCATTCCAGCGCCTCGTCGTCACAGATTTTAGTTTAGTTGTTATATTGTCTATTATTGGCATATATCTTTGTTGTCAATATTCACCAGATGTTTTCGATAAGGTTCAGAACGGGTACAAGAGCTGGTCATTGTCGTACCGTGATATCCCTTTTATGAAACCAAATGTTAAGACTTACGATGGCATAATTTTCAAGCTAAAAACTTGTTTTTCAATTGTTACGTTGGTATCTGATATGACTTATCTTTTGTATTATTGAATAAACGGATTCTAGATGTAAGATACCAACTCTGATTTTTCGGTTTCTAAATATTACGCTCGACTTATTTTGTTACCAAATCTAATAAGCTTTCGAAATGTGAACATCAAGGCTCAATGTATGATACCAACAAATTCCACAGAAAAGATGTCCCGACTTTTGTCAAATCTAGCATACGTAAGTAATACATAAACAATTGGTACCTCAGTCGACGTTCTTGACTTCCTACTGTAAATTTAATACATTTTGGTTCTACGTTGATAAAGTACACAACTGGAAAGGTTCTTCTAACGCAACAACTATAGATATGTCTTTGAACCAAACCTGATATTCTCCGATTCATATGTATTTGAAGTTTGAAACTAGTAGTTCTATTCTCCATGAGAAATACAAATACATGCACATAAATATTCGAGTTTAAATTATTACTATATTATCACTAATATTTCTGCATTAGTGTCACCAGCTTTGTTATCGCTACTGGATCTAGAGAGAAAGAATTTGCTTCCAAATCACTGTCTATTATATTATTATTTCCTAGTTATGAAACATAATTTTCTACAGAACGTTCATCGTCTTCATTTGACCGCAACAACAATGTTTCTTTGATTTTTATATCCTCAAAGTTTACACTTTGTGCACACTTTTTATATGACATTATTGCTTTTGTCCTAGAACTTCACTCAATAAAATTTGCGGTTTAATTGAAGGACAAAGTATGCTTTTACATCTTGTAATAATACAGGTTCTAACTGGGGCATGCAGATTTGTTTATTTCAAATTGTCTGACAACATCCGCCAGCAACAACACACAGACACATACTAATACAAAAATGTGATTGTTTCCCCGCAAGGTTCGGTCTATATGAAGCCAATAGTAACGACAACAAATTTTCGAATTTAAAGAATATTTAAAAATGTTTTCACCAGAGAAACAGAATTTTAATGCAAATTTCCGAACAACAAAACATTCCGGATCTGCAGATTATTCATCTTAAAGTTAAATTGAATATATTATCGCAAACAATGTGATATTCTTCCATTCATATCTCACCCTATACTTGGGCGAATTTCAGATTTAAATTTTTTGTTGTTTTATTGAAGGTGGTGCTAAATCCCCTTTTAAGTAATTTATTTTTATCACCGGCTCAGTAGCTGTTAAAGAAATTAAGTACTTTACTTATTCTGAAACCAGACTGGTTTCATACTAATATGAATCAACAACTCTGACAACATAAATTCGTTTGATTCATTCATTCATTTAATAATACGTTTGAAATTGCACCTAATACCAGTGTTATTTTTTTATCAGTCCGCGTATTTTATCTGCCAGTTGAAAACACAAATAGATTAATCATCTACTAATTTCTCCTGATACATCACTTGTCAATAACATAGAACTTGTCTCCGTTATATTTATTACTCCCATCAAGCCATCCATAAATTATTTTTAAAAATCCGAAAGGTTTGGCAGAAACTTTATCGTGCTAGTTTTTTTTTCTTGCATCTTTGGCTCTTTTAGTAAACAAAAATTTATCATAAGGAACTTCATATTTCAATATCGAAAACAAATATACCACGCAGGATATCCCAGCGGGTATAAAAATTGCCTACACTTTTATCGCAGCGCTTTGGGAAATTTCAAGCAATCGATAAACGTGTATAGGAATTCATTGTAAGAGTTTTGTTATCTCTGTATGTCTAAAAATGCATAGTGTTGTGATTAATTGTAAGATTCTATGTTATTAATGGAAATATTATATAAAAACCAAAATATTGTACCATTGTTTGTTATTTTGAGAATTACTGCTAGCAGTGTCTTAGAAGGGGAAGTGCGTGTGAACACAGACGGTAAATTCATATATTTTATCGAAACACTTCCAGAAATTATTTATCAAGATGCATGGTTTACTGTTGCTTATTTTAGTAATCAGGTCAGTACCTACACTCGTGTGTATTAATGTCATATCTGTGATTTACCACAACTGGCTTTCTAAAAATGTAGGGGCTACTGGATTTACAGAGAAAAGTAATATACATACTGCGGATGGAAATTAAAAAGAATTACGTTTATTAAATGTTATTATCCTATCAATAAAAATTATCTTAACATATTTGGACAATTTAAGAACGAATGTGTTCCCTGTAGGTTAAGTGATAATTTATGAGTTTTGGTACAAAACTTGTGAGCTCTATACCATTCTCAGAACTCCTGGAGGAAGTAATAAAATAAACAAAATAATTTGAAAGAATTAATAATGGCTGTGTTTGTAGAATCAGTTTCATAGTCAGAAATCGTTAGAAACCTAGATGCTCAATTGAAATGTAATTGTGTATACGCAAAAAACTTGTGGATAATATATTTGGGCGCTTAGTTTTGACAGTTGGCAACTATCAGCAACTACGAGCACGCCTAATAGTAATATGGTCATTATGACATAAGCTGCAGAATGATTTAAAGATATCAGACGAATAATTTAAAAAAATAATTAATAATAGAAACCTAATTTTTTTAAAATGTACTCAGGTGAGTACATTAATATTGGATTTAACAAATTTCTCTCATTTTCCAGCTTTCATATGTACAATATCATCAGCGAAAAAGACATAGGATTTATAGCAAATAATAAATTATGATAAAAAAAAACAAGAAGTAATGCAACCAATGTTATTTCTACTTGCTGCACATAAATATATAAAGTTGCTGCGAACTCTTTTAAAACATTCTTGGCAGGAATACTATAAAAATTTCGCGATATAGAGTTAAAAATTACAACACTATTACTTTTCGGAAATGCGATACGTTAAACTTATGTGGTAGACAGATAGTAGCGATACCACCAGCTACTTTTACATGTATTTTTCGCCGCTGCTATATAAATCTACACAATCGGGAAAGTCATGCCCTTCTCGCAAATAACAACAAAGAAATAAGAGAAACGGAAGAAAAATTATAGTGTGTTCACTGTAGCAGCATTAGTATTGAATTTTCGCACAGATACTGAATGCAATTCAGAACAGAAACTATAAACACCGACATAGAATAGTGCAATATATCAAACGCACATTGTTATATTGAATTATGCCGGCGTAGTACCAGATCTAATATCACAGTCGCCTTGCAATACAGGCGGTGGATGTTTTCGGTAGGAGACTAGACGCTTTGGTCGTTAACACCACTTCAGGCGGGTACAAATCAATAGCGATCAAATTAATAGTGCTCCATTACCTACTATTAACGGATATCTGTGCAAGGACTCCTGGTTATTACATTGTGACAACTACACGTTAATGCTTGAGCACCTCACTTAAATTTTGTTTGAGTTTAAGATTAATTAACTAAATGAATAAGCATGCAATAATTTGTCATATTATGTATAATAATAGAAGTAGCTGACTAGACACGGGCCCATTAGAAACCCCCTCGCGGCCAGAAAAACATAAACAGTAAAATTAAAACGTTATCATTGCAAAGCTGAATAAATTTTACATACGCCAATGACCTTCTTTTCAAAAAAATCCGTACTCAAAGATATTTCCGTTTAAATGAGAAAAGCGTTCCGGTAAAACTTTAACCGCCCATATCTCCCAAACGGTGCACGCTACGTAACAATCCTTACAACAAAAAGAACTGCATTTTCCATAAAAATTGAATTGTCGTTTATAGAAAATCTAGATGGCCCCTATCCGCGTCGTCTCCAACGCGATACTCTCCAATCATGTCCAGTCTAACATCAAACTACCAATCGAATCCGAACCACCAAATTGCCTCTTAAAAGAATAAATCAAGCTAGTGACTTCGTCAAAAAACGTCAAATTATCTAAATAATTTGGTTTCTCCTAATTGTGTGTGTAAGTTTTATTTAAAATTTCAACACACATTCGTTGATATATTCTTCACTCTATAGTAATCCCTGGTTTTTATATAATTATCAGAAATTTTGTCAATGTTTCTTTAAACAATTTATAAGACTGCAGTGGAGGGAATATCGCGCGCGCCCGAGCAATTTGAATATTTGGCACAATTAGCATTTGTTATTTCTGTGTTAAGATATCTAGAACGTCTCCAACTCAATAATAGAGATTTGCAGTAACGATTCGAAAATATTCAAGCTCTAATTGTACAACAGTTTTATCGTGCACAACATTATTCATAACCAGGGCTTAACCCTGATAATGTTAATCACAAAGATTTTCGAGAAAGTTTAGATGAGCAAAAATGCTGGTCTGTGGGATAGCTGGTTGGTGGGCTAACTAGTCGATGGGCTAACTGGTCGATGGGTTAGCTAGTCGGTCGACTGCTTACCGAAAGTCTTTGAGTTTGGCGGAGCAGATAATTTATATACATATGAAATTAATATTGTAGAAGTATTCTCTCTTATTTAAAACAAGGAAAAGACCTTAAAGCTGGATAAGTTCTGTTTGAGCCATAAATAAATCTTATTTTAAACATCATTTCAGTATTCCCGGTAAAGCAAATGGTTTAGATCAAATGATTAGAACTTTCACTCCAAAAATCTTTTCAAATTTGATTTAGCTTTATTAAACCAGTACGAGTTTGATATTTACACTTATTTCACTTTATCGCATAGTGGTTTCTTTCTTCCATTACAACACTAGCATCGTAGTTACGATGATTCCTTGAAATGTAAAGTTTGTAAATATTTATTATGGAAATAATCATGTGCTATAGGTCTGATATAATTTTCTAGTACTAGTGAAAGTAGCAAGTCACGTGGCGATTAACCTAAAAACTTTCGAAAGCTAGATAATACAATAGAGCATAAAATGTGTTAAAATTTTAGATTATTTAATTTATTTACTGTTTCTTGAATCCGACTCTTGATATTTGCTTCAGCCAGTACCATAGTAATGTTTTACTGAATCTCTCCTAAGTTTTATACCTCACACTTGTCATTAAAGAGAATTCTTGTTGTTCTAAATAGCTGTTGAGGCAGTGCTAATACCTTATTTGATTCGATATCTGGTATATTCTGGGTTGCATTGTTTTTTCTTTCGCTTACCGCTACATCTCTGGTGCTGTATTTATTTTACAGTTTGTTAACGCTTCGTAGAATTCTTGCATTTTTTTTAGTATATGAAAATATGGATAACAACATCAATCCTATTCTGGCATGGCCTCTAATCTCTACCGATGTATTCTATTTTAGTTTTTAAAACAACACTTCTTCGGCTTTAGTGTTAAATTATATAATGTAAACGCTTTCACTACTAAATGGAAGCCCTTGATTCAATAATTTTTATAAGTGTTGTAACGACACTACTGCAGCTAAAGTATTCCTAATTTGCGTAAATGCGTTACCCATTAACCATTAAAATACCATCGGGACTTTACCTGATAAAGTTAAAGTTATGGTTATTACCATAACTATGTTTAGTAGATTAAGAAAACTACAATGATTAATATGCACATTTGTTATAATCTCCTCAACCGCGACTGGTACTGTTTTGACAATTACTGAGCATTGGTACAAAATGACACCTCTCTTGTTCACGTGGTATAGTTTCAAATGCAAGCAACGTAAAACAAAATTGTTTATTTGCTTTGTGTTTCGTTTTATAATTTTGAACTTAAATTATGTACAAATTGATCCATTTAACGTAGCATACCCAATATTTCCAAATCAATAATTTTTATGAAGGTAAGTTTAAACAAAAGTTATCACATATCAAGTGACAAATAATGAGCAACTATGATAATTACTGCTGAAATGTATTTCAAGGTCATACACAAGTCAAGACAAATTTTTAAAATAGAACTTCGTTGTTATGGATTCTACAAGTTCAATGTCTTTAGAAACTGAAAAAAAAAAAACCAACACTGTTTTGTCAATCTAATAACGGCATATTATGTAGAAAGCGTTGAATAAAGGAATGATAGCAATGGAAAATTGCAAAAATTTCGTAAAATGTCTTGCAGTGCATCAAAGTTCTACCTTAAACAATGAAATGCAAAATGATGAGTATTGAGTTTAATGCATTTTTGAACTGTGGTAATAACATTTACTTTCACTCCGTACACACGATTAATAGACGTCGCTGCATATTTTCGTAATTATTTAATATTTCCCAATAAATAAATTTCATATCCACTCTCTTAAATACGATTTTTTTTCGTTTCTTTTTATTGTTAACTTACAACGTTCAAAAAAAGTTTAGTGTTAATTTTGTACACTAGACTGCTCAATTTGGGAACCAAACGACTTTGGGTTTTCTAGTTCTGTCACCACTAAATGTGCGTAGATTTATATTTGGTTGATATTAATACTAAGTTTATAAAAGTACTTGCCTTTAAATTATATGCGCATATCACGTTCGATGGACCACCAGAGATATGAGTTAAATCAAACGTTAGTATAACAGAGATTTTTAATGCGAACGTTTGGTATCATACTTGTTAGAAAAATGGGATCGAAACTAGTCAATAATCAAGTTTATAGTTTCGAGACCTGACTAAATTGCTAGACGAGAAAGGTATTATATAAGTCCGACTTAGAGCAATGTTTTGTTTTTGTGTAAACAGTCCCTCGCTAATCAATCATAGTTCAGGTGATAATATAGGGCTTGCACAGAATACAGTATGTTTTTTAAGATAATTACCAACTTAGGTATTGTAATAAATACTTGTCACAAGTTTTCATATACATTTCGTAGTTATAATTGAAATCACAAGCCACCTCTCACTGTGGTGCATAGCTGATTCTTTACGCACAGAGAAAAATATCGTTCGTAATATTGATAAATGCTGTTTATAGACTAAAAATTAATTAAATATAGGAATTTCGTACATTAATACAATGAAGACTCGTTATTAGCCAATATCGTAAACATTGAGCGGATGTATCGTCGATAATTGTGTCAATGAATAGGGATTACATTGAATAAGACAAAATATTTATCAAAGCTATGTATCTTTTATCTATATAATATTTTTTTTATTAGAAGTATAAAACAAGTAACGAACCGCAGAGAAGAATTTTTATAAAACAATTTCGTTGTATCAATGTAAGAGAGCATTCACTAATCAGAGTACCTTATATGGAAACGAATAGAATTCGTTGAACTAATGAAATATATATATATATCCCAATAATTTTGTGCATTGAATAAATGTACGTGTTTATCGCATGAATAAAAGCTTGTATTATAACGGCCAAACTAATAAATAAAATATCATGTGATCTGCACCTGCGATGTTTGAGCAAAACGGAACCACTATTTAATGTGTAGCGAAGAATTCGGCAAGTCGTCCTCGTGTCGTGTTTAGCATCATCCTAAAAATAGGTTATTAATAAAAATTATTAAATAACATTTGCAACATCTTCAGAATAGCATTTTAACAAAATTATTCCTTCAATTGAGTAATACAAAAAAAATACCTTTAAAATAATGAACATCAAATGTATTTTATGTCTTTTCGTATTTATTTGAAAGACATCAATACGAGTAAAGTCCGAATATCTTCGATCAATGGGGATGCTGATAGAAGATTTAACAGTAAGTATGATTTCCTAGATCTAAAGTATATCATCTAAGGTATGTATAAATAATATTGAATAAATAATCTACAACGATTATACGTAATAATAAATAAAGCCTGACCATGTTTTCAGATTACAGTTAGAATTCCTGGTTTACATTGCCGTAAATATGCACACTGGAACAAATGCTCTTTAGAACGCATAATACATAATAGAATTTGCTACTTTTCGTGAAAGAAACGTACCCGTAATACATCACAACTCTGCAATGTTTTAGTAGGTAATTATTAAAAAGCAAGCAAATTGGAGTAAATATTATGGTAGTCGTCAAACTCACTGCTTCATGGTGAATACAGCCATTGCTTTTAATACTTACAGATTAAAAAAAAATGCTCAGTTGGGAGCCAGCTCTAATAATAAACAAGTTCGATAAAATAATGGATATACTTTATGAAATCAATGAAATTGTACATAATTTCTATAAATACATTTAGTAGAATATGTAACTATTGATTATCACGTTTATAATTTCATTCATTAATGTTACGTATGCATACTTTTCAGTAACAATGTACGATTTTTACATTAATAACCGAAATGATTAACGCAATGTACATACATTGAAAAGTTAATAAAGTTGATTATTAACGTTATGAACGAATTCGCGTACGTTATTATAATGTACGGTTTCATTGGCATAATAAATTTCTGCATCGGCTCAATTTTAATGCATAAGTTATTACATTAACGAACGTTTTTATTGTATTTACGCTATTTTTTGGCTCTGTGCGAACTTATAGATTCATTTCAATATACTTACACACAGATGGTACATACATAAGCCCCTCGGTGTCTTATCTGACTTGGTAACTCCTGGTTAAGAATGTTTATTTCAGGTATGTTCAAACGGTTATTGTATCAAATGTAAATGCAATATTTAAAGTTACTCCATCTGTTTTATTTTTGTTTACATGTGTTCTATATTTCTATGTTTTACTTCAATAAGGTTTGCTGCACACTTTATACCCTATTTTTGCACACGCTTCAAGTCTGTGTAAACTTGTTATTTTGTTGTCTTGTGCTAATTAGCTCGTTTTACATAATAAATTAGCAATATTTGTTTTTTCCCTTAAAGCTAATTTAATTTGTGTGAAGATCAACAAATAAGTAATCATTTTCATAGAAATTCGCAGTAGCTAATCGCAAATCAATGATAAACAGCTTACTTACCCTGGAATTTTATTTTAATTGATAGAATACGCAGTTTTCGTTTCTTTTATATAGCAATTAATATATGTGTAGGAATGTCGCAGCTTGACACAAATACTTCGATGAATCTACTACCAACTAGGACAACTGCTTATGCATTAACAAAGCATTAGGAACTTATTAATTATTTTAAAGCAATTCAAAGAAAATCTTCATTAATAACGGGTCGATGGCCGCAGTGGTTAGGCGGCTGACTATGGTTGTGAGAGGACGATAGGCGCCGGGGTTCAATTCTCTGGAGAGACGGTGACATTTTTTCAGAGAGGTTAATCCCGGATCGATTTGCCATTCGCTGTTGGGAGCAAAGTGATTAACAGCGCGGAATCATAAAAGGCGATATGATGCTGTCACAAAGCCAATTAAACACAACATACACACACAAAAACTACACCGCGAGAGTTGCAGTGATAGCCAGACAAGCGATACAGCTTACGGAGTCACTGCAACTAAGCACCCACCACATTAAAAAAAAAAATAATAATAAGTAGTCGTTTTCCTGAGATTATCTCGGTCAGTAAACAAGCAAATTCTTTTACGACACAAAGTATAATTAATATACGATTTTTACCTACATACATGAAAAGAAAAATCGTTTCATATGCCAGTATGATACCATATTTATCAAATTCTGTCGTGAATCACGATACTTATCGCTTTGTAACCCGGAAAATAATTATCAATTTAATTAAACGCAAAAAATGTGTGAATTTTTCTCTAGTTCGCCATGTGTTCATAATTTTTAACTAAAAAATTGTTAGGTACCTTATTACTCTAGATATATTATTTTCCCTTACGTAAAAAACGAATTAGTTACGCTTCTTTTGTTAAAAATCTCTAGCTCATTCTATTCAAATTTGAAACCCATTTTAGTTAACAAAGGTGTTATAATTCACGAAATTCATTGTGGATTTAACGACTAATACCCGTATTCGCATATACGCACACAGAACCGTCTATCGTTCCGCGGTAACCCTGAGCTTATTTGCGTTATTCGTTCGGCTAAAATCCGAATGTGTCTACGCCCGAGCTTCGAGCCCCACTGTCGGCAAGGTAAAAATGTCCTCTTCCAAACAATCACCGCTATTACAATAAATATTCATAAAGCGCGGATTAATTGCAATTAGGCCGAACCGCAGCGGTGTATTAGAGAGTAGATATGCGTGTATTCGGTTGTGAAAACGAAAGAGCGGGGAACGCGAAATCGGACCGAGTCCTTTAACCCCTTTAATAGCAATGTGCTCTCGGTAATTAAAAGATTCAGTGAGGGGTGATGCTGGACTAGTCTGTCGGACCGGAAGACTGTATTTCGGTACGTTGCGCGGAACGATTGTTATTTTAACGGATTTATAACGTAATACGGATTTTCCCGAAAACATACACGCATATATCCGGATCAAAGAAGCCGCGTAATGACTATTCTCTGTCAGATAAAATTTTGTATCGCATGCAGGAAACGAAAATAAATTGGAATTTAACAGAAATGTCCGGAACCAAACAACAATTCTAAGGAACTAGTATTGACAATGATAGTTCTATGGAAATTCTGGGAATAAACTCATACGCAATAAATAAGAAAGATAGGTTATCATTAAGTTTGGTCTTGTCTCTAAAGTATGAGTTCAAGCTAAAACTACTAATTGAGCTCGAGATCTTTATCACCACTTTTGATTCCCGCTTTAGTGTGCGCCAAGTGTTCAGTTGCATTATCTTTAGTTTACAAGTTTTTACTTCTGCAAACATAATTATTTTCTCTATGCAGTTGTAATAGGATTATAACACGAAATATGATTGTTAAACGCCATTACAAGCAAAGCCAATATTTCTTCCATCTTCCATGCTTGTCTTAAAACTGGTGGATGCAGTTAATACATATTTTATCAGTTACAACATGGTGCATAGATTCTACAACTTAAATAGTCCAGCCTCAAAGCAAAAGTAACAGCATTACTTTAACATTGAGAATTTAACGTGTAATTAGTTATTTTTGATGCTCTCATTTCGATAATAATAGATTTAAATTCTTCGAATTAATTGATAAACAAAAAATAATCCACTGCTATTTCTGCGATTTTGTTTTTATTATTTGTCAAGTATATATGTACATGATAACTTATAAAATGATAAGATCAAAATATTTACGAACTTCATACTCACAAACAGGTAAATTACCCAACTTCATGAGTTTATCTTGTTATTTTTTTTGTTATCCAGTAATATAATATGCAACATTGTGAAATTTAAAAAAACGCAAATCTACTACTTTAGTTTTTCTTAAAAGATAATGCATCTGATATATGTATGTATTTCTGTATTATAAAAATTATAATAATTTTTTCTCGAGATCGATGTATGCCCGTCAGTCGTCTGTAATGTTTTATCACTACTAACTACTATTTCTAAGAGAATTTTCTTCTTTCTTATACATATACATACGTACTCCGCTAGCTTTCAATTACATATGTATTACTTTTTCAGTAATTGTATTCTCTTCATTCTTATAACCAGGTCTTCATTCTTATAACCAGGTATATAATATGGTAATCATTTTCGAGTACATTACTTCAACCACTTTTCATGAAATTTGATACAATAACATGTTGTTACAAGCATGCCTGTAATTGAATTTTAAATGTCATTCGCACAAGGGACACCAATTAATATAATTGTAATAGTGAATTAGTGTTTTCACGGGATACAGAATCAAAATGTCAACACAATTTCCTGAAAATTATCTTTAAATATTTGGCGACACAGAGTTGGTCACTAAATTACGACTAGGTACTGAATATTAAAAGGTTAATTGCCTGCAATTATTTAATTGTAAAAACAGTTTTCATTCACAATTATTATAATAATAGTTACACTGGAGAGGACTCTAGTTACGGAATGCGACACCCATATGGCGTATATTGATTTTGTCATAATGATTATAACTTTATCTGAATTGGTTCATTTAAGGTATGATCTATCCCAATGTATGCCTAAAAATTGGACACATGGTAGTTGAAGAAGTTCTGAAGCATATTTATTTTATAACTATTTTTGTGAATAGCTTAAATGGTGACATTGAAATGTTAGCTCCGAATCTTTTCCAGGTAAACTATCTTTGGATTTTTTTTTATCTCTTTAAGGTTGGATTTAAATATCGTTGTTTATCTATTAAACTTCATCAGCGATATGACTACCAAATTATCTATGCTACAAACTAAGAGTATTGTACCAGACTGCCGCAATTTTGATATAATGGTAGTGTTATTAATAATGTTTTAGATGACCCAAATTATATATATAATAAGACAATGCTCTGTCTTCAAAAATGCATACATATGTCAGCGTTAACGTATTAAGGTATATACTTTATATAAGAATATTCATGCAGGAATTAAGTACATACTTTTTAACATAAATTTATTAAGATTTCTAGTATTGTACTTGTCGTAAATAAGGGCATTTCTAAATTAAAAATTTAGATAACTGAAATATAATACAACGAAAATTTAGAACAAAAGCAGGTATAAATTATTATAGTATTTTATCCTGCCCCATTGGAGTTGATGAGTTGTAAACGATTACCAGTGACATGATACAACCTGGAAGTGGTTCTACCCGCCCTTCTTTAATGCTTACAAACGTTTTCCCATATGTCCCCAATAGGATTCATATCACGACTCTTTGATGGCCATGAAAGAATGTTAATATTATTGGTAGTTAGCTAGTGACACACAAATCAAAAGTGTGACTTAAAAATTTTTGTCGTCTTGAAAAATGAAATTTTCCAGGAAATCTCTGCAATAGGTTTCAACATTCCAGTAAATACACGGAATCAAACAACTAATCCAACTTCGCACATGTTGAAAATCTACCACTACTGTAACCACGTACTGCTGCGTCATGGGATCACTGAATGGTTCATTTTATCTGAAACAATAACGCGATACCAGAAATCGGCAGATTTATTCACATGTAAATGAGCAAAATTTAATCTCTCCTGTTTATGCGGGGGCTCTAACACAAAAAATCCAATTAACTAATTGTAGTATTTAAATACGAACTCAATAAATAACACAACGTGCTTGGAACGTCTCTTTATTACGACTGCCCTATCTACATCAACTATATACAGAAAAACGTAGTACTCACAAAAACGTTAGTGTAACAAAAAGCAAAGAACTGTGGCAGCACGGACTTATTTTGTGATAATGTGTTTATAACCTTGGGCGCCACGGTAAGTTAACAAATCCCCTGTGAACCCACAACGACGGACGTTACTGATACCGAAATGAATAAACTAATTCCCCTGACTAGCAAAATGTCGGTCGCAATCGCTCTAACGTAATCAAGAAAACAGATACTTACTTTACAAACTTTCTTATAATCTTTTCCTTATACGTTCTCAGGTGCGTGCGGTAAATGGAGGATTTATATTATTTAAACAATAATTAATAACACAAAACCTGCAATCTGATTGACCACTGAATAAATGAAAGTGCAACACATGAACGAATAACAAATATATTAAATAAAATAACTGAATAAATATGTAAATACAAAAGTTAGAAAATATTGAACAGAATCTTAACATTAACGATGCACCTATCTTACTCTTACTATAACTACGCACGCGTTTAATTTCTAAATAATTACAACGGAAAAATATATATATATATATACGTAATAGTGAACTTAACAACGAACGCGGAATCAATTTAACTTTAATACAAATGATTCTATTTATTACGAGCTCGTATTCGTAGCATATAATAGTTTATTGGCCAAATACCTGTACGTACGTATTCTTCGCTTGTCTGCGTATACTTGCTGGCGTTGATTCGATCCACTAAGATGTCCGCTTCCTTCTTCGCCTAGTCTATGGGCTTCGGGCGTGTCCTTTCTTGTTTGCTGCTTATCAGTATTTTTTATTTATGACTTCGTGCGGGGTATCCCCGTGAACACAGCCTTTTTGTACTGATTAATTTAACAAACGTAATAAAACTGGTACACTAACTAGCCCTGAACTGGCAAATATGTATAACTAACTGCGAAGCGAACTACTCTCTGTGGTGGCCTAGCGAAGAGTGTTCTTTTTTAGCGGAGGAAGCGATGCGAATCCCTACGCAGGTACAGCTTACACCATAAGTCACATGTTTTACAGTTGACGGTTAAAACTATTACAATTTGAAACTATTATAATTATATGAATAATTTAACATAGGGAACTTATATATGATTACGGAATATATTCAAATAGGTGCATTTTATTTCTTAAATAACATTCTTTACTACATCTAATAAATACCTGTTTCTCTTGTCAGGTTAATGCGACTGAAAGATAAAATAATTTAAAAATATCGCGTCCCGTTACAGTACCCCCCTTACTTTTTTCGCGATACCGTAGCGTCCTCGTTATTTATCAAGGAAAAAGTAACTAATTTCTAGTCCTTGTTTATAGTGTCATTCTTGACATCCGTTGGGTCTTTAATTGGTTTCTTATATTTTTTCAAATTTACAATATTTTGAGTAGTCTTGTATTCCTTGGTCGCCGGGTCTCCTAGCCAATAGGCATTCTCGCTTACCCGTCGCAACACTACAAGTGGTCCATTATATAAATGGAAGAATTTCTTAATTTCCTTTGTTAGTGAGGAAGAATAATTATGATTTTTTACCAACACTAAATCTCCCTCGGCGTACGCTACTGGATTAATTCTTTGATTGTGTCTGTCCTTTCTTCTAGCGGCTTTGCTTTGTAAGCGCTCCCGAGCTAGTAATATTTTTGCATCTGTGGTGTTATCTATTCGGGTCGGATACTCGATCAGCTGTTCGATAAGACGCGCAGGCCGTTCACCCTTCATAAGTTCATAGGGTGTGAATCCCGTGGAATCATGTTCAATGGTTTCCACGTAGTTAGGCCAGGTTGTGTGCTTTTTTATACAGTATGTCCTAAATCCTTTGCCCAACTCGCGCATTACTCGTTCGACTGGATTCGACTGTGGATGATACACTGATGAGTATTTTACCTGTATGTTTGCTTCCTTTAAACCATTTGTCCACACCACGCTAGTGAACTGAGATCCATGATCTGATAGGATCGCTTCCGGTTTTCCTACTTGTAATACATAGTCTTGCAACACACGTTTCTTCAAACTCACCGCTGTAGCTCTTTTCACGGTATACAATTTAACGTACTTGGTGAATAAATCCATTAGTACAAAAATGTAACATACCCCTCCACGTCCTTGGGGTAGTGGTCCATACAGGTCTACTGATACCTTTTCAAGTGGTCGACTGGCCAGTACATTCTTCATAAGACCCTTACTCGCTTGATTAGGCGGTTTTACTTTTTGGCAAATATCACACGATGATACATATTCTTTTACTTTTCTCGCCATGTTTGGGAAATAAACTGATTCAGCCAACAGAGCAGTACATTTAGCTGACCCGCAATGACCGAAAACGTCGTGATATGCCTGAATTACTGGCTGGACTTGTGTTGACGGGACATATACTACCCACCAGTCTCGAGGGCGTGGGCTCCGTCTAAATAGCACTTTTTCGTATATACAATAATTCTTTTCCAAATTTGCTCTTTTACCATGGGTGTTAGTCTCCATTTCGGTAAGTATCCAATTCAAAGTCTTGTCCGATTTTTGTTTTCGTGGTAGGTCCTTTAAGCCGTTTCTTAACTGCGGTGTTCCTGCTATTGTTACGTTAATGGTAATTGGCTCTCCTTTTCTTACATCTTCATGGCCGTATCTTGATAAAAAATCTGCAACCACATTGTCTGTGCCTTTAATGTATTCTATTTGCAGTTGATATTCTGTGAGTTGCAATACCCATCGCATTAATCTACCGCTCAACACTTTGCAATTGAATAGGAACGACAATGCTCTATGATCTGTTAATATAATGGTTGGGTACCCCAAAATATAAGTCCGAAATTTATCGCACGCGAATACTATACCTAGTAGTTCGAGTTCGGTTATAGTATAATTTCTCTCAGCATTTGCTAATTTCCTACTCGCAAAGGAGATGTTTAATATTTCACCTTTCTCCCCCTTTGGAACAGGTGTGCTCCTAAGGCTTGTGTTGAGGCGTCGGTAGCCAGATAAAACGGTTTGGTGAAATCTGGGTGCATCAGTATTACAGTTTCTAGGAACTTTTTCTTGATCTGTTGAAAAATCTCTTCTTCTTTCTTTCCCCAATGCCACGTCGATTGTTTATCTAACAGATGAGATAGTTGGCTGACCAATTCAGAGTGGTGCGGCACAAATTTTCTATAGAAATTACAAAGTCCCACGAAGGATTGTAGATCTTTTTTATTTTTCGGTGGTGCACACTCTTGGATGGCTTTAATTTTTTCTTGATCAACCTTAATCCCGTCGGCAGTAATGATATGTCCCAAAAATTTTACTTCTTCTTTCAGAAACTTGCACTTTTCACGTTTAATCGTCATTCCTGCTCTTCTTAGACGTTCGAACACTCTTCTTAATTGGTCCTCATGTTCTTCCAAACTTTGCGACGCAATGAGAATATCGTCTACAAAAACTGTTGCAAACGAGAGTACTTCTGGTCCCAATACTCTTTCCAAGCATTTATTAAACATTGCCACAGATACATTCAGACCGAAAGGTAGTACACGGAATTGATAACTTCTTCCATCGACCAGGAAAGCCGTACACTCACGCGATTCGTCATCTAAAGGCAGCTGCCAATAGCCACAGGTTAAATCAAGTGAGCTAAAATATTTTTTCCCGTGGAATCTTCTCAATAGATCTTCCATCATTGGCGGTGATTCCTGATCGGGTATGATTGACTGATTTAGTCTTCTGGCGTCCAAACAAAGCCTTACCGTGTGGTCCTTTTTCGTTACAATCACAATCGGGTTTGAATAGGGTGAGCTAGATCTTTCTATTATACCCCAGTTCATCATGCGGTGGATCTCACCCTGTACTGCATCCTTTTTTGAAAATGGGATCGGATAAGATCTTTGCACGAATGGATTTTTATCACTCATTTTCAAATTGCACTTGTACATATTACACTTTCCTGGTTTATTTGAGAATATATCGCCGTAATCCAATATTGCTCGTTCTACACTATTTTCCTGGCCCCGTTGGTTTATGAACACATTATAGGGTTTTTTGCCCGCGGATCTCCCACATACAGGTGTCCATGGTCGGATCTCCATATATTTTTCTACCCAGTCTTTAATTTCTTTTTCTTCGGCTTCTTGTTTCTTTTCGGCTCGCTCGTATCGCATTTTCTCCCACCTGAAACACAGCACGTCTTGATTCATCTGGGTGGTCGCCGTTATGCTATTTTCCTGGTTTGTTTCAATTGCAAACTGGGGCCTGATCACTTCCTCTTCGTTTTTTTCTTTATCTTGTCTAATCAAGGGTAGGTTGATACTAATCCCATCATACTGGAACTTAAAACCATCTCCGAGGAAATCGATCTTCGCCGTATATTTCTTCAGCCAATCAGTTCCCAAGATAACCTGAGTGACTAATCCTCGAACAACAAACAATATGACTGGTATTTCTTGACCGCCAATTTGCATTACTGGCATAACCTGTCTTTGAACCTTTACTATTTTACCAGTCGCTCCTTGCACTGTCAGGTTTACTACTGGTAATTCTGGGATATCGACCTGCTTTTCTTTCAGTTGCTTCACCATTTCCTCTGACATCACGCTAATGGTGCTTCCTGTATCAATCAGAGCTTCATATTCTTCCTTTCCAATGCCTATTTTGATTCTCGGCACTATTGCTTGAGTTTGAGTCTCATCTTCGTGTTCCAAGCAGTTTTTCTTTAGTATTGATGCCAATTGCTGTAGGTACCTCTCTCGTTCTTGTATTTGGGTGTCTCGATCAGGTGTATATTTTTGTAAGTTAACTCGTTTCATAGGCTCCGCTAATTTTAGATGCAGAAGGTTGGGAGCTCTTACTTCTGCCTTTCCTCGTTTCCCGAATCGGAGTAGGGTGACGGATTGCGAGGTCTCCTGCCCCTATCATGGCCCCTTCCTCTATTAGAATTTCTACCTCTATTGAACATCTGGATGTTTCTTGGGTTGTCGCGTCTATCGTCTCCCTATTTGGCCTGTAATCTCTATCTTGGATTCTCTCCAGTATGTTTATCAATTCCTCCACCTTTTCAATTTTGGCTCCTAATAAGATATTCTCTACTTCAAATGGGAAATGCTTTATTAAGGCTTCTATCAATAGAGATTGACTGATCGGTGGGTCCATATAATGCGTCTTCTTTACCCAGTACCATGCGTGATGAGTCATTGTACCGAAACGGCTATTATAAATTCTAGGTCTTAACAATTCCGCTAGCACTCTCTTCTGACGCCGTCGGACCAATACATCCTTAATAGATCTTGCTTAAGATCTTCCCAGGTAGACCACTGGCTCTTCTTACTGTTTGCCCATATTGCCACATCACCTTCCAACTGGTCTATGGCAAAGTCCAATTTGCGGTCTTCAGGAGTAGCTCGGATTTTAAAATGTCTATCCATAGCTTCTAGGAACTCTTGGGGTTGAGTACCTTTATTGCTACCGTTATATGTAGGAAGTTTTCTTTCTTCAACTATTCTCCCTATATTTATCGGCGCTCCATTCCTAACTCCTTCAACCTTCTTTTCCAAGTCATGTTGAATTGCTTCCACTTTTTTATTTACTTCATGGTTAATTTCTTCTCTTTCATCGTTCCATGTAATTTCCCATTCCTTTCTTAGTATGGATGTTTGCTTCTGGACTTTTATTTCTATGTCCTTTTCCAATTCGGTTTTAGTCTTTTCTTTAAACTCTTCCAATTCTTCTTGCATTTCTTCCTGCTTTTTTAACACCTTATTATATATTTGTTGGTGCGATTCTTCAATATCTTTTCTAGTTTGTTTTCTCACGTCGTCCAATTTCTTATTCAATTGCTCATTATTCTTTTCATTTTGTAGTCTTACGTCGTCTAGTTTTTTATTTTGTTGTCGGACTTGTTCTGTTGTATCGTCCATCTTTTTTATATTTTCGTCCATCTTTCTACTCAGTTGTTCATTATTTTGTTTATTATCTTTAGTATTTTCTTTTATTTGTCGGTTTATTTCTTTAGTATTTTCCGCCATTTGTCCGGTTAACTGTTTACTAGTATATTCCATCATTTGCTTCATGGCTGCGAAAAAATCATTGATATTACTTGCACCTTGTACTAACGTCTTTCTGCTTCCGTTTCTATTGAGGTAGTGCTTCCAAATTCCTCTTGGTCCTTCTGACCAGTAGTGTCTTCAGCGGCAGGTTCGATAGTAGTCATTCCGGTAGCCATTTCTTTATTTCTTAGCTTTCTTCCGCTTCTTAGGTACATAAACTCCTTTATTTTATTAATTTCCTTTATTATTTACAAAAAATACCAATATCTTTTTTACCTCTTTATTTAATAACAATATACTAAATACAACGCGGCTCGGATAAAAATGCAACAAAATTTAAACTAACACAACAAGGCTAAATACGAAGAAAAAATCTTGAATTTCTACTCCTGGTCACCCCCTAGCGTGTACATATACTTTCGACACACCCTGTATATTTAATATTTCCTGCACAAAATAACTTTATCATAACTCGTTCGATATGACACACTCGGTATATAAATCGTCGTCGAAATTGAACAATTATTAACAAATTTTAATTCAAAAATATCTTAACGCGGCACTATTTTGACTCACACTGTATATTGAACATTTACTAGCGAAAAATCACGTCTTTATATGTAACCGTGCCTATTTTGATACGATCCGTCACTTATGACCACTAGTGTATGTTGAAATGATCCGTCACTTATGACCACCAGTGTATTTCGCGTTCGGTAAAATACACAAAATATTCAAATAAATATAAAACAACTCACGAAAATTCATAAAATAATTTAAACACAATATTTTACACAAAATATTAAAACTTCACAAATAAAAATTCGAATATACCTCCAAACGAGCCCTTAGTTGGTCGCCATATTGTGGCAGCACGGACTTATTTTGTGATAATGTGTTTATAACCTTGGGCGCCACGGTAAGTTAACAAATCCCCTGTGAACCCACAACGACGGACGTTACTGATACCGAAATGAATAAACTAATTCCCCTGACTAGCAAAATGTCGGTCGCAATCGCTCTAACGTAATCAAGAAAACAGATACTTACTTTACAAACTTTCTTATAATCTTTTCCTTATACCTTCTCAGGTGCGTGCGGTAAATGGAGGATTTATATTATTTAAACAATAATTAATAACACAAAACCTGCAATCTGATTGACCACTGAATAAATGAAAGTGCAACACATGAACGAATAACAAATATATTAAATAAAATAACTGAATAAATATGTAAATACAAAAGTTAGAAAATATTGAACAGAATCTTAACATTAACGATGCACCTATCTTACTCTTACTATAACTACGCACGCGTTTAATTTCTAAATAATTACAACGGAAAAATATATATATATATATACGTAATAGTGAACTTAACAACGAACGCGGAATCAATTTAACTTTAATACAAATGATTCTATTTATTACGAGCTCGTATTCGTAGCATATAATAGTTTATTGGCCAAATACCTGTACGTTCGTATTCTTCGCTTGTCTGCGTATACTTGCTGGCGTTGATTCGATCCACTAAGATGTCCGCTTCCTTCTTCGCCTAGTCTATGGGCTTCGGGCGTGTCCTTTCTTGTTTGCTGCTTATCAGTATTTTTTATTTATGACTTCGTGCGGGGTATCCCCGTGAACACAGCCTTTTTGTACTGATTAATTTAACAAACGTAATAAAACTGGTACACTAACTAGCCCTGAACTGGCAAATATGTATAACTAACTGCGAAGCGAACTACTCTCTGTGGTGGCCTAGCGAAGAGTGTTCTTTTTTAGCGGAGGAAGCGATGCGAATCCCTACGCAGGTACAGCTTACACCATAAGTCACATGTTTTACAGTTGACGGTTAAAACTATTACAATTTGAAACTATTATAATTATATGAATAATTTAACATAGGGAACTTATATATGATTACGGAATATATTCAAATAGGTGCATTTTATTTCTTAAATAACATTCTTTACTACATCTAATAAATACCTGTTTCTCTTGTCAGGTTAATGCGACTGAAAGATAAAATAATTTAAAAATATCGCGTCCCGTTACAGAACTAAAAATGTTTAACTTAAATACATATTTCCATTTGCCACAATATACACTATCATATATAAGTATACTACACTAATAAAACATTATCCTCCACCGTTGAAATTCTTCTCGGTCCACCACCATACCCATCAAGATAATTTATAGATGCGAATTTTATTAACATGCAGATCATCTACCACCGCTTGCATGCTCGAACCATTTTACAGCAGAGTTGTTACTCTGATTTTTCGAGGTTTACGTGACAGGGTATGATATAATATCTAGAGAAATCTCAGATATTGTAATACCGAAAATGTTCAGTTGTCGCTAATTTTCAAGTTGTACATAATTGAATCTATTATTAACCTCTGCATATTACTCTTATAGATTTATGTAATAATAATTACAGCATGATAGCGATTTACATACGACATTTGCAGATAAATTGAATAAATTTCAAATTAACAAAATAATTTTGTCAAAAACGTAACTGTTTTAAGTATTGTATGCAGGACATTAAAATAACTTATTATATTAGTAACGATTTCCGTTAACTAACATTCCTATATATTGAAATGCAATTGTTTACGTCAACTTAAGGTGTACTGTCGAAGTGTAGAATTCATATTCGTTTCATGTCATTACGAGTAATGATTGAAAACGATGCCAACCCTACGAACCAAATTAATTAAACGATTTATAGAGCTCTGACCGAACACACGTGTTCGTATTTTTAGTTGTTTTATTTTTCCAGATTTCAGGAGTTAATTAACTTCCACTTAGTACTTACACAAGCATAGCATCTGCACCATTCTGCACTCCTGGCAATTAGGACATTTTGTATTGAATTTATATGGAGTGGAACGAACTAACTGGAACGTTCACAGATGCCAAGTACATGCACATTAGAGTATGGTAAATTTTATGTCAGTTCTTTTAATTAAAATAGCAATCTAGAAGAGAGTTTAACCTTGCAAGTTGAATGTAAGCTTTAAATTGCAGGTAATCTAGTAACAAATTAAAATACAATATAAAAATGATTTTTGTTAAGCAAAACTGAGTACTTGAAAGCAAAATTCCGCTTGTCGATAAATTAAAGTTGTCGCGAATAAAGCATGTTATTTCATGGTTTTTATATCATGTTCGTACCGAATTAATGTATTCATATTGTGACACTAATTCGAAAATAGAACGCATAATTCAAACTTGTTTTAATAAAAATTGTTGCATTAAATTTACTTTGAGATTTAGCTGGTTTTTAAAGGCAAATGGAAATTAATTAAACTAATAATATTAGACGTTTACATTATTTCTTTGGCTGATTGAAATAAAATATGTAAATTCAATGATATGAAAATGATAAGAAAAGACAAAGTCTAGTTAATTTTAGAACATAGATAATTAAAATGTTTCTTTTTAAATAATAATCTAGTGACATGAATTCAAGCTGGAATTTTATCAATTAGATAATTCACTGGGTTATTCCCACGTTTAGTTCAGTATGATAAATTGCCAAGCGCCTTGATCATGACTCATATATACAGAATGATGCAACCAACTATTGCAACCAAGTTAGACACACTAAAATAGTACAATCGATTCTGCTAATTACTATAAACAATTTGATATAACTTTAGTTGAGTCTAAAACCCATAGTTACGGAGAGAAGAGCGATGAAAGTTGAAAAAACGCTCCAGTGTCGTCGATTTTTTATAAGTACCGGAAATTGATGTTAAAAAATTAAGTGTATCACTAAATGTACTAAATTCTTGAGTAAAATAATGGGCCTATACTCGACTTGAAATTATTCACCATTATATAGGATGATCGAGTTCTGTAAATCCATTTCGGACTTTTTTTTTAATGGAACATCCCGCATATTATTTTCATGACTGATCATTTTGAAGGAAATTCACAATATTTTGAAATATGTTGCAATTAAACATTTAAAGTCATCCTGCAATGACGCATGTAATTAGTAATAAGCAAACCATAAAGAAATATTCAGTATACAAAGAATAGAAGAATTTTACACCAATACAATGACAAAGAAAAAATGTTGGCAATCCAAAATTGTTAAGTATTAGTGCAATAGATGTTCAAATCATGCTCCATGTAAACGAAAACACATTTAAAGGCGATCGGTAGATTATAATTTAACTTTTCGTGAAATACGTGCCGAAATATTGGCAAAACTGGGCGTTTTTGAACATTTTTCTTGTAAATGTAATTTTCTGAAGTTTGCTACAAGTAGTTGAACTCATCCAGTTAGAGTATTTTAATAAAGATGATATAAAACGTAACAAGTCCATAGTAACTGTCATTCCTGGCAAAACATTAACTTCTGTATTTGTAATTGATGTCTTGGCTTTCTTTTGTGCTCTAGATATTGTGAAGTATATACTCTACTTGCCAATACTGGGCATTTTTAACATTCGCCCAGTAGAAAGACCATATTAATCAATAAAGCATGTCAATGCTGTACTGTACTTACAGTCATTTCTATTGCAAAATTGATAGCAAATCAGAAATTAATTGCAAATCCGGAAGTTATCAGTTTGTGTAGAAGTTTGGTTGCTGTATTTCTAATTAATTTGTATTTCCAATTAATAATTTGTGGGCCTTCTGGTCTCTTGGTATATTAGAGTAACTATGAGCCCTGACCAGTTTGACAATAAATTTTATCCGACTGTCAGCTCTTGCAGTGCTTTGAATTACACCAGCAGCACTACTGATGCAAAATGCCAAAGCAGTGCCAGTTGGTCTACTCTTATCTAATATGAAAATTCTTTTGCTAGTGTTATCCTTCTTCAGAAACCATACAACTGTGCACCTATAGTCGTGCATGTGTTTAGTACACTGACATATAGGACTAACCCAGAGCAATCTGAGATGATGAGACAGTAAGAATCAACGCATAAAGTTAAGCTTTACTTAAAAGCGTAAGAATTAACGCGCACAATTAATTATAACACTGTTCAGATTTACATTTTTCTTTATAATAAAACATTATACATATATGCAATGGAAGTTATCATTTTAAAGTTCGTTACTGGAATGCATAATTCTATTTCTATCAGATGTATCATTCATTTTCTAATTTATTTGGCAAGTGTCAGTGAAATTCACAGCATTCTATTTCTATTTCTTTATCTCTCTGCGTCTGTGTTAAAGTTATTGCAGAGGAATTTGCTGGGGTTTAAAATTAAGTTTTATATTATAATTCATATTTGGGCTGCAGAAGTCAACCTTTCATCATTTTTAACGGACTGGTCTGTTAGATATGCAGGTACTTAAGTTTTCATAATGCTACTTGAATAGGACAAAAACACCTAATGATTTTCAATTACTTACTAAATAGTATTGTTATCGTTACGTCAATCCGAACCCAATTACTTCAAAAGCTAACCTTATTCGCGACTTTCTGTTCCTCCTGCGAGTTACAACCGGACGACTCACTTTGCGTAAATAGCTGACGACTATATTAGAGAGACAAAACCTTTCATCATCTCTGCATGGGCATTCAAATTGCGGCCGAAGCAATCAACGAACAAGTTAGTAAATTCAATTTCCGGAGACCGGGGCCAATTTGTATAAATTTCTCTCGATAATGCTAGTAAATTGACTTTACCTAATTTGACGCTGAGAGCGACCCACTAGTGTATATATAGATGCTTCAACGAAAAACGATGTATACATATGTACAAAGCGTGACAAAAATATCTTTTTGTACTATGAAGCGTGCATAACAAAATTTTACTCAAATGTATTGATCTAATGCTCATTTATTTTCATAAATAAATATGGTAATTATTAAAAAATGATAACTAAGACCTAGAATAATAGATTGTTTCGGGAGGTTGGTATATGTAGAGACACTATATCTGTAAGAGCTTACACATAATACGATCCCATGGCGTTGCCGTTACTGCAGTTTCTCAATTCTCGTTGTCCTGGGATTACGTAATATGCACGCGAAAACTATTCCACGGTAAATTGGATTTTATTATAAAGTTGAGTCGCGCGCGGTTATTTTACCATGCACACATTATAAAGGTAATGTTATAATTTGCTTAATCTGAAAGTATCTGCGAACTTGGAACGTTGCCGCGACGTGGAAGTTTGTACTGAAGTTTCAAACAGCTAACTCTGAAGAGAATTAATTGGAGTTGCATTTATAGAGCGGCTTATATGAGCTTTCGTTAAAGGAATAACTTTGTTAAGGATTTCGTGAGCGCTAATGGCTTTTAAAAGTAAAAGGAAAAAATTCCAGGATATATTTTCTCAATAGAATATAGACTATCACATTAAAAAATTACAGCAGACAGCATATTACATTCACTTTACGTTACCAAATTATTGAGATGAAAAGTGGCATATTTGTTGAGTGAGCATAGTTGATAATTAATTTTGGCTATCTATGTAATTTATCAACAATAAGCTAGATTGGCTTGCTTAAAAAAGCTGCATAATTATTATTGCAAAATCTAAGTGTGGCGTGTCAGTGTTTATTGCTGATTTCATTGAGTGTATCGGAAATGTATTATTTGCACTTTCAGTGAGATTGAAATACAGAGCGTAAGTAAGTCTCATCATCAATGACTTTATTCAGCATAAGCAAACAGTTACCGATGATTTGGTAGTGCTCTAGTGTAATATGTCGAAATTTAAACTGTGACCAATCACATTAAAATGTTACCAATGCAGTAATAATTTGCGGCTGTTGAATGCACCCAATGCTGAACTCTATATTTTGAAATACACGTTTTCTATTGCGTGAAACATTATGTAATCATTGTTTTACGCGGGTGGCGAGAGGAGAGGGGAAGGTGGTAGTAATAAGAAACAACGAAAGTGCAACATTATCTTCTTTATAGATAATGGTAAAGCTTATAGAAGTAGTGGAATCTAATACCATTCCGAAAATTCAATGGTCTGTCAAATGCTAATCTCTGCAAGTTGGCATGCTCTTGGCACTGCTGGAAGAGGATCTGGAACTGAGAATGACTGACAAATCAGCTGGAGAAAGTCCAGGATAGTAATGTTTATCTTTCAGCAAAGCTTAAAAAAAACTACTAACAGACATTTAAGGCACTCAGCTTTGGCAAGATGTATTGTTGCAGTTCCACAGCAAGCTGGAAGGATTGGTGAAATGTCGCAGTATCATCCACGTGTCTTCCAGGTAACAAAAGACTCCAGCAAGCAGGGGAATCTTGACTGTTCATTGCACACTTAATAAACACATGTATGTATCACACAATTCTCCGTTTTGTAGAAATTGCTGCAATAGTGTGAGGTAAATTCCCACGCATCTATGACATTCCCTTTCTGAGTTCCAACCAGTGAACAGCAAACGGCGAATCTACATTAAAGCTGATTGATTAGAGAAGCTCATCCTAAGAAAATTAACTTTCAATTGTTATTGTGGAGTTTCTTGTTAGCGCGCAACTTGCTCAAGAGGACTAAGACATGGGAACACAATAACAAACACATTGGCTAAGTTGTCTGTCGAGGGTTCTTAGCCGATGAAAGTGGAACAGATATTAAGTAGAAATCAAAATTATAAAAGATAACTAGAAAACAAAAGATCTGTTTGTATAAGTATGTACCTTTTTTCGGGATAAGAGTAGGTAAACTATGGGCGTACGGCCGCAGTCACTCGACGTGGACACGCTGTATAAGCCAGGCACTATATACGACCCCCCTATGACTCATCACTCCCCCGTGGACACGCTGTATAATGCACGCACTAGAGGTGTGTCCATTGCCCGCGAGATGGCGCTGCTGACATCCTTTGAATGCAAGATGGTGCTGGTGGCCTCCTTTAGTTACTAGATGGCGCTAGAGGCCCGTTTCGGCCCCCGAGGAGAAGGCCCCCTTACGGCCTCGAGGAGAGCGCCCCCTGGGGAGAAGGCCCCCTTACGGCCCCGAGGAGAGCGCCCCCTGGGAAGAAGGCCCCCTTACGGCCCCGAGGAGAGCGCCCCCTGGGGAGAAGGCCCCCGAAGGGAAGGCCCCCTTACGCCCCCGAGGAGAAGGCCCGCTGATGACGTAATCGACAGAGCAGGTGTCCGGGGAATCGCAGGAAATCCCACAGACATCCGCTGGGATGAAATCGGCAAATCAGCATTCTTAGACTTTATGCAACTCGAATCTGTTTGCGCGAGGGGCTCGGATAGTCCTCCCCGGCAACGAATAGGGTTAGGGTGGGCCGCTATGTGGTATGATCCGAAATTAACGTCATTTTGGCTGTAATTCGTACGGATACGGAGTTAGGGCGCGCGACCTTGACCAACTGTTCGTTTTAATAAGTCAATGTAAGTGTGTAAATATATTATTTCTTCTGGGAAAGCGTGAACATTAGCTGTTGGTTAATACATATCAGTTTATCTATGCTATCGAAAATGAACGCGAATCCTTTGAATTAATTACTCGTTTCCTCAATATCGTAGAAAAAGAGTATGGAACGTCAAGAAGATGAAACAATGTACTGTTGTGATAATTGTTAGTTTTAATGCATGTACGGTAGATATTGTAATCTTTTATTATATTTAACTTCTACATTCATCTTACGCGATAACTATATATGTATGTATTTGTATACATATGTATCTTTGCGTCGTCACTGCGCTATCTGCAAATGTTCGAAAATGTTGAGGCAGCGGTATGCTGCTATATTTAGATTTGTACTACCTAACAATAGAGTATTACTCCAATATTATAACGTATAATTAGACAAATATGTCTTGACACAACACGGGCTCCTCTGATATATTTATACTCGTATGTACACTTCGTAATAATCGTAAATGAAGATATAATTATAACATCGTACAATATAAGAGAGCGCTGTTGATTGTTCATTATCTGAATTGCAAAATAAGTAATGAACTAGTATTTGATAAGTAAACCGGACGCTGCATGTTATTCAATACAAGAAAGATATTTGTTGATAAGATAGACATTCCCGTCAAATTTATAACTAGGTAAATCGCGCAAGCTCAGCGTTCTTAGAAATCTCACAGACATCCGCTAGGATGAAATCGCCAAATCAGCATTCTTAGGCTTCACTTGTGTAAACATCTGGGAATAAAGCACTCACAAGCTCAGCATTCTTAGACTTCATGCACCTGTGTAAACATCAGGGAATAATGCATTCGCAAGATCAGCATTCTTAGAAATCTCACAGACATCCGCTAGGATGAAATCGCCAAATCAGCATTCTTAGACTTCATGCACCTGTGTAAACATCCGGGCAGCATTCTGCATGTTGAAATTGCAAATAGGCGTTCTTAGACTTTATGCACCTGTGTAAACATTCGGGCAGCATTCTTAGAATTTAAGCACCTGTGTAAATATGTAGACATGAATCAGCATTTTCATCAATATAAATGGGGACGATCGTATGGAGGGTTATCAGTTTACAGTTTGTTATTCTGTGAGTGCATCCTCATCTTACAACAGGTAAGTGTTATTTATTACAATTTTAATATAATTTGAATATAATTTGTTACATTTTACAATTTTAATATAATTTCGTATATAAGTGTAATTTTAATATAAGTGAATGTGATACAATTTAATTTTTAGGTTAGATAAAAAATGGCATCTGAAATTGCAAAACAAATGATCGTGGCGATGGAGCGCATAAAAGCGTCCATTCGTAGAGGCGATGATGTTGCACCGTTCATCAGTATGTGCTCCGCTAACCTCAGGCTCTTAAATCGTGCCCTGAAGATAGCAGCTAACGTGGGGGAGCGGAGTAACCTCCAGGCGGCTATTTGTCGCATGTTAGGCTACCGTACCTTCTTCAAGGCGTTGGAAATTCGCGGAGGTGGCAGGATCCAGAGCGAAAGGATTCGCTGGCACGAGGTGCAATCGGCCTTCGCCAGTAGAATCCGAACGGGTTGTATCGTCAACTTACGGCATGTGGATCCGAGAACTTTCCTCGATGACGCCAGAAGTATGTTCGTACGCCGTGTGATGAATGAATTGAAGAAGGTACCGTTTCTAAAAGTAAATACAATATTTACTGGAAACTTTACCGTTCAGGATCGGGAAGAGTTAAAGCACATAGCTACTAGAAATAGAGTTATAAGTGTGGATACCAACCTGGTCCAATGGTATGACAACTTCGTTACAGCGGAGATTTTGCGTGAGTTGGACGAATTTCAAGTAAGTAAATGTTTTTTCCTACAATTTAGAAATTAAAATTATATCGTTTTGTAGGAGCGCGATAGTGGCTGGGCATTAGCTGCGGTAGTTGATTTAAACGTCAACATCAACCATTATAATCCGCAGCGCGCGGGTTCATATCTGCCTCTTCCACCAGCCATAATGCGAAAGCAAGCCTGCGTGAACGTGCAGAATAACGACGATGCTTGCTTTGCTTGGGCTGTGGTTTCAGCGTTGTTTCCAGGAGCTCACGATCCTCAAAGAGTGTCTAGTTACCCCCAGTACTCCACTGTGTTAAATGTAACAGACATTACGTTTCCAATCAGCCGCGAAGACATTACGAAGTTTGAAAAACTAAATAATATAAGTGTAAATGTATATAGATTAGATAAGAAACTAAAGTGTGTTCCAAATCGCCTCACCAAAGACAAAAAAGACAGACACGTAAACTTACTATTAATTCAAAAACGCGAAAAGTGCCACTATGTGTGGATTAAAGACCTATCACGTCTCGTATCTAAACAACTGAATACCCACCACGCCAAAAAATTCTTCTGCGACCGCTGTTTGCACTACTTCTACACGGAAGAAAAACTGCGAACACACGAACTAAATTGCGGTAGGGTTAACGACTATAAAGTGACATTCCCCGAAGAAAAGACAATTAAATTTAAAAACTTTAAGAACAAATCAAAGGCCCCGTTTATAGTTTACGCTGATTTTGAGTGTTTGGTGCAACCCACAATCGATCCTAAAAAGACACATCACCACATCCCTTATAGTGTAGGTTATTATTTTAAGTGTACATATGACGATAGTCTTAGTTACTACCGTAGTTATAGAGGCGTGGAACCTGCAAAGTGGCTAGTGCGCGAGTTACAGGACATTGCGGAAAAGGCCGAAACCGCGTACTGGTGCCCCATCCCCATGGACAAATTAACTCCTGAACAATATAGACAATTTGCTAGTGCCCCCATTTGCCACATTTGCGAGAAGCCCCTAGGTGTAGAAAGAGTCCGAGACCATTCTCATCTAACTGGGAAATACAGGTAAGTTTTTGTACGTTATTAAAAAATAGATAAGTAATTTATATTTTATATGCAGAGGAGCTGCACACGTCCAATGTAACCTGGAATACAGAGACACCAAAACTATCCCCGTGGTGTTCCACAACCTCTCCGGGTACGACGGCCACCTGCTAGTGGAAGATTTGGCGGCAACGGGCAAATTAAATGTGATACCAAACAACACGGAGCAGTATATTGCCATGATGCTGTCCACTGACGAGTCTGAAATTAAATTCAAATTTATCGATTCCTTCCGCTTTATGGCCTCGTCCCTGGAAAAGTTGGCCTCATATTTAGACACATACCCCATCTTAGAGAGCCAATTCAACGTGGATACTACCTTGTTGAAGCGAAAAGGTGTGTTCCCCTATAGTTACATGTCCTCATGCAAAAGGTTAGAAGAACGTCATCTACCGCCAGTCGAAGACTTCCACAATGATCTAACCGACAGCCCAATCAGTCCGGAAGAGTATGCGCACGCGCAAACGGTCTGGCAGATATTTAATTGCCAAACTATAGGGGAATATAGCGACCTTTACATGAAGACGGATGTATTGCTCTTGGCGGACGTTTTTGAAAATTTTCGCAAGAGCTGCATCGAAAACTACGGCCTGGATCCCGCCCATTACTACACGACACCAGGATTGGCGTGGGATGTGATGTTAAAATATACTGGGGTTGAGCTGGACACTATACAAGACGTTGACATGTTAATGTTCTTGGAAAGCGGAATCAGAGGTGGGATGACGCAATGCTCTAGCAGATATGCCAAAGCTAACAATAAATACATGTCCGATTATAACCCCGAGCAGCCAAGCAAATATCTCATGTATTACGACATCAATTCCATGTACGCCTGGGCCATGTGTCAATATCTACCATATGGAGATCTACAGTGGGTAGAAGACGTCACTAATGTAAATTACAATGTGTCGGACGACAGCCCCATAGGATACATTTTGGAAGTCGATTTGGAGTATCCACAGCGCATCCACGACAGGCACAGTGACTTACCAATGGCACCGACAAAAATGAAGCCTCCCGCATCGAAACAAGAGAAGATGTTGGCTACTCTGTACAATAAAGAAAAATATGTTGTGCATTACAGGAACTTAAAACAATATTTACACGAAGGACTGGTCCTTAAAAAGATTCACCGGGTGTTACAATTTAAACAAAGTGCGTGGATGAAACCATACATAGATCTAAACACGAGACTTAGGCAAAATGCTAAAAATGACTTTGAAAAAAACTTATTTAAATTATTTTCGAACGCTGTATTCGGAAAGTGTATGGAAAATGTGCGACTGAGACGAGATATTAGAGTAGTGAATAAGTGGGATGGACGGTATAGTGCCGAAGCATTAATAAGTAAACCTAATTTTAAGTGTAGTACAATTTTTAACGAGAACTTGGTAGCTATAGAATTATTTAAAAATGATATAGAATTCGATAAACCGCTTTATGTCGGAATGTGCGTATTGGACATTTCGAAAACAATATTATACGATTTTCATTATAGTCATATGAAGAACTTTTACGATAATACGTGTAAATTATGTTATACCGATACGGACTCGCTCATATACGAAATAACAACGGAAGATGTGTACGAAGACATGAAACAAAACATTCATCGTTTCGACACATCGGACTATCCGGAAAACAACCCGTACAATATGCCTCGGGTAAATAAAAAATATCCAGGGCTGATGAAAGACGAAGGGGTGGGGAGGTTGTTGCTAGAATTCGCAGGGGTCCGTTCGAAAATGTACACATGCAAGTTTGAAGAGGAGATCATCAAAAAGGCTAAAGGGGTGAAAAGTTACGTTGTGCAAAAGAAAATCACTTTTGAAGATTATGTGAACTGCTTAATGCTGGAGAAAGAGATGGTACATGAGCAGAAGGGAATAAGATCTTTGAAACACCAACTACATACCACGGTACAAGACAAAATTTCCCTAAGTCCGTTTGACGATAAACGGTTTCGAGTGAGAGGTTTCACCGACACCTTACCTTGGGGGCATTACAGCGTTCCCGCTTAACGTCCCCCACCACAACTACCTCCCACGAAAATCATAAACTAAATTATAATTTAGAAATAATTGCTTTTAAAAATTAGCATACCAGCAACGACCAGCAGAACAACAGCAACTATGGAATCAAGTAAGAATAAGAATATTATGCTTTTTGAAATAGAATATTAATTTTGATTATGTTATAGCTCAACAATACAACGAATACAAAGACGGCAAATTAGCAATGCATGAAGACAACCTTGCCAATGAAAAACAATTAATTGGACAAGCTACCTACATTTTGAATAAGAGCGGCTCCAAATGGCTGTCCATAGGACTGAGTCCAGCAATGGGGTTCCTTCCAGTCGTGCAAATTAGGTCTGCAACACATTGCATCTATTTCACGGAGCAAGAATGGGAAGAATTCAATAAGGCGGAAGGTTACAGTCCAAATCATCAAATGGAAGCGGCCTCGTATAGAGACATCAGCGTAATTAGACTAAAAAGTAGAGGGCAGCAGCTAACATTCGCAAGGGAAACTTACGATAATATCTACAACCTGCGGGAATTAGTGGATCAAATATTATCTATTTTTAGCGAATGTAAATTTCATATATTTTACAAGTCGGTTCTGACGTCATGTTCACACCTATCTGGAGACCTTTATTTTAATATTAAATCTGTCTTATGTTCTCACGTCGGCTCTACGAATGCAGCTTTAATGCTAGAAAGCATACATCTAGCATTTGCAAATGTAAAATATGATTTTGAAGTGTTCAAATTGATGTTATAATTATATACGAAATAAAGAGTTTATGTTCTCACCTGAAAAATGTTTTTTATTTCCTCAGACACCTGTAAAATCATTGCATTGAATTAATAACAGCCAGTCTTTCCTTTTACAAGTATATTATTAAAGTTTTAATTAATTCTCAGCTATAAATGTAATAACAACAAAATAAATATTAAAAAGAAACTTACCCATTGTCAATAAGGAAACATAGTAACATTCTTTAAAACTGAAACAGGTTATATAGTAAGGAGATATCTCTTATTTTAGTAATCCTCACGCAGGAATTCATTAATATTGCTGATTCAAGTTATTTGCACCAACTAATCTCGTCTAGTCTGCTACAATGTGTTATCTTGTGTGTGTGTGTGTGTGTGTGTGTGTGTGTGTGTGTGTGTGTGTGTGTGTGTGTGTGTGTGTGTGTTCAAGTTCACAAGTTCACATTAATACATATCAGTATGTACTACATCTCTTATCAACACGTTATCTGTACTAAGTAGTAGTCTTACAGTATATGTATAAACGAAGAACTAACATACGTTATACGATGTATTGCAGCTGACGATTCATTGTTTTGAAATATAACTATACAGTAGATTACAGTTATTTATAACACAGAAATACTTTGTATTATTTAAATTATGATAAAAACATTGTACGTTAGTTTTCTGAAATATAGGTACATTCCTATCGTTTTCTAAATTAACTATACAATTAGAATTAACAAATTTACAATAGCAAATTTAAACTTATTCTCCCGCGTAGTTTTCATTATAAGAGCAAGGTGGGCTGCGTTTAAACGCAGCCCACCTGTGTTAGAGCTGCGTTTAAACGCAGCCCACCTGTGTTAAGAGCTGTTTTTGATCACAGGTAACCCGTGTTAGAGCTGTGTTCAAAAACAGCTGTAACACAGGTAAGCTGTGTATAAACACAGGAACACTGGTCTAATACAGGTGATCTGTGTATAAACACAGCTTAACACAGGTGTTTTCAAAAACAGGTCTAGCACAGGTAAGCTGTGTTTATACACAGCTTACCTGTGTTAGAGCTGTTTTTGAACACAGCTTACCTGTGCTAGACCTGTTTTTGAAAACAGCTTACCTGTGTTAGAGTTGGTTTTGATCACAACCCACCTGTGTTTATACACAGATCACCTGTATTAGACCAGTGTTCCTGTGTTTATACACAGACCTGCTGTTTTTGAACACAGCTTACCTGTGCTATACACAGCTTACCTGTGTTAGAGCTGTTTTTGAACACAGCTTACCTGTGCTAGACCTGTTTTTGAAAACAGCTTACCTGTGTTAGAGTTGGTTTTGATCACAACCCACCTGTGTTTATACACAGATCACCTGCATTGGACCTGGTTCTCCGAACACTGGTCTAATACAGGTGATCTGTGTATAAACACAGGTGGGTTGTGATCAAAACCAACTCTAACACAGGTAAGCTGTTTTCAAAAACAGGTCTAGCACAGGTAAGCTGTGTTCAAAAACAGCTCTAACACAGGTAAGCTGTGTATAAACACAGGTCTAGCACAGGTAAGCTGTGTTCAAAAACAGCTCTAACACAGGTAAGCTGTGTATAAAGATCACCTGCATTGGACCTGGTTCTCCGAACACTGGTCTAATACAGGTGATCTGTGTATAAACACAGGTGGGTTGTGATCAAAACCAACTCTAACACAGGTAAGCTGTTTTCAAAAACAGGTCTAGCACAGGTAAGCTGTGTTCAAAAACAGCTCTAACACAGGTAAGCTGTGTATAAACACAGGTCTAGCACAGGTAAGCTGTGTTCAAAAACAGCTCTAACACAGGTAAGCTGTGTATAAACACAGGTAAGCTGTGTTCAAAACCAGCTCTAACACGGGTTACCTGTGATCAAAAACAGCTCTTAACACAGGTGGGCTGCGTTTAAACGCAGCTCTAACACAGGTGGGCTGCGTTTAAACGCAGCCCACCTTGCTCTTATAATGAAAACTACGCGGGAGAATAAGTTTAAATTTGCTATTGTAAATTTGTTAATTCTAATTGTATAGTTAATTTAGAAAACGATAGGAATGTACCTATATTTCAGAAAACTAACGTACAATGTTTTTATCATAATTTAAATAATACAAAGTATTTCTGTGTTATAAATAACTGTAATCTACTGTATAGTTATATTTCAAAACAATGAATCGTCAGCTGCAATACATCGTATAACGTATGTTAGTTCTTCGTTTATACATATACTGTAAGACTACTACTTAGTACAGATAACGTGTTGATAAGAGATGTAGTACATACTGATATGTATTAATGTGTGAACTGAACTTGACACATACACACACACACACACACACACACACACACACACACACACACACACACACACACACACACACACACACACACACACACACACACAAGATAACACATTGTAGCAGACTAGACGAGATTAGTTGGTGCAAATAACTTGAATCAGCAATATTAATGAATTCCTGCGTGAGGATTACTAAAATAAGAGATATCTCCTTACTATATAACCTGTTTCAGTTTTAAAGAATGTTACTATGTTTCCTTATTGACAATGGGTAAGTTTCTTTTTAATATTTATTTTGTTGTTATTACATTTATAGCTGAGAATTAATTAAAACTTTAATAATATACTTGTAAAAGGAAAGACTGGCTGTTATTAATTCAATGCAATGATTTTACAGGTGTCTGAGGAAATAAAAAACATTTTTCAGGTGAGAACATAAACTCTTTATTTCGTATATAATTATAACATCAATTTGAACACTTCAAAATCATATTTTACATTTGCAAATGCTAGATGTATGCTTTCTAGCATTAAAGCTGCATTCGTAGAGCCGACGTGAGAACATAAGACAGATTTAATATTAAAATAAAGGTCTCCAGATAGGTGTGAACATGACGTCAGAACCGACTTGTAAAATATATGAAATTTACATTCGCTAAAAATAGATAATATTTGATCCACTAATTCCCGCAGGTTGTAGATATTATCGTAAGTTTCCCTTGCGAATGTTAGCTGCTGCCCTCTACTTTTTAGTCTAATTACGCTGATGTCTCTATACGAGGCCGCTTCCATTTGATGATTTGGACTGTAACCTTCCGCCTTATTGAATTCTTCCCATTCTTGCTCCGTGAAATAGATGCAATGTGTTGCAGACCTAATTTGCACGACTGGAAGGAACCCCATTGCTGGACTCAGTCCTATGGACAGCCATTTGGAGCCGCTCTTATTCAAAATGTAGGTAGCTTGTCCAATTAATTGTTTTTCATTGGCAAGGTTGTCTTCATGCATTGCTAATTTGCCGTCTTTGTATTCGTTGTATTGTTGAGCTATAACATAATCAAAATTAATATTCTATTTCAAAAAGCATAATATTCTTATTCTTACTTGATTCCATAGTTGCTGTTGTTCTGCTGGTCGTTGCTGGTATGCTAATTTTTAAAAGCAATTATTTCTAAATTATAATTTAGTTTATGATTTTCGTGGGAGGTAGTTGTGGTGGGGGACGTTAAGCGGGAACGCTGTAATGCCCCCAAGGTAAGGTGTCGGTGAAACCTCTCACTCGAAACCGTTTATCGTCAAACGGACTTAGGGAAATTTTGTCTTGTACCGTGGTATGTAGTTGGTGTTTCAAAGATCTTATTCCCTTCTGCTCATGTACCATCTCTTTCTCCAGCATTAAGCAGTTCACATAATCTTCAAAAGTGATTTTCTTTTGCACAACGTAACTTTTCACCCCTTTAGCCTTTTTGATGATCTCCTCTTCAAACTTGCATGTGTACATTTTCGAACGGACCCCTGCGAATTCTAGCAACAACCTCCCCACCCCTTCGTCTTTCATCAGCCCTGGATATTTTTTATTTACCCGAGGCATATTGTACGGGTTGTTTTCCGATAGTCCGATGTGTCGAAACGATGAATGTTTTGTTTCATGTCTTCGTACACATCTTCCGTTGTTATTTCGTATATGAGCGAGTCCGTATCGGTATAACATAATTTACACGTATTATCGTAAAAGTTCTTCATATGACTATAATGAAAATCGTATAATATTGTTTTCGAAATGTCCAATACGCACATTCCGACATAAAGCGGTTTATCGAATTCTATATCATTTTTAAATAATTCTATAGCTACCAAGTTCTCGTTAAAAATTGTACTACACTTAAAATTAGGTTTACTTATTAATGCTTCGGCACTATACCGTCCATCCCACTTATTCACTACTCTAATATCTCGTCTCAGTCGCACATTTTCCATACACTTTCCGAATACAGCGTTCGAAAATAATTTAAATAAGTTTTTTTCAAAGTCATTTTTAGCATTTTGCCTAAGTCTCGTGTTTAGATCTATGTATGGTTTCATCCACGCACTTTGTTTAAATTGTAACACCCGGTGAATCTTTTTAAGGACCAGTCCTTCGTGTAAATATTGTTTTAAGTTCCTGTAATGCACAACATATTTTTCTTTATTGTACAGAGTAGCCAACATCTTCTCTTGTTTCGATGCGGGAGGCTTCATTTTTGTCGGTGCCATTGGTAAGTCACTGTGCCTGTCGTGGATGCGCTGTGGATACTCCAAATCGACTTCCAAAATGTATCCTATGGGGCTGTCGTCCGACACATTGTAATTTACATTAGTGACGTCTTCTACCCACTGTAGATCTCCATATGGTAGATATTGACACATGGCCCAGGCGTACATGGAATTGATGTCGTAATACATGAGATATTTGCTTGGCTGCTCGGGGTTATAATCGGACATGTATTTATTGTTAGCTTTGGCATATCTGCTAGAGCATTGCGTCATCCCACCTCTGATTCCGCTTTCCAAGAACATTAACATGTCAACGTCTTGTATAGTGTCCAGCTCAACCCCAGTATATTTTAACATCACATCCCACGCCAATCCTGGTGTCGTGTAGTAATGGGCGGGATCCAGGCCGTAGTTTTCGATGCAGCTCTTGCGAAAATTTTCAAAAACGTCCGCCAAGAGCAATACATCCGTCTTCATGTAAAGGTCGCTATATTCCCCTATAGTTTGGCAATTAAATATCTGCCAGACCGTTTGCGCGTGCGCATACTCTTCCGGACTGATTGGGCTGTCGGTTAGATCATTGTGGAAGTCTTCGACTGGCGGTAGATGACGTTCTTCTAACCTTTTGCATGAGGACATGTAACTATAGGGGAACACACCTTTTCGCTTCAACAAGGTAGTATCCACGTTGAATTGGCTCTCTAAGATGGGGTATGTGTCTAAATATGAGGCCAACTTTTCCAGGGACGAGGCCATAAAGCGGAAGGAATCGATAAATTTGAATTTAATTTCAGACTCGTCAGTGGACAGCATCATGGCAATATACTGCTCCGTGTTGTTTGGTATCACATTTAATTTGCCCGTTGCCGCCAAATCTTCCACTAGCAGGTGGCCGTCGTACCCGGAGAGGTTGTGGAACACCACGGGGATAGTTTTGGTGTCTCTGTATTCCAGGTTACATTGGACGTGTGCAGCTCCTCTGCATATAAAATATAAATTACTTATCTATTTTTTAATAACGTACAAAAACTTACCTGTATTTCCCAGTTAGATGAGAATGGTCTCGGACTCTTTCTACACCTAGGGGCTTCTCGCAAATGTGGCAAATGGGGGCACTAGCAAATTGTCTATATTGTTCAGGAGTTAATTTGTCCATGGGGATGGGGCACCAGTACGCGGTTTCGGCCTTTTCCGCAATGTCCTGTAACTCGCGCACTAGCCACTTTGCAGGTTCCACGCCTCTATAACTACGGTAGTAACTAAGACTATCGTCATATGTACACTTAAAATAATAACCTACACTATAAGGGATGTGGTGATGTGTCTTTTTAGGATCGATTGTGGGTTGCACCAAACACTCAAAATCAGCGTAAACTATAAACGGGGCCTTTGATTTGTTCTTAAAGTTTTTAAATTTAATTGTCTTTTCTTCGGGGAATGTCACTTTATAGTCGTTAACCCTACCGCAATTTAGTTCGTGTGTTCGCAGTTTTTCTTCCGTGTAGAAGTAGTGCAAACAGCGGTCGCAGAAGAATTTTTTGGCGTGGTGGGTATTCAGTTGTTTAGATACGAGACGTGATAGGTCTTTAATCCACACATAGTGGCACTTTTCGCGTTTTTGAATTAATAGTAAGTTTACGTGTCTGTCTTTTTTGTCTTTGGTGAGGCGATTTGGAACACACTTTAGTTTCTTATCTAATCTATATACATTTACACTTATATTATTTAGTTTTTCAAACTTCGTAATGTCTTCGCGGCTGATTGGAAACGTAATGTCTGTTACATTTAACACAGTGGAGTACTGGGGGTAACTAGACACTCTTTGAGGATCGTGAGCTCCTGGAAACAACGCTGAAACCACAGCCCAAGCAAAGCAAGCATCGTCGTTATTCTGCACGTTCACGCAGGCTTGCTTTCGCATTATGGCTGGTGGAAGAGGCAGATATGAACCCGCGCGCTGCGGATTATAATGGTTGATGTTGACGTTTAAATCAACTACCGCAGCTAATGCCCAGCCACTATCGCGCTCCTACAAAACGATATAATTTTAATTTCTAAATTGTAGGAAAAAACATTTACTTACTTGAAATTCGTCCAACTCACGCAAAATCTCCGCTGTAACGAAGTTGTCATACCATTGGACCAGGTTGGTATCCACACTTATAACTCTATTTCTAGTAGCTATGTGCTTTAACTCTTCCCGATCCTGAACGGTAAAGTTTCCAGTAAATATTGTATTTACTTTTAGAAACGGTACCTTCTTCAATTCATTCATCACACGGCGTACGAACATACTTCTGGCGTCATCGAGGAAAGTTCTCGGATCCACATGCCGTAAGTTGACGATACAACCCGTTCGGATTCTACTGGCGAAGGCCGATTGCACCTCGTGCCAGCGAATCCTTTCGCTCTGGATCCTGCCACCTCCGCGAATTTCCAACGCCTTGAAGAAGGTACGGTAGCCTAACATGCGACAAATAGCCGCCTGGAGGTTACTCCGCTCCCCCACGTTAGCTGCTATCTTCAGGGCACGATTTAAGAGCCTGAGGTTAGCGGAGCACATACTGATGAACGGTGCAACATCATCGCCTCTACGAATGGACGCTTTTATGCGCTCCATCGCCACGATCATTTGTTTTGCAATTTCAGATGCCATTTTTTATCTAACCTAAAAATTAAATTGTATCACATTCACTTATATTAAAATTACACTTATATACGAAATTATATTAAAATTGTAAAATGTAACAAATTATATTCAAATTATATTAAAATTGTAATAAATAACACTTACCTGTTGTAAGATGAGGATGCACTCACAGAATAACAAACTGTAAACTGATAACCCTCCATACGATCGTCCCCATTTATATTGATGAAAATGCTGATTCATGTCTACATATTTACACAGGTGCTTAAATTCTAAGAATGCTGCCCGAATGTTTACACAGGTGCATAAAGTCTAAGAACGCCTATTTGCAATTTCAACATGCAGAATGCTGCCCGGATGTTTACACAGGTGCATGAAGTCTAAGAATGCTGATTTGGCGATTTCATCCTAGCGGATGTCTGTGAGATTTCTAAGAATGCTGATCTTGCGAATGCATTATTCCCTGATGTTTACACAGGTGCATGAAGTCTAAGAATGCTGAGCTTGTGAGTGCTTTATTCCCAGATGTTTACACAAGTGAAGCCTAAGAATGCTGATTTGGCGATTTCATCCTAGCGGATGTCTGTGAGATTTCTAAGAACGCTGAGCTTGCGCGATTTACCTAGTTATAAATTTGACGGGAATGTCTATCTTATCAACAAATATCTTTCTTGTATTGAATAACATGCAGCGTCCGGTTTACTTATCAAATACTAGTTCATTACTTATTTTGCAATTCAGATAATGAACAATCAACAGCGCTCTCTTATATTGTACGATGTTATAATTATATCTTCATTTACGATTATTACGAAGTGTACATACGAGTATAAATATATCAGAGGAGCCCGTGTTGTGTCAAGACATATTTGTCTAATTATACGTTATAATATTGGAGTAATACTCTATTGTTAGGTAGTACAAATCTAAATATAGCAGCATACCGCTGCCTCAACATTTTCGAACATTTGCAGATAGCGCAGTGACGACGCAAAGATACATATGTATACAAATACATACATATATAGTTATCGCGTAAGATGAATGTAGAAGTTAAATATAATAAAAGATTACAATATCTACCGTACATGCATTAAAACTAACAATTATCACAACAGTACATTGTTTCATCTTCTTGACGTTCCATACTCTTTTTCTACGATATTGAGGAAACGAGTAATTAATTCAAAGGATTCGCGTTCATTTTCGATAGCATAGATAAACTGATATGTATTAACCAACAGCTAATGTTCACGCTTTCCCAGAAGAAATAATATATTTACACACTTACATTGACTTATTAAAACGAACAGTTGGTCAAGGTCGCGCGCCCTAACTCCGTATCCGTACGAATTACAGCCAAAATGACGTTAATTTCGGATCATACCACATAGCGGCCCACCCTAACCCTATTCGTTGCCGGGGAGGACTATCCGAGCCCCTCGCGCAAACAGATTCGAGTTGCATAAAGTCTAAGAATGCTGATTTGCCGATTTCATCCCAGCGGATGTCTGTGGGATTTCCTGCGATTCCCCGGACACCTGCTCTGTCGATTACGTCATCAGCGGGCCTTCTCCTCGGGGGCGTAAGGGGGCCTTCCCTTCGGGGGCCTTCTCCCCAGGGGGCGCTCTCCTCGGGGCCGTAAGGGGGCCTTCTTCCCAGGGGGCGCTCTCCTCGGGGCCGTAAGGGGGCCTTCTCCCCAGGGGGCGCTCTCCTCGAGGCCGTAAGGGGGCCTTCTCCTCGGGGGCCGAAACGGGCCTCTAGCGCCATCTAGTAACTAAAGGAGGCCACCAGCACCATCTTGCATTCAAAGGATGTCAGCAGCGCCATCTCGCGGGCAATGGACACACCTCTAGTGCGTGCATTATACAGCGTGTCCACGGGCGAGTGATGAGTCATAGGGGGGTCGTATATAGTGCCTGGCTTATACAGCGTGTCCACGTCGAGTGACTGCGGCCGTACGCCCATAGTTTACCTACTGATAAGCCTAAGTTTATCGCTTTATAAATTCTGTGGTTGGTATACTGTGCTCGTAATTCAAGTTGGAGAACCTCTTGCCAGAAATTATTCCTAGAGTACACCAGTAAATATCATTTATTCGCGCATAATGCCCAGGTGCTCTACTTTTTACGGTACAATAAATACACCCCGAAACCGCTCCCGCGCTACACCTTACTTAACTTGATGAAAAAACGACAACAAAACACGATGGCGAACACACATACATCGTGGAGGGCAGAGAGCCGAGACAAAAGCGTATACGTAAATAATTTTGAAGAGTGTCCGTCGCATAGGGGCTGAAATAAATAGAACAGAGAGTTGACCGACTGGATTTAATGCGGTCGTATAGCGAAGGGTTAGTCCCCGTAAACGCGCGTACATACACATAAACACCGTCGCTTTCGGACGACGAGATTTTTCGCCCAGAAATTTATGACATTAAACGAGGTAGGGAGAAGGGAAGGGTATCCGCCGGTGGTGAGATACACATGTGCTGAACACGACCGGAACAAGGAATGGGAATTTTTCGGGTTAGAGAACTCTCCTGGTCCCGTAAACGTAATTTGTACATAAATTCCGGAAACAGTCCGGTCCCGATTTCGTTTAAATTTCGTTTGCTTAGTTTAATTTTAGTGGTGGCCTGATTTAGATACTGAATATACACACATATGATTACGAGATTTATTTCGGAGAGATATTTTCCTAATTTCTTTTGCTCGGGAGTGCAACGCACATGTGGGATATATATGTTTTTAGTATAGATTAATGTTCAAAATTGCATATAGAGCCCACCACATAAATATTAAGCATTTCTGTTAGGTTCCAATGTTATATGAATGTGGTAATATAGTTGTCTCACCTGCGAATTCTTAGGTACACACAATATGAACGTTGTTTATTAAAAGGTAATATATGTATGTATATACAGGATAAGTTTTTTTGAATGTTTAGCATTGGGATCTCAGAAACTACTGGAGATAGAAAAACGCTTAAATGGGGAAAGATGCGCAGTTTTACGAGTTTGATTTAAAACTGCTTCTGTTTCTCCGATAACTTTCATGGCTTATTAGATATTCAAAGAAAACTAAATCTTACGATTTTCTTTAAACATGCTTAGATCGTTAATAGTAATTTTAGAGAAAAAGTGTTTAGACAAAAGTTAGATAATTTTACGCCAAATAAAACTATATAGCTAATTTTTTTCGTTCACCATTAATCGAGTTATGACACAAACTTGTATTTTTTTAAATGGAAACCATAGTTGGTTTTGACATCATGAAAAGCTTATTTTGTGCTGATAACAATGATATAAGGTTTGATATGGTTATTTTAAAAAATAAAGAGGATATAGACATTTCTATGATTGTTTACTTTATAAGATAAAAACTAAAAAAAAAATGTTTGGTGTTTTGTAATTCAAAAAACGAAAAATCTGAGTTATAATAGTGTTCGTTGGAGCAGTCGAGATAAATATACTAACATTGCTTTCACGTTGAATCACAGAAGTGAGAACTGTTAATTTTTACTTGTAAGTCAAGTTAATTGTTAAACATTGACAACTAACTATTAATTAATTTAATTGTAACTTAACTATAAGCGGTGCAAACGGCCGTTAATCATAAGTTTGCATTGGCTATGGAGTTTTCTAACGTAGAAAAGCGTGATATGGTTGAATGTTACATTCAGTGTCAGAAAAATTCTACTAGAGCTGCTGAACTTTATTTTGAAAATTATTTTGATCGACGTCAGCCGTCGCTACCTACTTTTAAGAGATTATGGGATAATTTAGCAGATTATGGTTCGTTCGTTAAACCAAAATCAAAAAAGGGATGGATGAAGATAGAGAAATAAAGATATTAGCAAGTGTCGCTCAGAATCCATCTACATTGACCCGACAAATTTCAACAGAAATGGGCTTCTCTCAACGCACTATTGTCAGAGTGTTGAAGAAGCATAAATTTCGTCCCTACAAATTATCAGTATCACAAGCTTTACATGAAGGTGATAACATCAGACGAATAGCTTTTTGTAGATGGTTTAAAGATCAGTGTCAAAACGATCCACACTTTTCAATAAAAATATTATGGTTTGATGAATCTCACAAATTGTGGAATGTTTAATAGGCACAATGAGCACATATGATCTCAAACAAATCCACTTCACGTTGAACATAGGAGACCACAAATTAAATTTGGGTTTAATGTTTGGTGTGGTGTTATAGGATCAACTGTTCTTCCTCCTTTTATTTTTGATGGATCACTAACTGGCAATCGTTATCTTAATTGTTTACAACAAGATTTCGAGGATATGTTAGATAATTTAAATTTAAGAACCCGAGCAATGCTACAATGGTTTCAACATGACGGAGCGCCTCCGCACAATCAACTGAATGTTAGAAATTATTTAAATTTGAACTTCCTTAATCAATGGATAGGACGAAATGCACCCATTGAATGGCCGGCTAGAGCCCCTGATTTATCAGTTTTGGATTTTTTCTTGTGGGATCTACTAAAGGACACGGTATACAAAAGAACATATAAAACAATCGACGATTTAAAAGAAGCTGTCTTAGTTGCTTTTAATCATATCGATAGGCGTAAAGTCCGCAATGCTACAAATTCTGTTGTGAAGAGATGCAATTTGTGTATTAATACTAATGGAGATATCTTTGAACATTAATAATGTTGTGTGCCCTTAATAAAAGTTCTTATAGTTTTCATTTTATTACTACATAAGATTTCAAAATAAGTTCTCGTTTGGTTTGTATTTTATCAGTTCGAAATTCAATTGTTTTCCATAAAAACCATAACAATGTCTATATTCTCTTTAGTTTTTAGAATAACCATATCAAACCTTATATCATTGTAATCAGCAAAAAATAAGCATTTTAATGATGTCAAAACCAACTATGGTTTCTATTTTAAAAAATACAAGTTTGTGCCATAACTCGATTAATGGTGAAGGAGAAACAAAAATTAGCTACGTAGTTTTATTTGGCGTAAAATTATCTAAAACTTTTGTCTGGACACTTTTTCTCTAAAATTACTATTAACGATGCTAAGCATGCTTAAAGAAAATCGTAAAATTTAGTTTTCTTTGAATATCTAATAAGCAATGAAAGTTGTCGGAGAAACAAAAGCAGTTTTAAATCAAACTCGTAAAACTGCGCATCTTCCCCCATTTAAGCGTTTTTCTATCTCCAGTAGTGTCTGAGATTCCAATGCTAAACATTCAAAAAACTCACCCTGTATATTGATTCCCTTATATATATTAGATTTTTCACCAACAGTTGATATTTTTCCCATAAACCTTGAAATAATTGAATTCCAAAAAATTAATCAATTCTATGACATATTTCTTTAAAGGTCTTTCCATAAAAAATATGCAGTGTGTTTTCCTTCATCTTCTTATCTATTAGTTTGAAAAAGTTTCTTGTTGATCTATTCGTGAATTTGAAATTACTAGTTCCATTCCAAATAAGAAATGTGAAGGAACTTCAACGCTGCAGAAGTCCACGCTTGTTTATGAATGGACACTATACAAATTGTCAAAAATATACCATAAGCATTTAATATATCATCTAATAATGTTTGCAACAATTTTGAGCACTAGGCAAAGTAATTTGATTTTTTTTTTTTTTAGTTCTAGCTTGAAAGCTTCGTTTAGTAGTTTCATAGTTATGTATGTACAGTCTCTTTCAAAAGTAATCTCTCCCCCAGCCGTCGGGTTCATATCAATAATACCTTCCACTTAGCGTATTGCATTCATCGGATATCTTCGGCTAAGAAAGAGGCCACATGGGATACGATACAGTTCGAACATGTATATAACCTGTGTAATTATAATTTTAAATCTCGATATGTGTATTTACCTGCCAGCGGTAAAATATAGGACTTTATTAAACCCTACTTTTATACCTGTGATGGAAAGTTTTCCTAAATATGTAATATATAACGCATACTTTTAGTTATTGTTAGTTTTCCAGACTTTTATTAGAGATAATTTTTAATGTATATTATAACAACATACTTATTTGAATAATAAAATAATATTCATTTTATTGAGGTATACACCTTTATTCATAAATCTTACAAGAAATCCGTCCCAACAAAGATCTTTTTTTTATAGAAAAAACAAATAACTGATATATTGCAAATCCATTATTATCCCTTTAATAGTGTCGTTTCGAAGAGTCCGGTACATCGCTAATCTATTTCTAATTACAAAATGCAATATTTTGTAATCATGGGTTTAAATAGAGTAGATAGATGATAACGCAGTTAGACAATAAACCTTGCCTAGTTGTGTAGTTGTCATTGTAATATATAATTTTATAAGATAATAGTGCTTAATCTTTAAAATCATTGACTATATACCTAAATATTAGTTTTACATATTGGTTAATTTAAATTTTCAAACATTTTCTGTGTTTAATTATAAGTGGATTAAATAAATCGGATCAAATCGGTTTCTTCTCTGTTTAAGGTGGTGGAACCTAATGTAAGATTGACAATTGAATTTACTGTTGATTATGGTAGGAAACATAGTACAATAGACAAAATATCACTTTCTTTAATAGATACATATGTTAATTATTAGAAAAATCTTGTAGACTCGGCAAATGTATGAGCGCTCGCCAATCATCAGGAGGGTTCATAATGTTTGAGAAAATTTTCGTGGGCAAAATTATTGCAAAAATATCGTGAACTCTATATAGTGCTATATTTGTATTATTAATTTTTTGGGAAAATTCTTAGATAATCTAAATTTTTTACACTGAGAGAAACGTATTGTACAGAAGCTACAACAATCTATGTTATTACAGGTAAAATAAAAATTACAAAAAATACTAAGATTATAATATGTTTTGTAACAAATACAATAATTTTTTTTATTGGTAAACCATTAGGCTTGTTTAAAACATGCAAACGCGTGAGTAAATCGATCATTAAAACACGCGCGTGTTTTAAAGTTACTAGGGGCAACGTCAACAATTCAAAAATAGGTGAGGTATAAATGTCATCTAATTGATCTGATAAAACAACCTTTTACAAATCAAAAGTTATTAATAAATGTGTCAGAAACTGCAATGAGATATTTTATAATAATTTTATCGAAAAAACTCTTACTTTAAAGGAATGTAAAATGTGCAGTTGATATTATATGAAAGATTAAATCCTCGGTTTTTAAAATCAGATACACTAATCTGCACTTGCTATATTTCAAGCACTCCGGCTTCACTGTCGTGCTACAAAAATCGCGCGTGTTTTAGCGACTCTATTGTCCACTCATACTTTAATATACTATTCTTATTGTTGTAAAATACATTCTCGCATTGGGCATAATAATTATTATATCGGTGCAGATATATTTCTCTGTTATGCGAGAACGACTAAACAAAATGACAGACGTCAAAATAAGTAGTAAGTAAGTACCTATGTAAAACAAATAAGCTAAGCACCCTTGATTCCGTAAATTGACGTATTTGAGCATTTTAGGTACGGAGGCTAATTAAATCGCTAGAACTTATTCACCTTCCATTTTAGATATAGAAACACCTAATATAGATTAAAAATAATCTTTTGTAAAATCAGAATATCTAAGAAAACATATACCGTTGCATTAAAAAAAAGCGACTTTCCGAATTTTGAAGTTTTTTGTAAGCAACTGTTTTTAAACACCCTGTATAATGTTGCAGAGAAGAACTTCAAACTCTGTATATCTACACGATATCAGCTGTGTATTTGCAAAATTTCATTTGTCTCTTCTGCTCCTATGTGACGTAATATCACTATGAACTAAGATCGGTATCTGTCACTTTTTTATTTAATTGCGAATAACCCAAAAGGAATGGTATCATATTTAGGTATAGCATAGGATACATAAAATATGTGTAAAATGTATCTTAGAAGCTGAATTTGTAATTAAATTTATAGCATGCTAATTAAAATATCGAAGTTGATGCCCACTTCCGGTTAACAGGAATTCAAATTCAATATTTTTATACAAAAATATGTTTACATAATACTTCATATTCAACCATATCCGATCACAAAATTTGGTTTCAAAATCCAGTTTCGTTTGTATAATACTTTTAATAGGCCGTTTTATAATAACGCCGTATATCAGTTATTTGTTTTTACTTTAAAAGAGATCCTTGTTGGGACGGATTTCTTGTGAGATTTGTCCATCAATAAACGTGTATGCCTCAATAAAATAAGTATTATTTTAATATTCAAATTAGTATGTTGATATAATATGCATTAAAGATTGTCTAATAAAAGTCCGGAAGACTAACAATAACTGAAAGTACACGTTATATATTATATATTTAGGAAAACTGACCATCACAGGTATAAAAGTAGGGTTTAATGAAGTGGTATATTCTACCGCTAGCAGGTAAATACAGATATCGAGATTTAAACTTATAATTACCCAGGTTATATACACGTTCGATCTGTATTGTATCCCCTGCGGCTTCTTTCTTGCCGAAGATGTCCGATGATTATAATACGCTAAGCGGAAAGTATTATTGATATAAATCCATCAGCAGG
>CM043019.1:51214142-51479910 GCA_023690525.1 Holotrichia oblita
ATATCAGATTAGCAGATTTGGTCAAGCAGAAGACTCTATTATTATTACTTGATTCTCTTAAATCTGTAAGGCTATCTGGATAAGCAAGCAGAGAACGGTACGTGTTAATTACAACACAATAGCAGTTGGTAATCAGCCACTATTTAATGAGAATACTTAATGGCAAAAGTCTAATGTCAATATGTCATATTTTACAATTAGTAATTGAAGCGAGAACATCAGGCAATAATATACATCTTCGACAACTCTGTTGTATATTACATAAGAAATAAACACTCGAATATTTAAAGTATTTTACAAAACAAATTCTAGCAGCCTTTTACGAGTGGCGCTGACAACGATACAATACGAAATATTTATGTCGATATCGGTATCATGTTACAACACATACACTACCGAATCTGTAAGCGTTCACTAATATGTTCAAAAGCAAAACTGAAAATAACGGATATAGTTGAACGAGAAAATTAAATTTTGTCAAATCAGTACATAGTAGTCGTCTTTGGCAAAATTTTTAAAAAATTGTAAGAATTTGTAATGCAGTATTTATTCTTACAATGATCTTGAAATGAATCATGGAAAATTTACATCTAGTATTTTTGAAGTATATGTAACATAGCTATATCTTAATAAAGTTTGCTTTCTAACCGGGATAGTTCGTAAAACGTTTTCTCATGCATCTTTCACGTTCTTGGAACTGTAACTGGAACATCAAATATTTGAGAGAAACGTTAAATATTTAAAGATTCTTGTCATTTTTCGCTGCAAGAATACGTTACATGAAATATCTTTTTAAACAGTAGGGAATATATATTTTAATATACCTACTTAGTGTTTGAACGGTTGCGATGGAATTATACTTGCGAAATTATTCGTGCTATGTAATGCAGTTTAATGTAGCTTTGTAAAATTGATGATAGACAATAATTACGCAAGGAAATGTGTCGATGAACCTTCAGTTCATTGCGCCAGTTGATGATTTTGCTAAATATCAATTTACGACATATTCTCGGGTAATGAACGAAAGTTAGGTAGTACTAAGTTAGTATAGTATTAGCAAGTAAGGAGTTACAATGTAGGAACTAATAAAGTTGAGTACCGGATAACGCCTTTGATTTTTAACTTATTGATAGTAAACAAATAATATTGCATGGCGATCCTGCCTACTTCGAAGATGTAAAATAGTGTTAAAAAAGTGTCCGATTATATCATGGGTGGCAGTACTTCCAAAGAGGAAAAGGAGCTTATTATTTCCCAAGCTGGAAACAGTGGCGGTGCAATAGCGACATCGTCAGAGACGGTATTTACTCTGTGGGAAGTTTGTATCCTGTTAGTAATCCTCGTCGTCACGGCAATGGTTGGGTACTTCATTTGGCGGCGTTGCAGAAAATCGATACAAAAGAGCATCAGAAGAGAAGTTTCCAAGAGCCACGAACTCATTGCAATTGGTGTGCAGAGCGCAAAATAGCCAATGAGGTATTGAAAATGCAGTCCATGAGATGGGAACAGCACTGGAAGACATCAAGAAACTGTACAGTGATGTGAAGGTATTTAAATCTAATATTACAAAAGACAATCAAGAAAGACGCAAAAATGTTGATTTAACAAATAAAAAGTTATTAGATTTAGAACAATATATGGTTCAACTAGAACAATTAGAATTAGAGTTAAGTAAACATGCAGAAAATATCGAAATAGCTTGTAATATTAAAATTTATAGTACGGGAATAAGAAGTACTATTACAGAAACACGTATTATTTTGGAAGGTAGGTTAGACATAGAAATAAGTATGGAATCATTTAATTTAAAAACAGCAAGTTCATTGTTACCATCTATGGATGGGAATGAGGATACAACCAAGCAATTGGTAGATTCAGTCAATTTATACGAAACGTTTTTGAAGCCTGAAGATAAAAAACATTTGATAAACTACGTTCTAAAAACGCGGCTATCTGAAAACGCTAAAATACGTTTAAATAAAACATATGACACAGTAGACTCTCTTGTAAGCGACATTCAGAAAAATTTTATAACAAAAAAATCTGCAACCACAATATCAAACCAATTACATAATGCAAAACAATTTAGTAAATCTATCGGCGAATTTGGCTCTGAAATTGAACAATTATTTAGTGATTTAACCTTAGCGCAAGCCGAAAACGATGAAAACTTGGTAAAATCATTGCGATCAGTAAATGAAAAGATTGCCCTTAATTCATTTTGTAACGGCATAAGAAATCATGAATTACGAACTATACTTAAAGCTAGAAATTGTACGACATTGAAAGAGGCAATTAATACGGCAATAGACGAAGAAAAAAATAAACCTTCTTCTTCAAACATTTTTTCATATAATAACCGCGGATATACAAATTATAGGAGTAATCGAGGACAACGTAATTCGAATAGAAGATTCTCATTTCGAAATAAAAATTTTTCGCGACAAAATACGAATTACTCTCACACGCACAACAACAATGCAAATTATAATATGAACCACAATGAAAATGGAAGACGCAGGCAATTCTATCGGCCAGCTAACACGGGTAACCGGGCCAGACGCGGTATAGGCCGGGGCCACGCGTTTTACGCTGAAGCTGACAAACCTAAAACGGAAGAAGAAAATCGTTTTTTTCGAGACTAAACACGAAAATTTTACAGTTTTGAATATGAACGGTATGAATTACGTACGTTTCACATATAATTCAAATCAGTTACTATTTCTTTTAGATACGGGTGCAACAATTAGCGTAATTTTTGCAAATTCGTTAACTGGTAACGAACTGATCGATCAAAATAAGAAATTAACTATAAATGGAATTGCTGGCTCTACTGAGTCGCAAGGTAGTGTTAATATATCTCTTAGGTCGGAAAACAATATTATTAATCATGAATTTCATATTATGAACGATATCGGATATAGCATGCACGGTATTATTGGAACAGATTTTTTACAAAACCGCAATGCCACAATAGATTTTGAAAAATTTTTATTTTCGTTTTGGAATTATCATAATAAAATTATATTACCTCTAGAGTCGAAACATAATTGCTATACTATAATTCCTCCAAGATGTGAAGTTATTAAGTATTTTTGGGTGGATGATCAAAACGATTGTATAGTTATGCCTAATGAAATTTCGGAGGGCGTTTTTACTGCAAGTATAATAGTACGACCAATATCTCACGTGATTCCGGTACGATTGCTTAACACTAACGATAGAGAAATAAAGATCAGAAATTTTAAACCCGTTACAGCCAAATTAAATGATTTTGATTCATACAAATTAGATAATATTCAACTTTCCGTAGATAGAGTAAACAAGGTATTAGACTTAATAAATACTAAAACGTTAAACAAAGAGGAAAAAGATTCTATTCAAAAAATTTGCGCCAAATACGCAGACATATTTCTTTTGGAAAACGATCCAGTTACGGTAACTAATATAATTAAGGAATCTATTACTTTAAAGAATAACGCACGGCCAGTTTATGTAAAACCATATAGATTACCATACACTCAAAAAAGGCAAATAGACGAGCACGTAGAAAAAATGTTAACAGACGGAATTATTGAAGAGACTAGATCAAATTGGTCTTCACCGCTATTAATTGTTCCAAAAAAAAGCTGACTGCCATGGTAATAAGCAGTGGAGAATTGTTATCGATTATAGACTTTTAAATAAAAATATAGAAGACGATCGGTTTCCACTACCAAATATTACAGAAATTTTAGATTCATTAGCGGGCGCGTTTTATTTCACGCATTTGGATCTTTCTCAAGGATATTACCAGGTAGAACTAGATCATCAAAGCAGAAAGTATACAGCATTTACTACAAATAAAGGGCAGTTTCAAATGACTCGATTGCCAATGGGACTAAAAACTAGTCCAAGTTCGTTTTCAAGAGTTATGACTATCGCAATGTCAGGGTTAAATTTTGAATCATGCTTTGTGTATCTCGATGATTTAATTGTATTTGGAAACAGCTTACAAAATCACAATCAAAATTTAATTAAAGTGTTAAATAGACTTAGACAGGTTAATTTAAAGTTGAATCCCGTTAAATGTGAATTCTTAAAAAAAAGAAATATTATATTTAGGACATGTCATTTCAGCAAAGGGAATTACCCCGATCGAAGCAAAATTAGTACTATTCAAAATTATCCGATTCCTAAAAATGCAGATGAATGTAAAAGATTTGTTGCCTTCGTAAATTATTACAGAAAATTTATTCCAAATTTTGCTGCAATTGCAGTGCCCTTAAATAAATTATCGCGCAGAACAGTCGACTTTATTTGGGACGAACATTGTCAAAAAGCGTTTGAAGAACTTAAACACGCAATAATTAATCCACCTGTCTTGCAATATCCAGATTTTGCGATGGATAATAAGTTCAGCCTCACAACGGATGCGTCTGCCTATGCAATTGGTGCAATTCTGTCGAATGCTGATAGCAAACCAATTGCGTATGCTAGTAGGGCATTAAATAAAAGCGAAATTAGATACCCTACAATTGATAAGGAGCTACTAGCAATTGTATGGGCTGTGAAACACTTTAGGCCTTATTTATATGGACGTAAATTCGAAATCTTTACGGATCACAGACCCCTAATTTATCTTTTCGGTATGAATAATCCCTCCTCTAGGTTAACAAAATTTAGGTTGGTACTCGAAGAATATGATTTTACAATTCATTATATTAAGGGGAAGGAGAACGCAGCAGCTGATGCGTTATCTAGAATTATTTTAGATTCTCAAGAACTCAAAGATATGTCAAATAATATTTTTGTAACGACAAGGTCTAGCGCGAAGCCACAATTAAATCAAAATACCGAATCTAGGAAGTTTTTGGTAACACAAACAAGGATGGAATTGATCACCCCGGAATTGTTGAGTTACTAAAACGACCTCTAGGTTCTGTAGAACTCAGGCAATTAGAGGGAAATAAAATTCTAAAAAGTTTTAACAGTAATATAATAAATATGGGTAATATATGGTATGATAAGAGATCTCGTATAATTTTTATTAATGTAAGACATCGATCAGCACATGCCCTAGACGCAGAGTTGAGATGCTTACGTGATGTATGTTACGAATACGGAATTCCGGGATTATGTATCTTTAAGTGTAAAGAAAATGAAAGTTTAATTACCCGTTTGTCAAAAGAGTTTAGTACACTCAGACAATTAGGCATAAAAATTGCTGTTATTAATAAAGCGAAAAGAATTGACTGTAAAGAAACTCGCCAATTAATTTTAAATGATTTCCACTTACTTGCTACAGGAGGCCACGCTGGAATTAATCGTATGTATGCCAATATAAAACGATATTATTTTTGGGAGCATCTTAAGGATGATATTTGTAAATTCATAGCAAGGTGTGACGCTTGTCAACGTCATAAACACTCTACATATCCAAAGGAACCACTGTCAATTACAACCACTAGTTCTTCCGCATTTCAGAAAGTTTATTTAGATTTGGTTGGACCGCTAAATCAAGATAACGAAGACAATAGATACATTTTAACTCTTCAGTGTGAGCTTAGCAAATTTGTAGAGGCATATCCGCTTAAGGACAAGGAAGCCAGAACTGTAGCCATGTCATTTGTAAATAATTTTATATTAACATTTGGTATACCCAAGGAAATTGTTACTGACCAAGGTACAGAATTTTTAGCAAAGGTCTTTAAAGAAATAGCAAAACTCTTAGGTATCACACAGCTAACCTCCACAGCTTATCATCATCAAACGTTGGGTTCCTTAGAAAATACACATAAGCATTTAGGTTCGTATTTACGTATTCAGACCTCTAAATTTCCATATACTTGGAGTACATGGATCCCATACTGGTGCTTTAGTTTTAATAATACAGTACATACTGCTACAAAATATACCCCGTATGAGTTAGTTTTTGGGCAAAGCTGTAACTTACCAACACAAATTATACGTAACACAGATCCGATATATAACTTTGAAAATTATGCCAATGAGCTTAAATTTCGATTGCAATCTGCATGGCATGACGCAAAGAATAACTTGACTGAATCTAAAAATAAACGAAAAGAAATATTTGATAGAAATAGTCATATTATTAGGTATAAATTTAATGATAAGGTTTTATTAAGAGACGAAACCGGTAATAAGCTACAACCATTGTATAAGGGACCTTATAAAGTGATAAGGGAAGAAACGCCTAATGTGACGTTAAAAATAAACAATAAACTAGTAAAGGTGCACAAGAACAGAGTGAAAAGATATTTAGATTAAGATGTCTGGAATATGTAATATGTTCTTTTAGTGTTAAGCAATCTACGATATCGTACGAAAGGATTAGAATTAAGTTAGGGTAAACCATAATTAGGAATGATGTTAAATTTACGTTTTATTTTATTTCTTTACCTTAAGAGCAATTTCTTCTAGCATAAAATTTAAATATAATAATAATTAAATTTTCTTTCATTACGGGAAAGGTGCGATGGAATTATACTTGCGAAATTATTCGTGCTATGTAATGCAGTTTAATGTAGCTTTGTAAAATTGATGATAGACAATAATTACGCAAGGAAATGTGTCGATGAACCTTCAGTTCATTGCGCCAGTTGATGATTTTGCTAAATATCAATTTACGACATATTCTCGGGTAATGAACGAAAGTTAGGTAGTACTAAGTTAGTATAGTATTAGCAAGTAAGGAGTTACAATGTAGGAACTAATAAAATTGAGTACCGGATAACGCCTTTTGATTTTTTAACTTATTGATAGTAAACAAATAATATTGCACGGTAACATTGGAATATTATCCGTAGGTTTGTTCATAAATAGCCTGCCGCAAACATTAGAAAGCATTTTAGGACGATTCTTACCCCACAAACTAAAGCTTAGAATTTACGTAGTCACAGCATTTTGTTCGAGAAATAGGATATCTAGTGTATGTTGTACGAGTTTATTGACGTAGGTAATATGTTCGTTCGTGACTTGTAGACCGTTTATTAATACACCAAGTTGCCCTATTAAAATGAAAATTGACTGTTTTAAAAATCCGTGGTAAAACGATTAAAGATAAAGAACGACTGAAGCACGCTGCGTTTTGATTAGCATTCCTTTTTCTTTGATAACACAAATTTAATGGTATTTTTAGTGAAAAGGTAAGTAGTTTCATATAAGCTTCCGGCTACCGCCCCCGTAATTGTTCAGGAAAATAAATATGTAAAAGAAGTAGCATGTGAAAGTTGTACTTCCTTATCAATCAACTTATGTAAAGTAAAAGACATTTTCTTTTTGTTTGATACACATATTGATACGTTCTACCTTCTTGGTATGTTGCTAATGTTGCAAGATGTGATAATGTTCCCTAAGCAACTTTGCAAATTAAATTAAGGATATATACATATATGTATAGATATACAAATATACATATATAATATCGGGGAATCCAGCAAATAAAACCAATTCTTTAAATCGAGTTTTCTATTACCTATCAAACTGATAGGTTATCATTTGCAATTTTAACGTGTATGTGTGGTGTCCATATTTTTAAATTTTACAAATTTTTCAACTTCAACATGTAAAGAAATAATAATCCAGGGTCATCCTGGGTTTTAATGTAGTTTATGTTACTCTCACTGAGTTTAAGAATTTGTGCCCTGATGAAGCACTGAATACAGTGCTGTAAAATAGAAAACTCGATTTAAAGAATTGGTTTTATTTGCTGGATTCTCCGATATTCCTTTATTTTGGTATTGAGTTCCAACGGCAAAGACTCCTTGTCTGTTTCATATATATTATGTAATTATGGATACATGTACCATCTTTGGCAATTTAAATGCGAATTTTTGATCGGGAAATGTTGATTTTGTAAATAAAGGCTTTGCTTTAAAATGAATTTAATTACTCTAAAGAAGTTCATCAAAGCAGTACTCTCTTTTAGAGAAATTAAATTTGCTTCCAAGTACAGCCTTTATTTAGTAAATGGAAAATCCTCGCTGAAAAATTCGCATTTAATTTGCCAAAGATGGTACATATGTATATTATGCAAAAATCGTTTTCCACCTGATGTGTTTATTACTTTTTAAATTATTTAATTAATAAATAAACGGGTCGATAGCCGCAGTGGTTAGGTGGCTGACTATCGTTGTGGTGGAACGATAGAAGCCGAGTTTAAATTCTCCGGAGAGACGATGATATTTTTTTCGGAGAATTGAAAATCTAGATCGACTTACCATTCGCTACTATTCAGTTATTTTCATTACTTTGCAAGATATTTACATTTATTTGAAAATTTTGACATTTCCCCTTCTTCAGAAAGATTCCATTATCTCGTTAACGGAAAAATGTAACAACATGAAGCTTAACAACGTTAGAAGCATCTTCTATGATCGAGACTTAAATGCGCTACACAGAGTGCTCTAGAGATCAGTGTCTTTTTGAAACAATTCAAATGCGAATATCTTCATCTTTCAAATTGAAACACTGTATTCTTATCGGTTAGTTGAAAGCGAAATTTAATTATCGATTAGTTTGAATAAAGCATGTGCGAAACGTGACTTCTGCGGACCATCTGAAGTAATACTTTTATTCCAAAACTTCCAAAGAAATGAGGGAAATCTGAATACATGGCAGACACAGAAAAAAATCAATATTATATTGTTATTGTACAAAAGACACTAAATTACTCAGAATTGATCCTGATTTATATAAAGGACTACATGGTAATAAAAATAAATGACATAAAGCAAACGTCGTTTCACAAAGATCACAAAATGATGGACGCTATTCTTCTAAAATTATTAAACATATTATGTATTTTAATCGAAAATTAAATTTTCTCAAACAAAAAGCTTTTAAGCAAGTTTGCTTAATTTTAAATTTTTAATTTTAGTAACGAGATCTGTATTAGCTTTAATCGTAGGCTACATAAATCGACTAAGACACACAATATTGGTTCAGGTGAGCTAACATAATACTGCTACTCTCTGTTTATTTAAATTTAATTATAAATTTCGAAGATCTCGTATTTCGGGTATTAATATTAAGATTAAATCTTATGCACACGCATGCTCTTCTCGTATACGTATATATGTAGCAACACGCTTAAACTAATAACCGTTAAGTAAATCACTTAGGTAAGGTAGATTTCCGTATATTTATTTTACTACCACGTGAGTAATAATAATGCAAACTAATTTAAATGATAACGACCTGCGGGACCGTTCATTAAAGGCAATAGATATTCATATACAGATATTTGGGCACCTACCGCCAGAATATTAGCCCACAATCGGCTAACGCAATCTGGAATTAGCTGAAGCCGACCGACCTTGCCGGTGTTGCTACGTAGGAGTTATAATAACAACCAATGTGTTAGTTAAATCCACGGTAATAGTGCTACTATATATAGCTAAGGATGAGGCGAGTTACACCTATGTAGATACGTATATACGCGGGATTATATCCTCCGGAAACCCGGAAAAGTCCGGTTTATCAGCTTTAATTTCAAGTAAAACAGAGTGTTGTGTATTGATTAGCGCAAACATTTAGTTTTGGGGATCATATTTTAAATTAAAATGGTATCATTTTAATAAGTAAGTAACAGTAAGATCTTTTTTTCATTTACTGTAAATTATATATATGTATGTACACTCGGTACGACTTAATATTCGAACGATTTCAATGAGTTACCTTACTAAAATCGTTCGAAGACTAAGTCGTACCGAGCGTACGTACATCGACTTCCTCATAAATTGCTGCATTAAATAGTGAAAACTTGGGGACAAGAATAAGTCGCAAAATTTACTTCACAACAGCATTAAGGAAGATTAATTCCTAGGATGACAACACATAAAAGTGTCTTACTATGCAGATTTATCAGAATATCTTTACAAAAATGTTGATTTCCCGTTGCACTTTTTTGGAACCTTTTTACTTCCCATGTTCTCCACTGAGTTGAGTAGTTGGTTGAAGAGATTTTGGAAATACTTGCGGAACTCGTATTACGCTTTAAGACCAATCTAGATGATTAATGCAAAACAAAGACAATCGATTATAAATAAAAGTCTACCCTGGAGTGTACTGAATTTATCAGTAGGAAATAGTGACTTTTTATTTTATTCTATGACTTAGTCTAAGCTAATAGTGCTAATAGTCGGCTGAATACCGTCTACTGCGGTTGATCTATCAGGTTATGTCATCATCAATATAAACTGCTGATTATATTAAAGATGAAAGATTGTTCGAGAAAAATATTGGAATCGGTTTTCTTGCCTACAAAAATTCAGAAACGTTTCACAAATATGTAACAACATTGTAGTGATTTAATTGAGAGGAAAAGATTACCATCAACGATGCAACACTCATAAGATAGTATGTCACAATAGATATGTATAGATCATAGTTGTAAGTGACCACTGTTAAAGATATGTAAAACCGGTCAAAATTTATATGTTATCTTCCGCATCAATTGATCGATAAAAATTTTGTGGACTGAATTTCTACTTGCGGTATGGTGTGACCATCATTTTGTTCTTTATAAACACATTCAATTGGTTGTTTTTGCTCATTTAGACAGTAAATTGAAATTTGTGGTTGACGTATTTGGTGTAGTAAAAAACACATTTCTTATCTGAGGTTTTAGACAATAAATAAATAATAAGTACGAATGGGAAGTTGGTTTGGTGCAGTGTGCCGTTTGGAAATAAGCTAAAATATTATGTTATGGTTTGCCTTTCTTTTGTATTTCTTGGGGGTTAGAATAATAGAAAAAAATAATCGAGCAAAAACCTCAACAAGGACATACTTCACATGGAAAGCAATAAACGTGACTCTGCCAAAGCAGTAATTTAGCATACACAAGTCTATTGTCCTGAGCTGTAAGTAAAATTGTCTAGGAAAAATGGAATATAAGGTATGCAATGCGCGTTTCCACCTAATTGAATGAAATCACGGGTTATACTGTGGGTGTATGCACACGCACATCGGTCTCTCGTTCAAATTTTATAAATGTGAAACCTTTATCAGACAAATTGGAGGGAATTAACTCGATATAGTCATTTGCAGTTTCGAATTTCATACCTGTTTCATTGTTTGATTGTTTCGATAAATTTTTCATTACTTAAACTTGATACTGTCCGATTTTTTAAGGTTTTATCAGTGTCAGTCATGATAAATGGCAGTTTCAGTTTTGAACGTGTTTGATACTTTCTCTTAAGAAGCCATGCTCGATTGAGGTCAATAAATTCGCTCTCAATTATTATGTGTTTTTTGTTCATTTGTTTTTGGAATGAAATCTAGATCTGTTGATGTTGATAGTTCTACACCATCGTAAACTTCAATTGATTTTTTCTTCTGTAGCGTCAAGTGAATATGCTTCTAATGGCCGAGGAATTGCAATATTTGCATTACGGGGAACAGGTCAAAAACCATATTCAACATCGGAATAATTTAGCATCCATTTTTTCTTCATCGAGTAACAAAAGTAGCAGTTATTTACATAGCCCGTGAGCTCCTTCTATACCATGAGAACACTAAATTTGACGGAGCACGTTTTTCGTTTTAGCCACTGATGAAAAGTTGTCACAGTATATACGTGGGAGCCATGATTTGTTATGATTGGCAAACTTATGTCTTAAAAACACCAACTTATTGATAAGCTTGAGAATACAATGCAAAATGTGTTACATACTGCTGACTCCTGTCTACTACCTAAATAGAAGAGACTGGAAGGAAAAGTTAATGAGAAATGAACGGGACGCAAAGAAAAGCAAATTAGGTGCCTTATATATCATAAATATAAATAACAAAGTAAAATTAAAATAGATAGTACGTAGGTAGGAGACATTTTTTTTATATTTTCAAAATTCGAGCTAAACAGCAATTTTTTATTGTCAGATTCTTCTTTCACATTCTCAAATGAGTCATATTTGGCTATTATGTTTTCTGAAGGTTTTTGCCGTACGTTTGTGTTATTATGCTGATAACTACATAGTTATATTACATCAAAGTGTAATTTATTGTAATATAGTAAATCAAACAGACATAAAATAGTTATGATTATAATATTTAATTTGAATTACTACTACTGGAAATGTAAACAACATCCTGTCAACCTTTTAATATATTAAAGTAAATTTATTGAGTTGTTAACGTTGTAAAATAGAATATCTCAAACTACATTAAATTTCTCTACCAAAACAACTATTTTAAAAACAAAACCGGACGAAAATAATATTTTAACCGTTAATAGCGCTTTCGATTTCCGTTTGAAACCTGTCATATCGATTACACGAGTATTTATTGTTAGAACAATGCAGAAATATACGCTCTACTGAATTCCGGTTCCCCACGTCGCACATCATCGAATCATATACATTTACCGCGGGAAGGAAAAATAATCCGACGCAACAATAGCAACACACTCAGTAGCGAAGCAACCTTAACAACTATACTTCATCCACAATAGCCTGTGTGGAAGTATGTATATATACATACATTTGTAACTGACATCAAAGCTCTCTTTGTCGGGGTTGTCGGCGTGTGAACTTTTCAATCTTTGTTCGTTGTCCGGTCGGTGCTGCATCGGTGTCTGTTCGGCGCTATTTTTAATTAACGTCGTTGTTTTTTACTGTTTGGCTGTTGGATGATCGTGTCGATGGAACGTGTGACGCAATTTACCTCGATCATTGAAATGTGAACTGATGTCATCAGGGAAGTAGGCCGTCGTGTGCGTTGATGCTTGCCGTGATGCAAAAGAATTCCTTGTCAAAAATTAGTCGGATCGTTGAAAACGTTTCGTTTGGTCCGCTCAAATCAATCCGGTTATGTTACGGTGCTGCTATTATTTTGTACAATCAGCTTTTTAAACTTGCATAGTTGTCTTTTAGTTAAGTCAAACCGATTACCAAGGCGACAGTTTCCATATCAAAACAAGCACTAAAAATATTGAGCCTAAGTGAGTTAACCAAAATATAAATAGAAAATTTAGTTTCGCGAAACAGCCACCGCACTGAAACTGTACGGAATATTGAACTATCCTAAAGCTGCGTACGTTTTAATTTGAATTTCTTGGGTTAGTCGTCTGCAATTGAAATTTATTATAGTAAGCTTAATTATTACATTTTAAAATTAAAAAAGGAAGTAAAATGTAAACTACCAACAGGCAAATTAGCTTTCTTTGCTTGGTTGGAAAATATAAATATGTGTATAAATGTTCTAGAATATATCATTTATTTCAAAAAACAACATATTTCTTTTTGAACTGCGTTCTTCTACATTTAGGTTGTTGCTATATTCATTATATATCAGTCATTTTGGATAACTTCTAAAGTTTTTTCGTGACAATTCTACACCAGAAATTTGTGCTTTTAGAATTTCTAACTGGGTAGTCCTTTTTAAGGTTTGAAGTGTCTATGTGCGTTTTTATTTCTTCTCTTAAATTCAATCTGAGCATTTTTTCCTAAATTTAGAATAAATACGAATTTTGATATTATAAATTAGACCTTTCGTTCGCAAATATTCTTGTATGAATGGTTGAAGTTGTTAAATTGTTGCCGTGAATTTTGATATTATAGAAAGAATATTCAGCCCAAAATTTCTCTATTGATTTCCGAAAAAAAAATAGTTGACTGAAATCTGGTTTAACGAAAGCTCCTGTAATCATCTACTTATTTATGATACGCGAATAAGAGTTATTAAACACGTAATAAAAAAGTAAGGTTTCAAAATTTATTAGTAATCACTTGGTCTTCAGTTTAATGTGTTTTGGTGTTACTCTATGAGTTTTGCACATATGTGTATGAGTACTAATAAATTTTAAAACCTTACTTTTTTATTACGTGTTTAATATGGAGCGTCAACACGCAACAGTTAATTTTTTAAAAGTTATTAACTGGATAATTGCCGTATAACTTGTGTTCAATATTCAGGTCAATTTTTGAATCAACACCTGTAGTTGTACACGAACCATTTGACTAAATTCTAAACGTTCTTAGATGCTTTTGAAATTGATGAGAAAATAATGTTCATATAAAATCCCTGACAGTATTTAACCCACGTCGAACCTCAAATTGATATGTTTCACATGATGATTTAAACAAAATAATCTATTCAAACAAGAAATAAAAGAACTGCGTACACTAACAGTGGTGAACCAGTAAAAAGCGATATTACACTAAACGACTTGTTTACTGGACCGATTCATTGCTTTGGGATTTGAGATTCGAAGAAAAGACTCAAAAGTGGATAGTAGCAACGGCAAGAGCTTTCAGATCGCGTAGTATTGACACACCGCGAAGAATAAAAAAGAATAAAGAAAACAGACGGGAAGGATCTCACCGTTTATTCAAATCCTCTCTGTCGTAGACGTCTTGCGCCGGAAGTTATTTACATATCAATCATAAAGTAAGCCCGGGCAAAATATAATGCGCTTTAAAACTGAAGTCGAGCCGTATAATCTTGAGGATTGGCGAATCAATCTAGGGGTCCCTCCGTTTGCTATACGTGAACGTATATTTTAGAGGGTTGCAGAACCTGACCCTGTCGACAAAAATACACGCAGAGTAGAGAAGTAGGTGGTTGTGCAAAAAAAACGTGGGTGTATAGTAGCGCAGATGGGCTCTCCTGCATCGTCTCCCTAAATGATAACAAAAAAGTTTTCTAATAGGGTATGTGTTACGGCTTATGTGTCTGATACACTTATAACTTTAACGTAGGGCTTTACGATGTCTTTAACTGGGTACGCTGGATGTCATTTTATTGGTCCATATTTTTAAGTGTTAGGTAGGGTTTCCTGTGCTCTGTCACTTATAACTTAAAGCTTCCACAGGTATGATATTTTTCGATAAACGCCTGCTAAAATGCACAAGAATCACTTTTTTCAATTTGCCACTCTCCTTTAAGCGTTATTTTTCAGTTATAATGGAGAAACTTTGGGTATAGTTTTCATGTGATATTTAACTTCTGACTTAAAAAAAAACATACGCACTAGGATACTGAGAAATTAATGATAATGATAATGATAATGATGATTTTGATTTCAATACTTAATACATATAATGTGTGGCATTTTTGTTATTTGTATAAGCAACCGGTAAGTTGGTCACATTTTTAAAACATCTCGGTAATTTGGACTTTCCTATAATTAATAGCTTACGTTTTTCGTATCCGTCGGCATTTGCACACACAACTGTAATTTTTTCTTTGGATAACTTATACTTAACTCTATACATTTCTCATTTCTAAATTTCAAGGTTTTGTCGGGAGTTAATTTATAAAGTAACCCCATTTCATCGGTGTTGAATATATCACAATCCATGTAACTGGATTTAACTATTGGCCATATATTAGCTAACCATTCAGAAGTTACTTCTTTATTCACCGACATAACCTCTCCAGGTATTTTATCAAGTCCAATGTTATATCGTTTCTTCCATCTAGAAATCCAGCCCATAGGACATTGCTAGTCATCGCCACACCCTAATACTTTATCGAAAGAAGTTGCTTTCTTTACAAGGATTGGCCCACTAATTGGTATCCTGGAGCTTCATTATTGACTGAACCAGTTAAGCAAAACTTCATCTAGATCTTCGAACGTTGTAGTTTTCAGTCTCTTACGTTCCTTGGAGTTGTAAGCAAAATTTTTAGTCATTCCTTCTTATTCTTTAATAAGGTGGTAAGCGATGAGGGTAGTAAATTACATTTACGACATACGTCTGCCTTTTTAGCACCAGAGCTTACTTCTTGTATTATGGTCATTTACTTTACTTTATTTAATAAAACATACACTGTCACTGATCTCAACATCTCAACGACTAAAGGCGTATTGAAAAAGATCGTACAAATTCATGACGTTGCAGAAAAATTTGTTGAATCTGTAATTCCGTGAATAAATGAGGAAAAAATATTTTGCTAAAATCGAAATTTCGCAGTAAAGGAATTCGCTGTATCCGAAATACTTAACATCAGATCTAATACCGAACCAAACTAGGTTAGGTTAGGAGTGGGGTGGCACGCGGGCCTGTTTCACCGCGACCTTAACAGGTCTATTGTGATCCCCTTTACCTTAGAGAACGCTCTCTAGTTTCGCTTTCTTAATCAGAGATCATTTTTGAGAGCGGCTCTTTTGTGTAGCCGTTGGCTGTGGGGTTCTCTACCCCCATTACTACAAACCTTGTCCTCGCTAGGCCGTCACAGTAGCACAAAACATGAACTGGGGTTTCTTCTTCCTCTTGACAGAATCTGCAGAGAGCATTTTCTGCCAGGCCTATGTTAAACATATGCCTATTCAGTCTGCAATGACCGGTCATCAGACTTACTATCATTTTGACAGTCTTCCTGTCTTTACTCAGTAGGTCTTCAGTAAACTTATGCCTCTGTTCCCTTAGGAACTCCTTAGCCTGTCTTTGTCCTGGCGATCTTTCCCACCATTCCTTGGACTTGTTTTGTGACCATTCGTAAATGGACCTCTTAATTTGTGATTTGGTAGTGCCGAAGGAAGGGGCCGCTCCTATGAAAGGCCTTGACGAGCCTTGTCTGGCCAGCTCATCGGCCGCCTCGTTTCCCGAACCAAACTAAATCATGAGCTTACTTCGCAAAAATCGATATTTCGTTGTAACAGTGTTCGTAGTAAGCGGATTCCAGTGTAATTAGAAATAAAAATGTGTTAAATACGAGTACTACAAATCTTTGACTAATATTTTATCAAAACTCATGTTGGATAAATAAACACAAAGGATTTACCTGTCATCATAGACTAGAACTATGCCAATACAATAGAAGATAAAATTTAATTACTCTAAACTAGAACAATAAAATGTCATTCTACCGCTGATATGTATAAAACACAAGATACACATGTACCAGCTGGCCAACTAAGAATGGCCGACCGAAACTCAGAAACGGTTTGCAGTACAGCTTCGGGAAGAGAATATCACTGAATAAAGTGACCCCGCAGTACATCTGGAAATTATTTAGAGAAGTGTAGGATGACCGCTAGAGAGCGTAATTTATATGACGAAATACAAAAAGTTTGTCCAGTGTAAAGTATGCGAAATTTTCAGGCAATTGCGATTGTGAGTGGGTAAAGTTTGTATAAAGTAAGAATTTTAATTTTTTGTGTTCAGTTACGCCCTGTAGCAGTCATCCTACACTTCTCTAAATAATTTCCAGATGTTTCTCGGGGCACTTTAGTTAGTGAAATTTTTTCCTGAAGCGGTACTGCAAACCGTTTCTGAGATATGGATGAGCGCCATTCTTAGTTGGCCACCCGGTACATTCTTTCTTTCGGCTTTGTAAAAATTTGTCGAAAGTATCTCTATATTTTTACAAAGTTCTGTTACAGGTAATATTTACTTTTATTTTAAAAATTCAGGTTCTTCCCCTGGTTATCTAAAAGCTAGGTGGTAACGTTGTACGTTTACAAATAAGTTAGGAGACAACGGAGAGGTTTCAGCCCCTGTACAAAAAAAAACAAATTTTTTGATTTTATTTAATTTTTTTTTTAGTTTTCTAGTTTACATGTATTCTAAGCGAAATAAGCAATCAAATATTGTTGTTATTTATATAAACTATTTAAACGTGTCCAATCGGAGTCCTTCCCTTCCTAGGAAGTATAAAGTTCACTACATGGGAAGGTTTAATTTTGTTTAAGAAAAATATACTTACAGTTGAACAAGCCTTTATTTGCATAAAAACAAATAAATATGCAAAAAACAAATAAATATGTAAAAGATTTAAAAATTCGCCAAAATTAAAAAATAAATGCTTATGTATCTAAAGTTGAAGCCGCTAAAATTATATATGAAATAGCATTATTTCCGAGGTATGCCACTTGCAGTGAAATTCTGCTAACCAGCTCGGTTTTTAATTGGTGAAAAACAAAAATTTGATGAATATATAAATCGCTGCTACTATTCTCATGCTGTTGCAAAAATTACTAGCCTCCTGCAAACTTCAGTCTTTTTTAATTCTCCGATTTTTTTCTAGTGAATTTTTTAGCCAACTCTGTTCATATTCTTGATATTAAATGTCTTTTCGCTCTTTATTCTTACGGATTACTTTTGCTAACATAAATGTGTGTTCACAGATTTATTTAAAGGTATTTTTTTTAGTTGAAATTCTGTTACAGTACACATTTGGCAAAACTGGCTAATTATTCAAAATATGACATTCGTCAATTGAATTTCCTGTTACGTCAGAATTTAAGAGAGAAGGAATATTTAAAAATCAAATGACCAGTCCTTTGAAAAGAATTTTAAAGGGAACAAGTGGTTAGGGCCAATCAGATGAGGCAACATGCAGGGTTCGGCAACGAAGCCGGGACGGAAGACACGCTTATTTGAAAGTTTGTCAAATATTTAGTCATCGGATATTCTTCCGCACCATCAAGTGCACGTTTTAAAAATATTTTGTTTTATACAGGGTGTTCCAGATGTAAATGCCAGACTAAAGTTGCATTTTTTTAATGGAACACCCTGTATATTTATAGAAAAAATGATCCGCGCTTGAAAGCTGGTTACAACGATATAATGTTGTATAGGTCTAAAGTTGATAGTTTCTGTGTAAACAATTATTTTACTTGATAAATTGAAACATTTCAGTAGGCTATTCTGCATAGGGAAAAACAAAAAATTCGAAACCAACAGAGTAGAATTTTTTTACTAGTATGGACTGTCGTTACTATGTGAAATAAATTCTGCAACTGTTCGCTTTATACAGGGTGTTCACAAGATTGAACGAAATACTGTATAACACAAAAACATCTTTTTACAACTTGGTTATTAGTATACAAGCTCAAAACTGACACCTTTACTTTATATTAAATTAATGTTACTTTTCACCGTTGAGTGAAAATTAATTGTTTCTCATACTAAATGGAGTTTCCTCTTGTTATAGACCGTTTATAGATTATTTGTTGAATATCCGATCTTACAGTAGGTTTGAAGTGCAAATTAGCTTCTAAAAATACAAGCATTTCTCATTAATTCAACTTTAAAAAGAAATAATTAGAAAATGATCTATCCTAGGTGCATCAAATGAGGTATCAATAGAAAGCGTAGTAACAGCGCTTTCCAATGAGCCTAAAACATACAGGGTGTTCCATTTAAAAATTTCGAGATTTCTTCGATTTTGCAAAATTGTGAACACCCTGTATAAAGCGAGCAGTTGCAGAATTTATTTCACATAGTAACGACAGTCCATACTAGTAAAAAAATTCTACTCTGTTGGTTTCGAATTTTTTGTTTTTTCCTATGCAGAATAGCCTACTGAAATGTTTCAATTTATCAAGTAAAATAATTGTTTACACAGAAACTATCAACTTTAGACCTATACAACATTATATCGTTGTAACCAGCTTTCAAGCGCGGATCATTTTTTCTATAAATATACAGGCTGTTCCATTAAAAAAAATGCAACTTTAGTCTGGCATTTACATCTGGAACACCCTGTATAAAACAAAATATTTTTAAAACGTGCACTTGATGGAGCGGAAGAATATCCGATGACTAAATATTTGACAAACTTTCAAATAAGCGTGTAATCTTCCGTCCCCGCTTCGTTGCCGGACCCTGTATGTACATTGTATATACTAAGTTGCAGTATTGTTTTAGTCATGACTGCAAAGACCTGCGTTTGGTTGTATATTGTATTCAGGCTTTACTTAATCCTAGCTTCTTTTTATAATATGCAGTTAAGGGATTTTTTATATTTTCTTCGTCCATTTGTTTGTTTAGCTCAGGACAAGAAATAACATTTAAGAAAGGTTTAAATACAGCACATGTGTATAAAGTAAAGCTGGTGCCACAAAATTCCAGCGATTATGCATATTCTCAGGAAGAGAGTTCCGGTTGAATATATATTTTTGTCAACAAAGCGTTTCGGGTTGTACAAAATAGAATTATCGTTCTAGATTACCTATGGAGTAAAATTGTCTGCTTGTACAGGCAAGTAAAATACATGTGACATATTTGGTGGCCGCGCCGGCCGCGCAAACTCATTCTCTAAACTTTATATATTCTCACAGAGCTATTGACATGTTACACTTATTTCTCTATTTTTTGAGACTTTATTAAAGCGCTAAAATCGAAAATTAGATTCCCACTATGCATTATTGATTATATATTGGAATTTCACAAAAACTTTAACACATTTATACTTTTATATTTGATTTTGACAGTGATAGTAATACTTATATGTTAATTAATCATTAATTAATAATGTTAATTGATGTCAGCGCAGATGAACAACACAAATAAATTTGCTGTAGTCAAATAATCCATTGCAAATTACAAAGTAAAATGAATAAACCACGACTGGAAGCTTCAACAATATAAATGGTCGCCGTAAAATTGAAATTTATTGATATCGATCGAAAAGCTAGTTCGAACTATTCCGCTCTCAGCTGTTCCCTACAGGAATAAAAAAATGTAGCATGTAAGTACGGTTCGAGATTGCAACATTGCAAAGATCTGTTGAGAGAGTACACATTTCTTCTACGATCCTAGTTTATTGCTACACTCCCAAATTCGCTTTTAGTTATCTAATTTTGTAATAGTAAACCTAGTTCTGTTTGCTCTTGCTCTTTACGTGTTTATGTCAACGTATAATCGGCTTTATTGTTTCCTTACATACTCCCTACATTTTCAAATATACTGCTCTATACAATCACTTCCTCAGCAACATAATTCAGAGAATAATAATAAAAGAATAAAATTGTTAATAAAGGCTTTACATCCTATGCTGTAGAAATTGAAAATATGACGAGTTTTTTCAATCTTAGTTCTACAATAGTCATCTACGAGAATGACTGCTGTTTAGTTTCAACATCATTTCCATATATTTAGATACAGTGGTAACGGGATAAGTTGCTCATAATTTAGATTGTGCTGTTATACATCTGTTTAATTGTGCGATAAAGAAATGAGCACGTATAGGTCTACTTGCAACCTTTTTGAAGACTGACATCGTAAATGTATTCTTTACTTTCGCCCTGAACTTTCGTTGGACTTTTCTTCGCTTTTCCTTATCTTACGTTGAATTCTTTTTTGATAGAAATTATGAAAAATGTTCCTGACTACAATAGTTTAGCATAGTTGAATATTTAGATATTGATTTCCTTTATTTAAGTAGAACTGTTGTTTGTTTCGCATTTAATATGTTTAATTTCTTGTAGAATTAGAACTGTTATTACATGCCGTGATACTTTATGTGAAATGTTCGCAACCTAAATGATTCTAACTCTCTCGTCAACATAATGATAGGTTATAACTACGTATGTATATAAGACGTTCTCCCTTTTCGGAATGTGATCTGTCAGTAGGTGTTAGTCAAACACGCGTTAATTTGTACTGACGAGGGTAGTCTAAGTCGGGCAAGTTATATTTCAATAAATTGTGCCCGCGGAGAACACCTGACGGAAACGCAAAATCATCACTTAACCTCAGTCGCAGATCTCCAACACAGTACATATTCGCTGAACCGTAAATAGAGCGCTTCCTTACAAGCGCATCTCAGTGTAACGGTGGGGCAAATTTCCAACACAACCTGCACGATAATTCATATTAATTAAGGCGAGAGCATGAATATACGGAAACCTAACGACCACGGCCAATGCACACATTCACACAGAGCTGCACTTATAGCGTTCAACCGTGTTTATGATGTGCTAATGTCCGTCATAAATAAACGGTGCGTTCACCGAAAGTAGAGACGGAAGTAAAGGTATACAACGCGCTCTCTGCGAGCTCCCGATTTAAACCGAGATCAGTCAGCGGAAGCACTATATCACACAAACTGCAAAAATATTCCCTGGCCGGAAATAAGATGCGGGGCGAAATAAGTCTACAGCTCTATAGCCGCACAAACCTCAACCTATGCCGTGATCACATTGAAATTCTCTCAAGCGTGTGCCCATTTTCGTATATCTATATATACTACTTGGTTTCGCAAGCAAACAAGCAATCCTATTACGCGTCTGTTCGAGACGGTAACCTTGGAGACTCTTTGTAAAAGCGGTTTTCGAGAAAAATGCACCTAAAAACGATTAATTAAGGCAAAACTTTTTTATTCTTTTTCTAAAATACAAACTTCGAGTACTAATGGAGTTAAGTAATCATAGGAATTTTGTGTTTTAAATTTTGAATACTTGTAACGAAACCAATCGTCATAAACCTTATATATAGAAAAACTAGTTTACATATTGATTTTTATCATTTGATTGCAAATTTTGTCGAGCAACTCAGGTGGATTTCTCCGTAAAAATTAGAAAATTGATTAAATTTATATGAAGACACAACACAAAAACCTAGTAATAATAGTAGACACGAAAGTAAGCATTTCAACGTTAGAACGTATACTTCAATTCCTCGATTCAAATTTCTATTTCCATTTGCTAGAAACGAATTTTTCGAAAATCATATTAATAGAAGGAAAGGTTGTTCGTGGTCCAGTACGTTCCTTGAAGCTCAATTAGACAATTATGAGCTGATCGGATGCGGTTTGTATAGCGAATATAAAAAGTATACTAAACTAACCAATTGCGCAGATAGAATAAATTAAAAATTATTAATTTTAATTCATCCCGTAGAAACCACCTTTAGCACATCACCAGTTTTCTTCCCGAGACATCGAAGCTTAAAAGAATGTAGAATGATCCAAAACAAAACACTCTGGAGGCGCTATTACGTATAAGATACCTGCACAACAAGTATATCAGAGAAATCCAAAACTTGTATTAAATGTGCTTCTAGTCTTTGCCACATTTTGCGCATACACTGCGAAGTTGTTGCAACTGTGTACAAGATGGATTTCCAAACGCAAACAATCTCCGGGAAGGTTAGTATTGAGGATACGAAACAGAAATATCAACAAAATACGTAAATATACGTACATATGGCAATTTCTTTTTCCATTTCCGTACAATATATCGTTGAGTAACAACCTCCTATCGGTAGTAGGGTATGTCGAGATAGTGGACAAATTACCTTCTAAATCCATAAATATACGCATGTCAGAAAAACATGTAATTATATGCACAGAAAAACAGAAATTATGTTAGAAATGATATCTATCTCTGAAACATCCTCTCAATAAGTGGAAAAATTGCTATAATATGGTGCGAATAGCCAATATCGAACAACGTTTTTACAGTAATAACATCGACAAACAAGACAATACTGCTACATACTATGCGATTTATTGCACGTGAATTGGTGTATACTCATACTTCGGACAGATAAGAGCAATGTCACTGTTATCATGGAGGATCCAGCCAGCTGGAAAACATTACCGTGGACCAGTATAATTATGCGAATAACTAACAATTCCGGCTAACAATTGAGGCCTTCAATTAAGGAAAAGAAGAAAAAGACACATCAGTAAACGTTTATACAAATTGTCAAAAGTCCATAAAGAAGGAAAGTCACTCAACTCAGTGAAATTTGCTTTAGCTATTACATATGATAATACATTCATCCAACAAGCTGACGGAATGCCTATGGGCAGTCCTTCAAGTCTCACGGTAGACAATTTTTAACAGTACGTACAGCCTTACAACATTCACCTTCCCTTCAAGTTCTCAACGGCATTGACTACAGCGTCCAACCTACTACAGAGACTGAAAAGGACGGCTTGTTATCTTTTGTAAATGTGTTAGTGTAGTATACAGATTAGCGTAGTGACAGTTCCCATTCGACTTCATACACACACCTCATTGAAGAGGCTGCCGTGCATGTCGTAGGAGGTATGCATTCGAAAGAGAGAAACACATTCCTCGCTCGCTTTTATAAAGTTTATTATAGAATTTTGTTTCGTTTTGAATATAAGAATTTTAGTTTAGTTACAATTTTTATAGGTTTGTTTCAGTTCAATGTTATTGCATAGATACATATAGATACATCATTTCGAAAATTAAATAATCAAGCTACACGTACTAATTCCTAAAAACAAACATGTACATCCTTACGTCACTCCTGCCGCACTAATACGATTGAAAGTCAAAACCCTTACGAATGTCTCCCCACTATCGTAACTTTGCTACGCCTACAGATGATACGTACATGTCAAATATACGTGCCCTAGTGTGTATAATATGGACGGTACATATAAACCTATAACTCCGCCGATCTGTATAAGGAAAGAAACGGTACCCTCAGTCACACGGTGTACTGTAAGTCGACACACACGAACAGGTATTTACACAACAACTCTAACTATTATCACGGAAACATGTCCATAGAATTTGTCTAGTAAGTTGCTAGACAAAATATTGCACTTGAAACATGCGTTCGTAAACAACATATGTTTTACAGCTGAGATTGAACACGCGATGAAACCGCGAGAGTATAGACGTACCAAAATGGGAATTGCTAACTGTATTAGAAACATTTTGCCAAAACAACATCAGTATAATCTCCGGGCCAAAGAATGTCTGTAAAAATAGTTCAGACGGCAACGAACCGTAGAGCCCCGCCTGCATTAGCGGGTATTTACCGTACTTCTTGTCGTTGTGGCAATGTCTATTGACACAATAAAACCGAATGTCTAGATCCATCTGACAGAACACAAACTATTTTGTATACTGGACTATGTAGTTGAGTCAGTAATCACAAAAGATATGTACATTATTACAACTGGTACGGCTACTACAAATCAAGCCCCGGCTGAGGGAAGCCAACATTTTCTGATCATACAGTAAAACTAGATGTTCGCAATTGTTACAAATACGGCAACTTTTTTCTATAGAATAAACGGACAAAGTATTTTCAAACAGAGTAACTCCGTATTGAGAATCATAGATCAGTCTCTGTAAACGATTGACAAAAATAAGTCTATCAACCAATATGGCAATTGGGAATGGAGGGAAGTTATATAGCAATAAATCTATAAACCACAAGTTAACTAGATAAAAGTTCAGCGTTAAAGAAGAAAGTCTTATCAAGTATTAATGCTTCCAGTATACTTACATACGTGAAACCATAAAACCTCGTTTCAACAAAGTATCAGGCTCAAAGTTATTCTAGTTACAGCAAATTCGCAATATCCTATTCACCGTGTGGCTTGAACCATATATACGCTGAAGTTATTTAACTTTACAAAAAGAGACCCTTAGGATGAAGGTGTTCTTTTTTGTGAAGAAGTAAAACGTGTGTGTGTGTGTGAAATAAGGCTCCCTAGGTTACGCTTGTGGTCGCATTTAGATTCGTTAGAGCGCTGCTATTTTCCGAACGCCTATTTTGTAATTCTTATACCGGCCAGCACAGGAGATTTACGGAGAAAACCCTATTCATTTCTATCGCTTTGATTATACGATGGAGGTCCGAGTTTCCCAGTATCCGACATATACGTTTTTCGCAAGCCATGAATTACTAAAGCTGGCTTCCCTTCCCCATCGTGAAAAATAAAACAGACGATTCAATGGCGTTGCCAACAGGTAGAAAAAATCTCAGACGGGAATAAGTGAAGTATTATGTGAGTCCTAGGGGATCGTTATATTTAATCAAATCGTTTTCGTATACGTTAAGTATAAGTATCAGCAAAGTACGTTGTTAAACAAATATGTTTCTAAGATATGTCGATCAATGAAAACATATGAACAGGGTAAGAAACATAGTTTTTCTTTTTTCAGTTTTAAAAAGTCATCTTTCAGAAGCAGTTTATTGGTGAAAACATCCACAGGCATTCTCATTTTTAGATTTATACTTAATGTGTTTCGCTTATACTTAAAGCATCTAGTGTTGAACTCTGACTTTTCATCGTTATACACATTTTAATGGTTACTGTGATCTTACCGAAATGGGTGGTTTCATCACTTTGCAGAGGTTTTTATCGTTATAATTTTTTTATTACAATGCTAAACACTACACGGTAAAAATATAATATAGTGAAGTGCGGAGCCTGCGTTTTGAGTAGTTTAACCACAAAATTTGTTCTATTCGGATATAATTTTGTCCAAAACGGAATATTTATATCTCCCTAGTTTATGCCAACTTTATGAAATATAAAAATATAGTACTTTTCTTTCTATTAATGTCAATATTTATAGTTGCAAGCAGAATAATGCGCTGCAGTCTTTGCTCACCGGAAAGCTTATCTACCGTTTCGCACATCTGTATGTCTCTAGTAGTGTAGTATGGATGGTTAGATCAATTAAAATTCCAGGTCCAACGAGTAGATTGGTTTTCTATTGATTTCTACAATATATTCACAAACATTTTGACGAGGGCGACTATGTGGCAGAGATTTTCTTTGATTTATCTCAGGCTTGTGATAGTTTGGATTTCGACTTCATTTGCTCTTTTTTTTCTGACGGAGCGATTATCAAGGGTAGTGTTTCCAAGAAAATATCGGAACCTGGGACAGAAGTAATGGGCATTCTTCAGGGCTCCATTTTAGCGCCGCTTATTTTCTTAATTTTTATAAACAATCTGCCTGCATTCTGTATTATTGACTAATTTATTCAATTATTCTTCATAACGTTCTTGTTTGGGACGTCCCATTAATTATAAGCTTGCTCTGCTCAAGGTAGAGTACTAAGAATCATATTTAACATTCCTCATACAGACCTACGTACTCCTTTATTTATTAATTATAATACTTTAATAATAACTTTAATAATTTATAAAGCTGTTCAATACGTAAAGGCAAACCTGTAAATGTCTGTCACTGCCTATGAAACTCGATGTCAATTGTCCTAGCATTACTGGTTTCTAAGGATGTACAATGTGTTGCCAGCGGCTTTGAGGAGTATCAACAGTGTGACAGTTTTCAAATCTCGCATTAAGCAGTACCTTGTGTCCCCATGCTACTACCCTTATGAAGCATAGTATAGCGATAACCATTATTTGTAGTTATAATGTGTTTTCTTCACCGATATCAATGTAATTTTGATGACAAAACACATTATTATTAATTTTACTATACTGTATGAATAACGTACATATTAAAAAAATTACTGATTGCCTGCTTTCTATATTATTAGCAATTCCTTACTATCCAGATATAGTCTCAGTTGAATGCGCTCATCTTCTTGCCAGTGGAGAAATGAACGTCTGGCTTTATTCGCTTTCCTTATTACGACGCGTCGCTTCAGCCACCACAATCACAGGCTGCCACGTTACGACGACGCCTCCTTCTTTTTTATTATCTTCATATTCATGACCCTAATAATACAACAGCGGTGTCGGACGGATAAAGAGCGCGAACGACTTCAGAAATCGCACGATTCACGATGCCATTCTACGTCGCTTTTATACGACCGATTTTATATCGTCGGACGGGGACGCATCCAAAACGTGCTATCTTCCTTGTAGGGATCGCTTTCGTGCGACATTCCCGTGAATATTATTTATATATTTATCGACTCACGTGCCGCACGCCAAGTGTTTAATCGCGCGAAAAGCAGTAACTTTCTATATGGTCTTATATATTATTGGCAGATGCTACTATTGTATCATACATGATTAGGTTATTGTAAAAATGGTGGAGGTGCCGGTTATTTTTCGATTATTGTGTGTTCATTTTCCTATTAAAGAAGTAGTGCTGTATGTATCTAACTGTATTATTCCCTAAACGAGTTCAAGACAAAGCACAGTTGCAGATATCGAATTAATTTTCGGACAATAATATTTAAATATTCGAGATCGATGCCCTAAATTCTGTTACTGACACGTATATACAGGTTAAAATTTATTGAAATTGTTGCGTGACAGGTGCATACGGTAGCTGAAATTGAGTCCAGAGGAGTCGTAAAATTTTTTAACAAAAGAACGGGCTACTAATCGCATGAAACAGGTGTTGGCGTTTGCCGACTTAGCTATTTCATATTCTACTATGAAAAGTTGGCAAGATGTTTTCTTTTTGGGCAAAAATCCTTTGAAGATGATGAGCGATCCGGCTGGTCTACTAAAATTATAACGTGTCAACAATTTTCACTGCTGAATAGTATTAGAAGACGGCCATTTGAAAGTGAGGAAATTAGCAGTAATGCCTAACATTTCTGAAACAATGCTGTGTTAAATGTTCTCTCATTTGTAAACATACATATTTATGTGGATATGACAATGCACCCATCCATACTCCGGTTACTTCACAAGCTGCCAACCCCAAAGGAGGTTTTGAGGAATTGGAACTGTAATGTTTCTATATTAGACCGAGAGATTAAAGCACTTATACTGCACGCCGTACTTCAAACAAAAAACAATGCTAAGCTATTTTGACGCATCTTTATAATATTTCTTATTTGTCATAAATCGTAACTTTGTGACAGAAGGTGAGAAGGATCTAGGCACCAACAATCAGTAATTGCAGCGACTATCATTCAAAAAGAACAAGATATCGTCAGTTAGAATTAATGCAGAAATCTATTATCAGAAAATTGAATACATTGCAATTCTTAACTCCAAATATGGTCATTTGTTATAAAATTTCGACCACATCATTACGTCCTTTTATCTATTTCTTAGTTTTGGGCTATCTTTTCCATGGGCCCTTGTGTTGCCTATGTAGTCTTGTTCAATTGCTACCCACTCTATTCTTCTTTTTTAATGTGTGGTGGGTGCTTAGATGCAGTGACTCCGTAAGCTGTATTTATATTATTTATTTAGCTTATTTATATTTTTTATAAATTTCACTGAATTTTAAGTGAATTTGTCCACGTAAAACAATAAGCAAACGTCACTGATTTGAAATGCGTTAGCAATTTTTAATTAGTTTCTAAAAAAACCTGCAGTTCTTCATTTCAAATAGATTACGAGTGCTTATTGAGTAAAATAGTTTTACATTAATTATCTTTCGCATGGCTAGATTTTCTATAAATTAAATTGAAGTTCTTTTGAAAACTTAAGAAGGAAGGTGTTAGGTAGGGATATACTACGAGAATGTACATATAACAATGAACGGCGGAAAATGGAAAGTTGCTGTGAATGAAGACAGCCATGAAGGAGACGGAAGTGGAATCGGAACGATACCAAGCACAATGCTCGGCTCGCAATGACGGCGCTGCAGACATAGAATGGGCCGTGGAGGCACTTCCATATTCTAATTAAATGAATAATTCAGGGTGAATTTACATTGTGGTCTGGTGGTGGGCTGGCGAGAGATATCGAAACCTGTCACTTCAAGATAAAGTGCTTGTTTTGCTGCTTTCTTGAGTTGCATTGTCTTACAAGGGTCCCGACTATTGTTACACCGGTTGCTTTCGGGCGTTCAAGATGTAGATCATCGTACTTGTATGTCGCGGAAACTTATTGCGGTTCTTATGTGTGTATTGTTACGAATAGAAATGGTAAAGTGTTAAAGATGATTTACGAGTTTGTTGATGGTGCTTTTAATATTATTATTCTCCTTGAGTGCAATAAATTTCTCTGACTTTTACATATCTGAAAATCGCGAAGACATTTATATAAATGAAAGCCTTCTTTGAAAACGAAACTATTTTTCGTATTCATAAGTCCAAAATGTTCGTGTAGTATACTTAAAGCTCAAAATCGTTCAAGATGTTCGTGTTTTAATATTTAATTTGATTAGCATAGATGTATCTGCACTAATTTGTTTCCGTTTAAACTCCTAATAGAATGCATACCTATGTCGATCCGTAGAAAGTTTGATATGATGCCCTTTAGTAAAACATGGCCGTGTCTGTAAACTCTTTTCTGTTATAATTTATGATGGCGCTGTACAAATCTTTTATTAAGTTGTATTTATCTAAAAAAATAAATAGAAGAAAATTTACATCACTCCAAAGTTGAGTTTCTTCTGTTTAATCTATCACCTATTGCTCTGAATCAAGACAGTCATGAAGGAGGAGGAAGTGAATATTCTAATTAAATGAATAATTCAGGACGAATTTAATTTAATTTATCTCACGCAATAAACACTCGTAACGTGTTTGAAATTAAGAAGTACTGGCTTTTCTAAAATCGTAATAATTATGAGAAGAAATCGCTAAAATCATATTAGAAATTAGTAACTTCTGCTTATTACTTTGTACGAACAAATGAAAATTCACATACTGTTTCTTCTGATTAGATATCTTTTAGCTTGTACCCATATTTAGTGGTGGAATCCATCTGAACTTTAGTTACTGTATCTCAGAGATTTGCTGATATTACAACTGATTTGTCAAAATAGGCATTTTTGGATAAATTTAAGCCCAAACCTCGGCTAACTTACACTGTGATATACATATATGTAGGTTCAAGGCCATTGACTTACTATACTGTTATTTTATAAACATGTTGAGTTTTCACAAAATATAACAATATTCCTCCGATCCTTAAACAATGCACTACGATTACGTAATTCAAATGCAAACTTCGGTCTATGCTTTTTTCTACTGCGATCACCTGATTGACTGCGCATATTTTCATAAATACACGTATATCACGTATGTATAAATTCTTTGTTCGTTTCTGAATCGAAAATCTAAATGGTACAATGTTCAACATACATTCGGCAATACTATAGTTGCATACTACCATAATAGTAAGTAGGTACAACACTCAAAATCGAGAAACAGGAATTACAAATGTCAAATTGGGTAACACAATTGAGACAAACAGAAAAGCAATAAAAAAAAACACTTTTAAAATTAGTAGTTGATTTTTCGAACGCATCTCTTGTAATGAATTAGTGACACTATTGCCTACGCTATGTTCAAATTGATATCCGTCTGTTTGTAAACACAGTTGCAATCTACTTGGTATTGTCTGTATTACTCGTTCAAATCTTTCTGGTGCAATTTCTATGCTCTAACTTCGTCAGCGTCTTGTGGAGGTGTTGTGTAAACTGCGTCCGTAATGAAACTCCAAACAAAAAAGGATTAAGATCGGAAAATCTTGCAGGCTATAAGATAGAACCACCGCGACCAATCTTCCTATTAGGGAAGTGTTCATCCAACCACTCTCTCACATTACGATCAAAATGTGCCGAAGCCTTAACGGCATCTCATCAATAATTTGTTCTAATACATTTCAGTATCTGTTGGCATCAACTCAATTTGGCAGATAAATTGGTTCAACGACCCGATGATTTATTATACCCAGCCAAACATTAACTGAAAATCTTCTGCCATCTTCTTAAATCCTAAAGGTTTCACGTAGAACCAAATAAACGGGGTGATATAGAATGTGGACGCCAACTGACAGAAGGATCTTTATGTACTGAGTCTGGTATTTCCTCTTCCAGCTGTAATGTACACCGTTGTCTAGGTCGACCAGCGATACTCCTATTCTGCTATGTTAGCATTTCTATTAGCCGCGTACCATCACATATCGGTATATTCATCAAATGTAACACCCATTACAAACAAACGAAACAATATCATAGGTTCAATAAATAGAGAATCAGAAAAACTATACGACTATACGAAAATCTGAAAATTTGGAGAGTAGAACACAGAAAATTATTCAGAATAACATTTCGAGTGTACCAGCTCCAATATAATCACATAAAACAAGTAAATAGAATTATCGTAAGACTAAGCACATATCCTACAGAAAAAGATCGGATGCAAAGCAAACTTGCTGCTAACAAAGTTGAATTTCATTGACCGCAGTTCCTCTCCGATTCGATGCGCATATGCGTATAGACGAGTTCCCTTTGTACAACGTACGGCATTAGACGGTAACTCAAACATATACCATATCCGCAGGACATCGCCATCAAAGCTTCCGAGATTCACCGTACTCACATCACTTTATCATATAACCTCCATCGTCTAAATAACGTAATAATTATAAATTGAAACGCAGAGCGGACGGAAACGGAAGTTGAGTCGCATAGGATGCAAGTCCAACGCAACGGGAGGTGAATATACGGGGAGCATTCATTCAAAAGATTGGAATTCTAAATTGAAGTTCTGAACAACAACAGAAACAACGGTAGTTTTGTTTGTAATGGATGAAATTGTGAAGGAAACAATGCAATTATACTAACTACCCGTCACGGGGATACAACTAAGTATTTTAGTTTCGGTACAGTATTATGGTGCGCGAAGAGTTATAGTTATATGCGTTAAACGAATGGTAGGGGGAACCGGACTATTAAAAATAAATGTTCCAGAAGCGACTGGAGCAGGTGGGGCAAATCGTGAAATAATTTTCTAATTTGCATTAAAATTGGATAGGGTGAGAGGGATGTAATTTCGTGCGATATACACAAAAAAGGTCGTTAGCGATGGTTTTAAACGATGCAATTTTGCGTACGTCCTTTTTTGCATAAAATGACGAGGGTCTAAATATATTCATACGTAGTAAGTAAATGTTTGCGTTTAAAGTAAATAGTGTGATTACTATGCCGGCTTATCTGAAAATTACTTACAACGAGGGTAAACGAGTTGCAATAAATATTCAATGATAACCATGTAAAGGTGTACTTACATATTCATATGGATAAACCGATGCGATGAGGTATCTAGAATGTCTACCTTGCTTCAAACATCTGCGAAATTTCAAATTTAAAAGTTTAGACTTTATCCATGTTTGTGTCATCTGTAATAATAACCGAGCTATTGAGTCTTTCTTTTTCATTAATTTCTTTGCCAGAAATTATTTCTTGGTAATTGAGCCTTGGTTTGCTTTTGAATTACAACAGAACGTACAGCCACATTTCTCTACCTTCCTAGAAATTTCACTTTAGTTTTGGAATTTTATACGTTACTTCTTAAACTACCGTATTTGTTTACTCAGAAAATATCAGCTTGTGTGTGCACATTATTATAAATGTCACAACTATTTTATAAAAGTCTCTTCGTTACTTTTATAGAATCTAGGTATTTGAAAAATGTTGAAGCAGGGTAAGGGTAGAATATTCAACTCCCTAAATAGAGATCGATACAATGTTAGTGATGATATGCACAAATGCATCTAATAATTCTAGTTTGCAATATAAATAGCTTCCTGGCGCCAGCAAAACACCATAACGGAGACGTGAGCTGACATATGCACAGAAAAATGGTGAGTGCATATTAACAACATTGTGCAAATCACAAGCTACCCTATAAATCCCTAATGCTTGCATCTTACTTATTAACACTGAATGATCAATGACGTCCAAAGCTAGCTTTAGTAGTAAGATACACCCGCAGCAGTACCTTTCTTGTTTAAGTTACAAAAACTTAGACCAGAAAGGTGATGTATGGGAGGTGTATTTCAGTAAATGCGAGGTAAACAGTATCTTAGATATATTTTTCGATAATAAATCTAACCAACCGCCGAAATCTCTTAAGAACTTCATCTGCCAATATTATATGTAATTGCGTCATACGCGCAACGTATTCTCTTTCTTACATTTGAGATAGATTATTTTTTACTTTTATAACGCAAGTTTTGGCAAAATGAAATTTATCATTAAATTAAGCATACCAAAGAATAGCAGGCTAAATAAAACGATCATAAGAACAAATAATATATTACTTTTAGTCTGCTTGTTAATGATATAATTTATATGTCAACAAAACTGAATACAAAAGAGAATACATCTAAGTTTGGTTTCACAAGTGTAAAACAAGTATCGTTTATTCAATCAACACTGAAAGACAGACAAACATTTCTTTGTCATTTTCGACATTTTCAATTCTAAAGAAATTATTTCCTTAGTAGGTAAATATAAATAAATAAATAAGGCGGGGGCTTCAATTTTCTATTTCGTATTACTTACATTTACTTGATTGCTTTTTGAACGTAATTTTTGTAAATTAATTACATATCCTGTCATTCATGAATTTATTTATTATTTCGCTTTGGTTTTCATATAAGCGATAGAATCCGCTTCTTGATATTGTGTTATTAAAGATTGAATACTGCTACTCACATAGAAGTCTTTATCAATATTTTATCGCTTTTTATGAGACTTATAACGGTAAGTCGACGATGCATAAAGATTTTTAATAAAGGAAAAAATTCCTAATATCTGAGATATAATAAATTTAAATTCGGAGCTGGTGAATTGATTTCGGATAATATTCGACACTCCCGACGGTGTTTAATTAAAAATTCAGAACCCATTTGTGAAAAATTGAAATTAGGCCACCGCGTACGAAATGTGTTTTTCTCGGCTTTTCAACAAAATGTTGACGCTTAATACAGTGAGCTCAAATTTCCTAATTTTCAAAGTGACGAAGCGGGCTGCGCGAGGGCTGTACATACGCACAGAATTGAAAAATTTCTCTCCCCTTTTCCGATTGAGAGGGTTCCATCGTCGTTTCGGAAGATCCTTAATCAGATTAAAATCGGAACATTGTCTCTCTCTTATCACAGTATTAATTTTCAAGTTCTCTGCTTACCCCATGAGGCCGACGCACGAGCTTGTATCGATTGTACGTATAAACTTCGTAATTATGAGTACTAATGAGTACTGTATTACTTGCAAGATTAGTTTGGATCAATTTCCTATTAGTGACTCAACGTCGCGTTCACAAGGGACAAATTGCATAAAATTTATTGCATTTCCTATGGATATAAAATAGTATTGTAAGTGTTTGATTTGTATAGCATATCCGTGAGGTTGCAATTAACACGCATCTCATTTAAGTGACATTTATGTTTACTTTACTATAATCATATAAAAGAATTAATTGCTATTGAGAAAAACATAACTATCTTTAGATGAATTATATTCATTTTCAAAGATAGGCAACGAACACATGATTTACTTCAATTCCTTTTTATAAAATTAAAACCTTTCCATCCTATCAAACATAATATTTACTGAACATTCCCTCTTTAAGTATTGCTATCTTTCTCACATGTTGTTGCTTTAGTCGCATTGCACTTCGCAAGAACTTTTAAGTCTAAGTCTTCGCAGGCAAAAGCTGGCAAGTTCGGCGAACCAGCATCTATGCACTTCTACAAAAAGAAATAAACTTACGGGGATACGAATACTCGTCCAGTCGCCGCCCCCGTGTTGGTATCAGAAGTTGGGAGTTTTGCGTTCTTTCTAAGAGTACTACCTACTAGAAGTTGATGTAGCGCCGTGCACAAGTGCACAGAACAATAAATAGGCATCAGACAGCGTGCAGTCTCTCAAGTTAACACCGCATCTCTTAAACCTTGATGGAGTTTAAAATCAATGCGCGCCAAGGGGTCCCGCGTGTTTCTATCGATTAGCGTCCTTTGTCTGTCTACGATGTCGACCTCTTCTGCCATTCCCGTCACGGTTCGCTACCATAATTTCAGAACTCTGACGTGTCGTCCCCTACTAGATAATGCTGCTGATTGTGCTACTGCATCGTTGCTATTATAAGGATCAGACTTCACGGTTAATCAACAACCTGGTGCGATATAATGTTACTCTATTTCTATTACCATCGTCAAAGTGCTTCAATTTCCATTATTATCTATTAAGATATTAATTCAAACAAAAGCAATTGAAATTTTAGATATCTATACCAAGTATTAAGATATAGTTTTGTAATAGGTAATATATTAAAAAAAAACATGCTATTCTAGACATAAATGTTCTCCACATTATACGTCATTAGCGTGATTGTCATTAGACTAGCATTGTCGTTTTGAATTGATTCCATTAATTGCTTACTTCGTTAGTAAATTAGTGAATCTACCGTCTACCATCGAAACTGGGTAACAGTTTACCTACATTCGAGATTAGGATAAATGAGAAATGAAACTTATAAACTAGAAAATTGACTGAAATGGATGTAATCACTAATAGACATTCCTTAAAATTTTGGTGGAGGCGCCGTTTAGAAAGCCACTAATCTTAGCAGAAATAATTTATGAAACATTTATTCTCTTAAGCAGCGGCCAGTTATCACTAGTCAACGTCGAATGAGTTAGTAACGCCCAGTGAGGATTGTATTGTACATACAATGGTTCCTATTCTACTAAAACAAACAATCAGCTACAAGTTAGCGATATCAATATTTGAACTTTCAATTAATGTACAGTATTATACTTTACACATTCTGTATATGAAGAATCAAAAATGATGTCATAAATGATGACAACAACCACGCTAGGAGAGGAGCAACCGATAGGAGACATAATTAGTAGGAGTTCAAACATGTAAATGGCATTGAATTTAATTTGAATTTTGAATGTGTAAAATGTATTTGGATACATGTATATGAACCTGAAATTTTCTACATCTTTATTTTATAGTTTGTAATAATAATGGTGTCAACCTCGAAAAATACACTGTAAACTCTGATAATCAATTCTATATTTTATCCGTTGAAAAAGTTAGAGCGTTATATGTATGACAGGAACAATAGTTTAATATTATACGAGTCTTGTTTAGTTGCATGGCAATTCAACAGAAATGATATTTTACAATTTCACACTTCAAATACTACAGCATTAAACTCAGATAGTTTAAATTTCTTCAAAGGCTTTATTATTTAACACATGAATGAACATTAATAGTAGATCCAATGCATGCTAAAGAAATTTTATTTATTCAGGAAAATTTTCAATGCCCCTTTGAATAGTTCACAATATTGCCAGAGCAAAATAGATGGAAAGTAGTGTCCGATTCTGGCAAGTTTCTGCGCTATTCCTTGCTATTAAATGTTTGAAAGGACATTTCTGAAATGCAATCGTATTCATCCAATTAGAAAATATTTCGTTTACTGTAGTATGATTCGAGTTTTTTTACAAGGAAATGCCATTTTGCCGTTCGTTTACATAAAATACAGTATGCTACATTTAAACTCAGTAAAGAAAGAACATCTCGATCAGACAATGGAAATGTTAAAACACAGTGAATTTGTATATTGAATATTTCTTGCTTTCTTGTATTCAAATTACGTCTATAAGAATGTCAGAGAATAAAAATACATGATGTATTTCCAAAGGTCAAGGTTAACATTGCAAGCAATTGTACCTGTAAAACTATTCCGTGTCAAAATAATTTGCTTCTATTACTTCAAGTCAGGCGAAGTAGCGTTATTGAAATGCTGACTCTCACTTTATATAATATTTCGTTGATAGTTGATAACAACTATACAGTTTTTTTTCCAAATTTTCCTCAACCCAATTCAATGTTTATCGCTTGCACGAATATGTCGGGTTCATTTCTCAGCAGCTGAAATATACAGTGAAATTAATTTTACATTTCTGCATGTGAGTTTACTGTTAATGTCGTGTTATAGTTTATAAATTTCCTCGCGAAAAGGACTTATCGAAGGAATTGTACTTAGATTAATAACCGATTTATAGCTTCCAAGTCAAATCCTGAGTTATATACTTATTTAAGAAAACCTAAATCCATATAATATAAAATAATTTATTTTCGGTTATTATTGCTGAATTTTAAACTCAAACCTTATCAAATTATTTTCAATTTTCAGAAAAATACCTACATTCAAAATAAGTAGACATTATTATAAAAATCTATTTGAACAAATTGTAATTACCAATTACGCTAGTGCACAATGATATCCATTACAAGTTTCATGTTGCGACTAGAGGGCTATTGCCCGTAAATAGAAATAAAGAATTTGCTATAATCCTGATATGGTCAACAAGAATGATCATATTACATTTACTTGCTTTTTCAAGCAGGTTTTAGCTGGGAAAGTATAACTTCAATCCGAAGGATCAGGAGTATGTCACAGAGATTTATTGATCTATTTGTTTAATAGATTTAAACTACAACTATGGAATATTGTTGTTATTATTATATATATTGTAACCTCAAAAGCTATTATTAACGTAATGATGAATTATTTGCTCAATAAAACCAGTCGCCCCAAAACCTTCAAAACACTAAGGACGCATTGATCATGACCTATTAGAACAGGAAGAACGTGGTTATTGACGAAAAATAATGGTTAGGATGTTTGATTATACATATAGGCTCAATATGATGATGCAAGGCATATAAAAGATATACTAAGTGGGCACAAGAACAGTTCTTGGTCTCACCGAACGAGAACATCGTGAATCTAGTGGGAAAGTAAATACAACAAGAAATAATTGGGGTAGAATTCCAATACTCTTCTTTATATACATATAATAAATATTGAAAGCTATCATGCAAAATCATATAACAACGACGCAAACATGTGCAGAAAATAGAAAGGTATACAATATTTAATTATAGAACAAGGAAAATGTTTTAGTGCAATGTTGGTGTTATTTCCTAAACTTAATTTTGTGTAAAATGTAAGGCGTTTTCATGGTAGCTACTAAGAATTGTAAAATATATTAAGAGAAAACGATCATAGTTAGTTCGAAATGCACTGAGACTAACAAATTCGAGTGCAACTCGTTGGTAATGTCGGGCCCAAGCAGTGAAAACTACTACTAGAAGAGATATCAGACAACCCAGAAAAAGGAACGTAGTACAAATGTAAGAAAATGAACTTGGGCTTTAACTAACAGACTATTCGGTTATGACATTGTAATAAAACAGTTTAAATTTGTAAGCCTGACTGATGGCCTTATATCATCCGAAATACTATCTCTAGTCTTATCAGTTAATACGAAAATAATGCTACTTTGCTGTACACATTATATACAAAAAAAAACGCGTTTTGTAGGAACTGATATATAACGAAATTCTTAATGAATAATGGTGACATTTTGATTGATTGATTTGATTTTTGGTCGGAAATATTTTAAGCGTTATCGGGATTGTGATCGGCCAGCTATCCATGCGAATGGGAGGAATCTTAAATTGTAAATTAGTATGTAGTCGTGTCATGTACAAATATGCCACGATTGGTGAGCTCGCTTAACCGTGTAGATTTTTCCCTTAATTTTAATTAAAGACAAAATTGCATGTGTACGCTGTGTATAGAACTTGCCAGTGAAAGTATTATACCGGAATCGATTCGGATTGGAAAAGTGTCACTTAATGTAGTATGTATTAAGCCAGATTATATTGAAAAACATATTTTTATATCTATATTGCCTAATATACTACTATTATTATTATGTTACACAATTTTACAACATTAAGCGATGTAGTGTTCTTAGCGGTTAGTACACCATCCGCAATAATTACCTAACATGTGTTAATGACGTTAACTAAGGCGACGGATTCTTGTTTCTTCCTAAAGTTTGCCAACCAAGAACATATTAGCGAAGTTTACGAAATTCCAGGGCGTGAGTCGAAGTTTGACAGGTATGATACTTGTTGAAAGTTCAACCCTTCACAAGCAGATAAGCTATATGAAAGTGGTAATTTTCTAGTACTAAACTCCATTTCAATGAACTTTGAGTTAAAATAATGCGCAAATGTTTCCAACCAAAAAATTTCAAGGTTATACTACATTGAAAAGCAATCCTCCTCATATGGTATTGTGTATAAATGTGCTCTATGTTACTTATACAGAGGGTTAATATTCTATGATATGTAAAGCCTTTGTTAGTCCTTTGAAGTTGCAGTTTCATTGTTACACCCTCTGAAAACTATGAAGGGGTGTCATTTCTTGCACGCCTTTAAAATACGCCCGCAGCACGAGGTAATGGATTAATATTTCTGGATTAAAGTCATTCTGTGTTTGTTTCGTTGCTTTAACGTCACAACAGCCATAAATTTTTGTATTTTTTTGGCAAGCAGCAGCTTTTTACTTTTAAAAGGAAAGACTTTGTAATTTAGTATAGTTAACATTATAAATATGCTACACAAGAAATATAAAATTGCAACATGCAATATTCTTGTCAATACTACAATGTGAAGTTAATCAAGAAAATTAACAGATTTATTCGTACTTCCTATTCTGTCTGAATCTACAATGAAAGTATTTAGGCTTTTCCTTTTCTAGTAACATTATTTTTAATGGTATATCTCTTATAAACTTTTCAACGATTTTTTTCGTTCAAAATTTGTACCTAGTAATTTGTTTAAATTTTTAAAAGTTGGCATCGAATACCGGCGACGTTAGGCGCCAACTTTTCCCTTTAGAAACGAAAGAAAAAGTGATCGCCTGGGGCGAAAAGTTACACTGTGCTTTCACCGACTCTGTTTTATATATTCGATCCTGATGGGTCTGCATGGGGCGAGAAAAAAGTTCGCTACTGTTTTTGTCGTTGATAAATGTGCGGACTTGTATGGGTTGGACGCGGCGATATTTGCAATGTAGCCGGAACTCTGTGAATAGTAATAAATTAATTACTCGTGTACAGGCGTTCTCGTAAAAGAGATCCGTACACGTATTAATAATTAATGCGCATTAATGCTTATTATACACAACGGATGGAGAAAAACGATGCGGGTAATTAAAAAGGTAGAGTAAAAACCTTTTTAACGCAATTGATTAGAAGAGTGACTGCTTACTTTGTTTAATTAAAGTTTAGGTACTTTGCAAATCATTAATATGCAGGCCTAGTAAATTTCATAAATCCTTATCTTTATTTCAATTCTTATAAAAAATTAGAGGTTTTAGTGTTTGTGTGTGGAAATTGATTCAAATTCAAAATTAATGGGATTTTAATACAACTTTCGTTAGAGTACCTGAAATCACTAATGTTTTCACAATTGCCAAAAATTTCAAAGCTAATCCATATATTTAAGCGAATTGTTCATAAAATAAAGTACAGACGCCAGAATAAAAAATACATGCTAATAGCAATTTAAAACAGCTTTCAAATAAGGTGTCATTCGCTTATTGTTGCCATTTAACGAAAGTTGAGAACGGCGGCGGTGCTGCGATGCGGTCTGTAATGATTATATCGCTGGTTCTTTACTGAAGAAACGTCTCTCAGTTCTATCTTTCCAAGTTTCATTCGATTCGGTCTTGTCGTTCATAAGTTAAAGGCCGTTAAGGGACTTTAGAAAAAAAAAGTCAAAACGAAGTTTGTGTGTGAAAACATTCATGGAATATGTTCTAATAACCGCACAATTTCATTTTTATTTCACTAGATTATACTGCGATCATTTATCGCCATTACTTTCCGAGTAAATACATGGAAAATAGATAGGAGTAGTCTTAAATAAAACAGCAATTGTTATAGTTGTACGATACAAAGCACAAATTAAACTGTTTCTACAGTTGATTAAAAAATATTAAGCACTTTCTAATTTACTCTGTATCACATAAGGCAATCAAGATACTAGTTGCAGGTATTTGTCAAATTCAGTCAGTCATCCTTTAAATCTCTCTAGGAGAAATGCTGCTTCTAGTAGAAACAGCAAAAACCAATGAAAAATGAAACTTAAGTTATATAGAGCTAAATAATACGCTTAGTAGGTATAAGAATATTATAGACGGCACAGTGTACACTCCAAAATTCTAAATTTCACAGCAGAAACCTTTATCATTAAATCTCCCTATTTATTATCAAAGGGAGGTCGATTGCATTACTTCGTAATTAAGTTCATTGATATACTGCACTATACATGCGTATACACCAGTAGATGGTTCACCAATTTAAATAAAACCGAGATTATCTACATACCGCCCAAAACATGAATTAGTATTCCGTTTGAGGCAATTACTATAAAGCCTTTATGAATCTCTACGGGGTACGGATTTGTGTAAATATTGCTCCGGATTTACGTTATAGAATAATTGATAGTGTTTGAGCAGTGGGTGCATAAGCCCAGGTTGCAGCAGGCTCTCTACACAAGAGTTAGCATCGCAATTTGTTCTTCTTCGTCCTCCCGGTATTTACTTTGAGATTGTGTATATTGTAGGTAGCGTGTTTGTATTCTCTCGGGTCTATGTCTAGTCTTGCATGAAATATTTATTGCGAAAGAGAAAAGCGAACGCGACTAGTTCCCTGTTTATGTATTTGTAAGATGTCAATCGACGGATGAGGTGAATAACTTCAGTTTTATTGATTGGGTATTATCGAAAGGAGTCAGGGCTGGCGCGGAAACATCAAAACGGCATTCAATGCGTTATTTATTTTCAACCGTCGATATTAAGGGGATTCATTCGAAAATTCAATTTTTCGGGGATTATATTTTTAAGCCGGCTTTGCGCTTCTTTATAGGGCGAAAATATTCAGCGGAATTTTAATATTTAATACTCAATTCGCAAATATCTGAATCAACAGAAGGAGATTATATTTAAAATTCACTTTTATTTTGTTGTGCAAAAAAATGTAGCAAAAACAAATGAATTGAAAATATCCGCAATACAATCTTCCTTCTGTAAAAGTTTTCGATTTAAAAATCTAAAGTAACTAGTTCCATAGATACAACTTTTGAATAGACTGGTGAACTCATCAAGTTCACTAGTTCACTGCTATCATACCTGAACCAGATTGAAAATAAAAAAAACTATTGCACATGGCTGGTACGACCACTATAGTCCACCTTTGAGATTTATTATTATTCTCAGTGCCAATACCAACCATTCTGAAAGTATTCTGCAAGGGTATAATTGTCATATTCAGATTTCGATTAAGCTTTGAATGAGCACCTTGACATAAGAGTTAAATCTAAATTGCTTAGAAAGATATCTTCCTGCTTTTGATGAGGTGATGAAAATATAAAGCGTAGGAACAAATTCCTCGATTTGCGATATTGTTTTCCTTCTAGGACGTCTTAGCACGATCCCCATAGTCTAGTGCATAGTGGATAATAGCACTGAATGTAGCTCTGACGACCATTTTAACCTCATTTCGTCATGGTAATATATCATTTCATAGAAATTATGCAATTGCATTAAAAAAGCATTAAATTTCCTTATTGCTTCAATGCTGGTCTGTTTAGTTTCAACATTAGTTTCTTGCCCACAGACAAGCCTACAAACTAAGCCTAAGTTATAATTTGTTACTATAGTATTGCAGATAATCTTCAAGATAATGGCAATTGAATGTTAGAACACGCAAATTTTGTTGTTGTTTTATTGAATATAATTCTACAAAATGATATAAGTCAACAGGAAGCACGCGGAAAATCAACATTCAATCAGCATTAAAGAGCATTCTTAGCGATTATTTGGGCAGTTGCTTTTCTAAAAGGTGCATTCATAGAGGAGGGTACAATGGCATTACAACAGTTTTCTTTACTTTATTTAACAACAAATGTGTAGTCATATATAAAACTATTAATTTAATCTTGTTCAACGCTTAATGATGCCTTCAAAACGCCCAGTACCTAATTTCATTCTACTCAAAGGTGTTGCGTAACCATTTGCCTATCGTTTAATCAGCAATTAGTAGCCACAAATAGAAATTTTTATATGAAGCATAGTCAGTTTACCAATAATAACTTTGAGGCAACTACCTTAAGTAAGTAACAATTGTTCTACGTGTGCTTTGACGCATGTCTTACTTGTTATATTACAATATAAACCTTGCGGCATTTAACAAATGCTACAAAGATTCGAGAAAGACGGTGTATACAAGTATAATTAGGAATAATTGATAATATAGGAATAATTGGAGGTAATATTAATCTTGCTCTGCATCTATATAAAATCTTGGCATAATGTAAAATGCAGTTGTATATTTCAAGATTATGAATTTATGAAAGCTTGATTAAAATAACATATTTACTACGAAGCACTTTATAAAAACCAGATGCTGCCATGAATTATTTCCTTATCATGAAATAAAAAATTGCATGCACAAACTTACACGACTTGCCTTGGTAAGATTGGTTCCCATTCATCAGGAACCAGCGAAGCCGCCGAGAAAATCGAAATCGTTCGTATATTGTGAACTCTTTTACTTCTAAAGCCACGTGAGTCGTTACTACCACGTTTTTTTTTCTATAATACAAGAATCGTGCCCATCGAACGTATAATTTTACACTAAATAGATACTTAGAATTTTTTCATCACGAAAGAATCCAGTTTATCAACCACATGAAGAATGGTTTCATAAATATTTATCTTTCCTTGGATATAAAACTATATAGCTTTGAAGCAGTCTTGGATAACACATTTTTATGACGTTCACAATCACGCACGATACGAAATAATACCGAGGAAAACTACAAGTTAACGGTAACGACAGCACATGATTGATTTCTAATAAAAATCGAACGTGAAGGATGTAAGATAAAAATTCTGATCGACAGAGCTTTTTTGTTTACGTATACACTATGTCGACAGTCAAGTTCAGATCCGGCAAGCGCTTTTTCTCCGTTGTACGTTCGTCCTAACAGCTGGACACCCTCTGCGAGTCAAACACATGCCAAGTTTCTACCCCCTCTTTTTTACAATACAACTACAGGAGTTGGCGCAGGCGCCATGGTAAACAAACATACCATATCACATACAATAGCCGATCTCCAGGTTAAATTAGAAATTCTAATGTTATAAACTGTTGTACGGAATTAATAACTCCGTTCCCATGTCGAACGGGGAATAAGATGTGAGCGACATTGAATTTTGAATACAATTAAATTATTAAATGTCAATTTCTTCCACTGAAGAAGTATTAACGAAAACATCTAATATTATATGTTCTGGAATAAATTGGTATTTAATTAATTGTTGTTTCATTAACCTATAAGTGGAAATATCTCAAGAATTGAAAGATAAATTTTTAATACATATTTCAGTAACTAGTCGACATTATTACATATGTTTCAACTGATGTATAACAAGATGCATGCGTGCTTGTGATTTTGTGATCTGTACATCACGTTTTTAATGAAAAAGTTATTTAGATATTGTACTCATCTATCTTTGTAACTACTGTTCTGATCATACATCTCTACTCAAATCAGGAGATTTTAGTACTCGGATACGATATACGCATAATGGAGAGATACCATCACGCCACCATCTCATATATTGGCTTGTTGAATTATTTATCTTCGTTTGTCTTTTGTCTTATTTTCCATCTAGTAATCTTCGGTCTCAATACATTGGCTTAACGATCTGATTTTAAACTCTCAAAAATAATCTTACATCTGCTTATGAAACGTTCAGTTTCTGTTATTTTGTGTTTCTTTCGTTAATTTCCACGTCTTAAGCCAATTTTTCTAACCCTTCCATTTCTCATCGTAGTTTATATTTGCTTTATTTTTAATATTAGTATTACACCATCGGTAACAGTTATGCGTTGATCTTTTCTGTAACAAACTGATTCTTCTCTATCGATACTAATCTTATGCATGACTTTCAGAAAAGCTCAGATAAAGTGGATAAACGATAGATGATTTTTTTGTCTACCCTCGCTCTGCTTCCTGTAACTTATCTGAAGGCTTCTGCCAAACCTATTTTCTAAGACGTTCGTATAAAGTCTTCATATTTCTAGGTTTCGGCTTGAATTGCCCTCAGAGCAAATACACTCTCCGGTTCTTACACCCACATTGGTACTTTTTGCTTCTACTGACTATGTGTGCATTTATTTCTGTTTCTATCCAGCTAGTTGCTTTTAAGCGTCATATTCCAGAATTTTATGTCAAGATTATCGATGCAGTCTGTATTGCCAGGGAATACAACCTAATCCGTAAATATGAATGAATGATGATTTTGGCAACGTAATTGGAACACATAAAAGATTGTTCTGTAAAGACACTGTCAAAAAGAAGTGCATCAGGGATACACTTGACTAATTTGTTTGTTTTTGTACTACAATTAAAATATGTCCCAAAGTTATGAAAAATTTGTAGAATAATGATCTAAAAACATGAAAACGATCCAAGTATCTGACTTAAGGATACAGTTCATGATTTTACTTTTAATCAGAACTAAAAAAATTATAGCAGAGATTGTTTTTGTAACGGTATAGTTTCAGCGATTTGTAGTTGTATTGCTTGTAAAGACTATCACTGTAGCTTGTTCTGTGTAAATGTATTTCCATGAGTTTCTTACATAATGTTGTGCTGTTAACTATCTCCCAAAAGCGAGTAGTAAACCATAAGCATCATCGACACCGTTCGAACTGCCGATTGTAAGTACGGCTGTACCCATGGTTAGTCGGTCTTACCTTTATGACTGCTGAGTTTTTTAAACTTGATTACAAGAAGCAATGTCCCAATATCATTGTTTTAATGTAGGTTTCTAAACAGGTCCTGTACTTTGAATCAAGTCTATCGAATTATCAACATGACAGTATTTCACACGAACTTGTTAAAATTGCTTTGTAATTTAAAATTGATTTAAAATTTTTTAATACTATGCTACACAAATCATTCCTGGTTAAATTATAGTTTCAAAAAGTACGTAAGATTGACGGACAATGGCAGTATTCTCTTGAAGTCTTAAACTCAATTTATCGGGTACAGATCTTGCAGACCTTCAAATCAGAATCCATTTTTTTTTCTCTATTACAAGATGTAAGAAATGCACCGAAAAAGGTGGTAGCCACTTTTCACAATTTTTATAAAATCTTGCTGATTTTTTGCAAATAAACATATGTGTATTTCATTCAGTTAAAATTTTCGTTTTATGATTTTGATATTTATCATGTTATCCAAATAGCTTATAACCAACAAATTTCATATTAAGAGTTTCAATAACGAGCTAAGACATACTTATAATTTCAAAGGGTTACCTTGATGTAAAATTTATTTGAAATTTCGATATTTTTTTTAATGTATTGGGTGCATTAAAAACAGTGACAAAATAAGCTTATAAAAATTGTCTAAGTATGGTATTATGAGCATATAAAAACAATAGACAAAATAGCTTATTAAAAATTAAAGTGGAGAGTCCAAAAACATAGAATAAAAGTTATAGGCAATAAGTTAGGAAATCATCTCTAAGCTAATTTGATCAATCTCATTTCGAAGGCTTTCACGGTTAAATCATTTCTGGCAATACATCGTGTTATATTGACAACGCGTGAAGTACAAAATCAAATACGATGAATAAACAATACGATAAATAAGATAAAATAAAAGAAACCACAAATAAAAAGAAAAAGCAGTTGGAGGTTTCATCTTTAGGAGAGAAGGTGACACAGAAACACGACGCATACGTTAATAGTGTCGCCGGCAAGATTCTCGTGCCCCTCACATCATCGTAACTTTATTGCGGACGACGCGGTAACGGTATTTGAAGTGTCAACTACGCAAGACACGGTTCATTTATTAAAAGTGCTACTTCTAACTATTTTAAAATTAATTGATCAAATACTTCCGGTAAGTACAGGAGGAGATTGACGTAATTTTGTATGGTCATTAGATCAAATACTAGAAAACAAAGAGTAAATTGTATGTAGGTGTACGGTTAAATAAAACAATCTGCAATTAAATTGGAACAAATGTCTATATACAACATCCCTTTCCGATGTCAGATGATAATATAAAACATATAATGCCATTTAATTTATACCTTTTTTCCTTTCTTTTGTGCTTTCAACAGAGGAATGTGTCTCTAGCGTCCCCGTTGTCACTTAACAGCTACATATATAACAAGTTCTATCTCGACTGGAAAACGTGTATAATATCGTACTTTTCGCAAAAGACTGGACAAGGTACGGCTGTTAAGACTTATTAATGTATGTAAGGTGTCATGCTATGTACTAGAATTTTGGATCATAAAGAACTGTGTACATAATTTCTAAATTGATGTATCTCTGCTGGAATTAGTTTATTGATATTTAAGATTGATATATATTTAATACTAACAAGATTAGACTGATGTCGTAAGTGTATAAACTGAGGTTTGTTTCTTTGCGCATTAGATCTAACGTAATTATATAAACAATGTCCATTGAAATCGTAGTAATGTTTGTGCGATTGATGTATACAGCTTGCAATTTGCAGCAATCCAAAATACAGCCTTGGCTATAAGTATTGAGCACCCTAATTTTGTATGTGTGCGATACCTATAACAGTAAATAAACCCTGTTGTTTACGAAGTATTTTGTTTGTTGTATTTTGCCTTTATTTCTCTTCACCTTTGGCGATACAAACATGGACGGCGTTAAGTTCCAACAGGATAACGCAACCTGTCACAAAGCTGCCCACACAAACGCTTGGTTTAGGGAAAATTACAACTCCTGGACTGGCCTGCTCAATCGCCGAATCTGAACCCCATCGAACGTCTAAGGGATTTATTAAAGCGAAAAGTCAGGCGTTGCACAATCAATTCAAGAAAACTAGTTAAAGGCTCGTTTGCGCCTAGAATGGAACCTATGTCCAGAAGTCCCGAAGAATGTAAGAATCTTTTGAGTTCTCTACCCAAAAGAATTAGTGCTGTAATTAAAGGGTGGGCCAACTAAATATTGGTTTTTTTCTTAATAATAAACATTATAAACCTGTGTTGTTTTAATTTATTTCAATTTAATATTCTTCAAAAAATTCAAAGTTAACCTGGGTGCTCAATACTTATGGCCAAGGCTGTATAATATCACAGTTCTTGTGTGTGTTAATAATATCCTTGTTATGGAACAATGTTTAAGTAAGAATATTGCTTTTTTTAGAATATGAAAATTTCCTATAAAAGTATAATATATTTGCGAAATGACGAGCAGGATTCTAACGGTCAACGTTCTGAATGATAAAATTTTATGAGAACATGATTTCAGATTTGCAACATATGTATGTTTGGAGTTATAGGCAAACATTGCAGTCAGTATTTGCAGCGGAAAAAGTAATAAAATATGCAAAATCAATGGCTAAAGTAAACCAAACCAATTAGAGTAGTAGTATTTAGCAAGATTGTACATTCAAACTTTCCTTCCTCTTTTCTGAAACTTATTTCAGTGATTAGTTTCGTCATATCCAATTTTCTTTAATTTCAAATTATCTTTTTATATTGATCTCTCTGAGGATTGATAATGTAATTGTATAGTACAAAAGAAATTCTTTAAATATTTTTATTTTATCACACAACGTTTCAGATGTGAAAAAATAGAATTGGAAATTAAATTTATCCACAAAAGGTCAAACAAAGGATAAACGGTTAAACCTTATAAATACATAACTTATTCTTAACTGCATATTGGTACTAAACAGAGTTATTTCTAAAATAAGCACGTTATAAAATGTCATTTTACGATTTTTTCCTTTATATTCCATCACACGAATAAACAGCTTAGCCAAAATAAGCTTTCCAACTTTACGTTCGAAAAACGTAAGCACTCCTCATTCATACCTACTTAAAATTTAATGCGACAACCGCCAAACAGCACAAAAGGAAAAGTCGTTATATAACGACGAAAATATCCATTGTGGGTCCTGTGAGTTATGTGCGTGCATGTCTTTGATTACGCCCTAAATTATTGAGTTGCATCGGTGCGGTAAAGGCATCAAGCGGGCAGTTTGGACGCGGGCCAAGTTTGTCAGTTTGGCACACGACTAGTAGTAAACTTGTACGTACTAGAAGGAGGAAGATCGTCGAAATTGCTTATCGATTTTAGGTAAAATATTTTCTCCGTAAATTGTTGTGTTACTTTACATGGATACCGCAGCAATTTCCGTTAGCGTGTCTTACATAAATTAAATTGTTTATGAGCGTAGTATGTGTGTATATGCATCAACTATATTGAAAGGATAACGTTTTCAAAATGGCCAAAAAACATGTAAAACGTAATCATTTTGGATTTAAATAACAGAGGTAAAAGTTGTAGTATTAAAGTAAAGCAATAACGTTGAATGAAAAACTATTCAAAAGTTACCAAATTCCAACGCAAAATATTAAGATAGTGTTCGAACATTCTACTGCCTGCACACAGAGAAAAATGTTCTTGAATTAAGAAAATATGCTTTTTTACCCAAATATTTTTAATGCTAGAATATTTTTGTTTTGATTCAAACACATTTTCTTGGAATAAGTAATACAAATGTTTAATACAATCTAGACTATATTTGTTGTAAAATACGTATTTGATCTTAATAATTTCCCTATTTGTGAAATAGCTGAATTGAAGTTTTGAGCAGCTGCGTTCGAGATTATATGCGTGTATCAATACGTGCATTCGACTTCAATCTTTTTATCTGCGTGCACCATTTTGGGAGAATTAGATACATATAAGTTTTTTATAGTTAAGGCGTGGACATTTGCAGTAATAAAAGTACATACAGTACAGCCTCGATAATCCGACCCCCGGTAATCAGAACCTCCAGTACGCGAAGAAGTGCTTCAACATCCTTTTGATAATTTCGGGAAGGAAGGTCAGATACAAGGCCCAAATTTCGAGCTTATTTATCGCATTGTATCGTATATTTTTCTAGTTTCTTTCAATACTAAAATGCTGAAACTATTTGTGAAAACTTTTGTAGGGAAGATTAGAAAATTCTACTTTCTAAAAGGAAGGCAAGAGCCCAAACTAGCACTCCATATGTTCTTAAATTTCCACTTTGCGCTTTTGGACATAGTTGGAAATTCTGTCAAACATGGACTGATAATCTACAGTTCCCTATATGAAAACCATAATTTTCCGACCTGACTATTACGAAGGGACTTTTGAGCTCCCTCGTTGTTGCAATCCTTCAAAAAGTACTATCCCTTACAAGAGTCGCGTTATTTCTTTGATGCATAATTCTTTCACCTCTTTAGGTAGCATCTTTTCGAAGCTGATTTCGAACCTCATATGTTTCCTAGTAAAATTAAGTAAATTTCTTATCTTGATGCTAGATGGACCTCTCATGAAAATCTTAGCACTTTCCACTGAAGTAATTTTCCACGTATGTTCAATTCTTTTCTTCTCTTAACATTGAACATTTCTTCTATTTAAATATTTGGCTTATAAACGGTGCGGTTTCTGTTTATACTAGAGTCTAACTAACTTTAATAATGCTTCTTAGTGTCAGCGCTTGTAATATTCTGAAGTAAACTCCACTTATTCGAGGCATGATCTTGTCAGATTTCGAAACAGTGGGAGCTGTGTGATAACTATGGCTCAGTCGTGATTATAATTTCCCTGCAAGTATAACTCCGTTCAATAGCAACATAACCTGAAATGTTTGTAATACCATCTGATCTGAAGCATCGGGATTTTTATTATTTTAACAAGAAAGTTGTATGCAGTTGTATGCATCTCACAGTAGTGACAATAATGAAACAGTGCAGTTGGTACGGAAAAAAACTCAAAAGCAGGAAAGAAACTGAATAAATTATGAGTGATGTGTACCAATTTGTATCAACAGCTCTGACAATATTACAAGAAGCATTGAAAATACTTGCGATATAAACTAGGAGTTAATTATCACAAAAGAGCTTTTCTTTTGCTAATATCGAACAATATAATCACAATATTGTAAGTGTTGTTACAAAAATGTAAGGAAATTGTATGTTGGAGAACAACAACAGAAATTTATTTCATAATAATAAGACTGCTAAAGTTGAATTTTCATTCTACAATTATTTTGCTGGGTTTTAATAAAGCGATTATATTGTATGATATTTCTGTCCTTATTCTAGTTTTAAGTGTTTTTGCTATTCGTTGCACATCATCAAAGAAACTGAAACAACGAGGGTAACGGTTAAATTAATAACCCAATAAATATTAATCTACTTTCCCGCTTTCGGGTGTTATAATGAAGGAAATCACTTTCAGGCGTAAACACTGCTCGAGGTCTGTTTACTAGACTTATGGTCTCCCTTTACTACCGGTGGTTGTTTTCATCTAACTAAAGAGAACTATAACTCAAATCTTGAGCAGAGCAAATCTTCTTGGTGCCTGAAAGACTGCGTATTAGGGAATAAGTAGGTCATCTACAATGTCTGTTTTCTAGAACCTTACTTTCCTAAATAATCGTCGCAGAGAATATTTAAGATATTAATGCATATGTGATATTCATAACTTAAAATTAAAAAAATATAAGGTTTTCTAAGAGAGGAACAGAAATAGTCTCTGTTATATATTTTCCCATAGGATATCTTGTTTGCGAATATAAATAATATGAACGTCACTGATATGCCCCATTAAACCATTCCTATTTTAATCTATTGCTGCTATATATCTTTAAGATTAGCCCTTAACCGCATATTACCAATGTGTGGATTAATTTAATGCCATGCCTAACTAAACCTTTGAATCCGTTAGATATTTCATACTAAATTCCCTTTGTATATATATATTTGCGGATTATATGGATCCAGTCTATTAATAACTACTTTATTAATATATCACTCTTCACTGAAGTATATATTTATAACCAAGAAATCTAAACTTGAATTATGAATGACAGACAGAAATGAGCATGTCTAACATGTTATGAATATAATAAAAAGACAGGCGCTAAGCCACTTACCACAATTCGAATATTATTTGTAGCACGACAGACTTACCTGAAATCAAAAGAAAATAATTATAGCGCAATATAACTAATGTCGATAATAAGTAAACTATAGCTGATTTCGAACATGGTATGTTCGGCACAAACTACCCTTAGGAATTTTAATCAACTTTCTCAAAATGGTAGGCTTTGTTGGGGTAAGAACCTCAAGGAGTATCGACCGTACTCGTTAGAGAAAAATAAATTATTGGGTAATCGGTCTGTGTTTGTAAATTCAAACTCTTTTGTTCGAAAGTGCCTCTATATTTCGTTGTTAATTCACAACATCTTCAGGAGGATACCTTACTAAAATTAAGTTACATAAAACAATTGTATAAATAAAAATCAAAATAGTACTTACAACATGAGTCCAATCAATAAAAATTATAACATTGCCTTATATATTAACAACAGTTGGACAGGAATGACATTGAATTGAAAACTCGATAGATCTGATAAATGTATATAAAACTATATCTTTTTTATTGCTAGATTGTTTTTCCTACGTGTTTAAAGTATTAAATCTAAAGGATTCTTACTGGATAAAATGTACAGTCAAAGTCAAATGGAATAAAAATTACAGTGTACAGCACAAATCAGAAAAAAAAATTATTATTTGAATCGTAGGACATTGCAATAGATAACATTAAGCTGGTCTATATCAGATTTAAAATTGATAGAATTATTATTACTCATGATTTGTACCATTTCCAAGAACAACCGGGTCATGGACAACGGGACGATGGCCGCAGTGGCTAGGCGGCTGACTATTGTTGTGAGAGGACGATACGTGCCGGGGTTCAATTCTCTGGAGGGACGGTTACATTTTTTCAGAGAGTTTAATCCCGGATCGACTTGCCATTCGCTGTTGGGAGCAAAGTGATTAACAGCGTGGCATCATAAAAGGCGATATGATGCTGTCACAAAGCCATTTAAACACAACTTACACACACTAAAAGTACACCGCAAGAGTTGCAGTGATAGCCAGACAAGTAATACAGCTTACGGAGTCACTGCAACTAAGCACCCACCACACATTAAAAAAAAAAAAACCTACGTTTATAATTAGTCTCAAATTCAAGAATCTTAACGTTGTTATAATTAAAATTGTGGTCTTTTTCTCTAAAATTGATGGCCAAAGCACATGAATTCTTTCCTATTCGACAGTCACTCTGATGTTGGGTTAATCTCTTTTTTAGAATTTGTGAGGTCTGACGGTTACGAACGAATTAAGTTCGTAAGTCGAGGTACTAATGTATTTGGCATTCACATGTATAAATGAGGTAACATATAGATAACTAAAGCTAATTTTTTCAGTCCTATGTTTTTTAAATGACAAGTACCAGCTTACTTTTAAGTGTATGATATAGATAACCTAACAGTCAAAACAAGTATACATAACCAACGTTTATATCAAAACACATTTGGCGTTGGTGTTCGTATATGACGTCGCTCGTATTAATGACGAAAGTCCAAATAAACTTTAGATGAACTTTATATATCTGTGTTTAATTACGCTGATAATGATGTAACGGACAAGATCCAAAAATTCGACTGTATATAAATCTTAATATGTAGGCAAGGTCGTCGAGACGTATACTTCTGAAGAGCTTACAGATTTATTTAAAGAGTGTTCCAAAATTCACGCAAGATTTAAATTTTGCGCCATTTGTGGAATAATTTTTCCAAGAAAAAAGAACTGTGATAACTGACAAATCACAGTTATTAGAAGCGGAGCGCTACGTGAACGAACAACGCATTTTCATTATTGAGAAATATTTAAAAAGTAGTACCAGTTACAATTTGCAATTTTCGTAAAAACTATCGCCAGAATAATGAATTAACTTCATCGGCTCTGAAGAGTTTAAATAATAAATTCCGGGAAACTGAATCAATTAGTGATTTTAGCATGATCAAGAATTAGACGCGTTAAACGCGTTAAAAAATCACAATTTTTAATTAATAACGTTGCGCTTATTTCTTGCGTAAATTTGAGTACACCCTTAATAATAGTAAACAAGAAATACGTTCACAGTTATGTACATGCTAGAGATAAAGGAGCAACCTAATCAGTGCGGTAAAGTATGACAAAAAAGAAAATTTTCGGGATTTTGTGGCGTGAACAAGTAGGAAAGTAGTATTCTGCAGTATAGGAATACATTGAAGAATAGTAGCTCCAACTTGGAACCGTAATGAATGGGCAGTGAGCTAGTGATTTATAAATGGAAGACAAATGAGCTTTTCTCTTAGACAGTCAATAAAACGTTTTGTTCAAATTATAAAAAAAAACAGAATCCTAAGCTTTTATTCTGAGACCATTTATATTACATAACCAAAATTTATGATACACTTATAAAGACTTTTTCTAATTGCTGATTATCTTCCTTTATGTTCACTTCTCAAATATAGTGGAACGTCGAAACCAAACACCTAGCGAACACCAATATTTACTAAAGTATCATTTAAAATGAAGTAATAGAATACTCATACAGAAAAAAAGTTATTTTGCCAGTGATCCTGCCTAACGATATTATGGCAGCAGTTATTTTTTGTTGGATGAAAAAATAATAATAAAATAGAGAAATTATCTAACAATATTTTGTGGTTTGTCTCATGCAACTAGCACACAGCTTTCGTATATTCATATATTTTATATGTGAGTCTGAATTAAGATAACTGATTGTCTAAATAGTTCTAAAGTTATAAGGAAACAACGATTGAACAACAAATCAATTAAAACATCCGATGCACTGTATTCGAAATGGGGTAGTATGAATAACTTTCGCCGGTGATTTAATCCGTATTTTATTTCAGTAACTTAGTTAGATCATATTTAACTCTCAATACAAATATAATATCTACTGCATTTTCTTATGAAATTATTAATTCACAAAATTCTTTTAAAATTTAATTTTACAGACGCAAACATTTTTGACATACAATTTTTTAGATGCAATTATTTCCAGCGAATACAAAGCTGCATATGAATAGCACCGTTAATATTTTATTAATGCATAAAGTCAAGATTTAAAAAGGCCGAATGGTCCATATAAAATGTTAAGTACTCGTAGTATACTAATACTATATATAAAGATGGAAATAAACGAAGGAAGCAGACGAATTTTAATTAGACGAAAATTGCTACCGTCAAACAGGAAAACTCGTTATTAATTTTTAATGTTCCTTCATCGGAAGACGACCAAAGCGACTAGAGAAAAGCCCGAACGCACGTCTTTTTTTAATTACGTCGTCTACAAAATATTACTGGATGCTACGGGGAGATGTCGTTCCAGTTGCTATTTTTTAATATCCTTTTTGTACTTTAAGGATTCTGAGGAATTCGTTTTAAGTTAGATAACTTACCCCCACGATACGAAGCTGTACATCCAGAATTTTGAAATCGAATGCAAATAAAATTTAGATTTCATTTTCGTGGTTCTTCAATTCTTACTAAAATGTTTACTTTAAATTTCTCTTGGATTATCGACTATAGAAATGTAATCGGTTCTGATCCAGGTTCTCCCGAATGATCGGTTCGATATAAAAGTAGAACACGATTTTACTACAGGGAACTTCAGGTTTTTATTTAAAATTCCTGTTACAACTAAATTATATAAAAATAGGAGCTCAAGTTGTGTTTATTTTATATTGCAAAAATTTTGTACAGGAAAGCGATTTACACATTTGTAAACACCAACACCTAAGCGAATATAGCTAGATCAAATCGTTTGATTATATATTTTTTTGGTTTTGATTACTATTGAGAATAACGTAAATCATATTAATTCACAACGGTAATATAATTTTACATCACGTGAAATATATGAGCGTAAACTTTTGGTAAATGACGGTTTTATTTAAGCGTTTTATTGCGCGTTTACATAGTTTAAAAGTTGTCGCATACCACGCAGACGCTTTTTACCCGAAAGCTTTCGTAATGGGAATAGCCGGGATAAAAACGAATGCAATTTCCCCGAACAAATTTTATAGCCGCTTACGAAAGTGGTTTGCATATTAAGTTAGAAGACTCTTTAGTTTTATTCCAAAAATTTATCATTACTTTTTTCTTCGTGTTTTATGACTTTTTGAACAATGCTTTATAGACTTTATTGTCATTTGAAAACGTGACTTATATTTTGATTACATTAGTAAATATCAATAACCGAAACAGCATAAATAGCTAATAATACGTCTAGGAACAGTTCAGTATTTTATTACTCTACAAGTGATGTAGAGAATTAATAAAGAAGGACAATTACCATTTTAGTAAGGCAATGTAAAAGATTACAAAGCAAGAAATGTTACAGGTATTTGTAACATCTTAACTTAGAGAAGATATCTCAATATGACTATCAAATAAAAAAGACCTAGAGACCAAAAGCCAAGAAGTCACTCTGCTATTACTAGTAATATTAGCATAACAGTTCATTAGCAAGGTAATGTCAAATATGATTACATAATCTGTATCAAGAGCAATGTTGAGTAACATTCCAAAAAACTGATTTTACAAAATGGTTTAGCCCAGATATGCAAGCAATCAATTTCGCCTGATGCCACAATCACATTTCCAATTTGTAAATTGGTAACTTCAAATGCGCTTAGAGAAATGAGGAGTTACAATAGATCTGTAGGCTTGAACTAAAATATAGAATAGTATCATCCATAAAGCATATATCTCATCTTAATGGAATAAACAAATCATGCAAAAGTATGTATAGGATTCCTCTTGAAGGATTCGAGAAAATGTTCTGAGTGAAAGTTCAGTCAAGTTCTCGTGCTATTCTACCCCGATGAATGGTAAACATTTTTTAACAAAAGTAATTAAATAACAACAAGTTAAGGAACAATAACCCTTAAATTCGACTTTATAAACTCTTAAAATGCCAATAGTTTGCAACTACCATATGTCTACGAACTCGTGTTGTGATGGTTTTTTTCTTATTTCCCCGAAGATTTTTGATAAAAAATGATCGTAAATCGAATAGAATTGACTACTCTACTCGTACATTCGTTTAAAGCCCTCGTCACTACTGGTCCAGTTTTACAAAGAAAATAGGCTTAGCTCGGAAGATCCATACTGTCGACTACTACATACTTTCTGGTTCATACAGTTTCTTGACCAGTGAAGAACCAAGTTATACATAGCTTAAGACGCACAATGAATGTATTTTTCGTGTCCTTCTTTCAACCAATCGGCTTTGAGTAATTACTAAATTATACTGGATTCAACTCAAACTAAGCCTTTTCACAACCATATAGTTAGGCAACATAGTACATCTTTAAAGAAATACAACTCAATAACTCCAATAAATTCTCATTTGTTAGGTATCTTTTAAACGATTTAATAGAGAGGTACAAATTTTGGGATACTGCGATACGGCTTCAGAAGTAGCTGCAACTAGCACACACTACAGATAAATATGTATATAAATACATAGATTAAATATAGTAACTCATGATCAACCATCAACCTCAAAAATTGCTGCATCAGGCAATGTATCTGCCGCTATTGTAGAGAAGAATCTAAGAAAGTAAATTTTAGATATAGAAGAAATAATTTAATTTATACATGTTTTTGCAAAGATTGCCGTTATGACTAAGCCTAAGAACGCTAAATAGACTGGTTCAGTGGCTAGAAGCCGAAAGGGCTCATTTAGAACATCTAATTAAACAAAAGACTTGTTAAAACTAGCGTATTAGCTCAGTAGTAATTTTTAGTGTAAACAGTTGAGAATGAGGTGTCATTCAACTTCCTACTCTATTTAAAATTTTTATACTATATTGACCCGTGCTGTCAATTTTTGAAATTAAGTAAAAAATTTATCTTAACGATATAAGCCGTAATACTTAATATTAATATCCCAAAACATATCTTTCTATAAACCCGTGTAGAATTTTGAACTTTCATCGTTCGTATGTATAGAAATGCCAATGTTATCTAACATATGCAGGCACAAACCTTCTTTGTAGTATCAGCTTTTTTTTATCAGCGTTGACGCAATATGTTACATCAAATGGTGGTGCGGTATCGTACATTTAATGACGTATGTAATGTGTCGTAAGGTTTCGCACCGGCCCAAAAGGTCCACGACATTAGGCCGTATATTAAAAGCCGTTTTATTATGAACCTGAGACACGGGACGTTATTTTTGTTAATTAATGTGCCGTGTCCTACATATTCATGTCGGTAGCGATTGCCGTTGGGATCTGAACCTACCACGCAGGTATACCTACATATTACGTTTGAACGTCTATTTCATTCGCAATGAGCGTACTTTATCGCGATCCAGGTACAGATATTGTTTTGGAATTTTGGTGAATTTAGGTTAGGTAAGGATGTAGGTAGGGAAGGTTGAATATTTTATTGAACGGCGATACGTAACATGGTATAAATACAAAGTACGGTCCGACCTTATTGAGAGTGAAGTGCTCAAATTTACATTTTTTATATCATAGATTTTGTTTTGAACAACTTCGCAAGGTTAGTTTATGTATATTTTATGCTGATTGATCTCGAGGAACTTTATTTTTGTACACAAATTTCAATCTGAAACCCAAGTTTCAAGAATAACAGAAATTGTGAAGCTACTGCTTCAAAAGTTGAAAAACCCCGTCATCTAAACAATTAAATACTGAAATGTTTTGACCGAAGCTGTAAAAAAAAAAAACAATCAATTCAAGCTCATAACCCCATGAAACAAAAGGTGGGAGCATCGGCATTAGCGTTACCTGATGAACAGGTGCCCTGCATGAAGACACACACGAAGAGAATGTACATATATCACCAAATGAAATTAATGAACGAAATTTATAAATTGTTCTAACAGTCGTATGAACTTGAGCCATGTTTCCGAGCAGAATTGTTTAAGAAACATGGTCTGGAATGGAGTCTGGGATTGTGATACCCATTTTCTGATATACAATAAAAGTGGTGGGTGAATAGAACGAGAAAACGAACTCACAAAAGCTTTACTTGCAGGATCATAAGTTATGGAATTATGGTATTATTACGTTTAATGAAAGTGGTACAAGGAATCGACAGTGTCTATAGGATAGTATAGATTGACCGTAATAATTTATTTTATCAATTTCGGGGTTATGGGATTATGAGGTTATAGGATAGTGTATTTAAAGGCTTAAGGAATTATAGTGTTTAACTGATTAATATTTTAGTTTATGGCTTAAGTCGAAACGTTATAATGTTAAATAGCTGAGATTATGGAGTTTTTTTGAGATTATGCCAAAACTCTGGCATGGTGTTTTTTTTTTGGACTTCGGATTTGGCGATCGCAAAAGCATGTGCTAAGCATAGTTTAACGCCGAGACTCCAGAAAAAATACTTTTTTGTGTTGCTGGGTAATAAAAGAAATTAAAATGATTGGCTGCGCACAAGATCTAATTTCCATTACGTTTCTCTTTGCATTTGTTTAGGTGTAATATTGCGTTACGTATTTACAGACAACAGAAATAAGAGTAGGTGGAGTGCTCTTCAAGTATTTCAACAGTGCATTAAGTGAGGAAACCATATATACTGAACAATAAACTATGACTATGTCTCTACTTTCTGAAAGATCTGCTGGACGTATTTTTGCCTTTCTGGATAAAAATTTATGCAGGTCTGGTTCTGCTTATGCGATTTTACAGTACACGGTGGATAGTGTCATAACTTGTGGCAGAAACAAAAAGAAGTAGAAAAAGTAGTTTTCTTAAGCAAAAAAGAGACTCAGAAGAACAATAATTTCAAATAGAGAGAGTTGAGATAATTTTCTTGAAGTACATAGGAATTATATTTGATTTAACGAAAACTCTCATGACATCTTAGGTACATTCGTGAAGTGGCTTTCGTGCAAGATCCATTTTGAAATTGGTATTAAATTCAAATAAATTAATAAAGTATCGGATACTGTGTATGTATGTATGTGACGCATTACTTCAAAGATCTGATCGGGTATAATACCAATGGCATACGTATATGTACAGTCTCTTTCTAAAGTAATGTCTCCCCCTGCTGATGGATTTATATCAATAATACTTTCCGCTTAGCGTATTATATTCATCGGACATCTTCGGCAAGAAAGAAGCCGCAGGGGATACAATACAGATCGAACGTGTATATAACCTGTGTAATTATAAGTTTAAATCTCGATATCTGTATTTACCTGCTAGCGGTAGAATATACCACTTCATTAAACCCTACTTTTATACCTGTGATGGTCAGTTTTCCTAAATATATAATATATTACGTGTACTTTCAGTTATTGTTAGTGTTCCGGACTTTTATTAGAGACAATCTTTAATGCATATTATATCAACATACTAATTTGAATATTAAAATAATACTTATTTTATTGAGGCATACACGTTTATTGATGGACAAATCTCACAAGAAATGCGTCCCAACAAGGATCTCTTTTAAAGTAAAAACAAATAACTGATATACGGCGTTATTATAAAACGGCCTATTAAAAGTATTATACAAACGAAACTGGATTTTGAAACCAAATTTTGTGATCGGATATGGTTGAATATGAAGTATTATGTAAAAATATTTTTGTATAAAAATATTGAATTTGAATTCCTGTTAACCGGAAGTGGGCATCAACTTCGATATTTTAATTAGCATGCTATAAATTTAATTACAAATTCAGCTTCTAAGATACATTTTACACATATTTTATGTATCCTATGCTATACCTAAATATGATACCATTCCTTTTGGGTTATTCGCAATTAAATAAAAAAGTGACAGATACCGATCTTAGTTCATAGTGATATTACGTCACGTAGGAGCAGAAGAGACAAATGAAATTTTGCATATACACAGCTGATATCGTGTAGTTATACAGAGTTTGAAGTTCTTCTCTGCAATATTATACAGGGTGTTTAAAAACAGTTGCTTACAAAAAACTTCAAAATTCGGAAAGTCGCTTTTTTTTTAATGCAACGGTATATGTTTTCTTAGATATTCTGATTTTACAAAAGATTATTTTTAATCTATATTAGGTGTTTCTATATCTAAAATGGAAGGTGAATAAGTTCTAGCGATTTAATTAGCCTCCGTACCTAAAATGCTCAAATACGTCAATTTACGGAAGCAAGGGTGCTTAGCTTATTTGTTTTACATAGGTACTTACTTACTACTTATTTTGACGTCTGTCATTTTGGTTAGTCGTTCTCGCATAACAGAGAAATATATCTGCACCGATATAATAATTATCATGCCCAATACGAGAATGTATTTTACAACAATAAGAATAGTATATTAAAGTATGAGTGGACAATAGAGTCGCTAAAACACGCGCGATTTTTGTAGCACGACAGTGAAGCCGGAGTGCTTGAAATATAGCAAGTGCAGATTAGTGTATCTGATTTTAAAAACCGAGGATTTAATCTTTCATATAATATCAATTGCACATTTTACATTCCTTTAAAGTAAGAGTTTTTTCGATAAAATTATTATAAAATATCTCATTGCAGTTTCTGACACATTTATTAATAACTTTTTATTTGTAAAAGGTTGTTTTATCAGATCAATTAGATGACATTTATACCTCACCTATTTTTGAATTGTTGACGTTGCCCCTAGTAACTTTAAAACACGCGCGTGTTTTAATGATCGATTTACTCACGCGTTTGCATGTTTTAAACAAGCCAAATAGTTTACCAATAAAAAAAATTATTGTATTTGTTACAAAACATATTATAATCTTAGTATTTTTTGTAATTTTTATTTTACCTGTAATAAGATAGATTGTTGTAGCTTCTGTACAATACGTTTCTCTCAGTGTAAAAAATTTAGATTATCTAAGAATTTTCCCAAAAAATTAATAATACAAATATAGCACTATATAGAGTTCACGATATTTTTGCAATAATTTTGCCCACGAAAATTTTCTCAAACATTATGAACCCTCCTGATGATTGGCGAGCGCTCATATATTTGCCGAGTCTACAAGATTTTTCTAATAATTAACATATGTATCTATTAAAGAAAGTGATATTTTGTCTATTGTACTATGTTTCCCTACCATAATCAACAGTAAATTCAATTGTCAATCTTACATTAGGTTCCACCACCTTAAACAGAGAAGAAACCGATTTGATCCGATTTATTTAATCCACTTATAATTAAACACAGAAAATGTTTGAAAATTTAAATTAACCAATATGTAAAACTAATATTTAGGTATATATTCAATGATTTTAAAGATTAAGCACTATTATCTTATAAAATTATATTTTACAATGACAACTACACAACTAGGCAAGGTTTATTGTCTAACTGCGTTATCATCTATCTACTCTATTTAAACCCATGATTACAAAATATTGCATTTTGTAATTAGAAATAGATTAGCGATGTACCGGACTCTTCGAAACGACACTATTAAAGGGATAATAATGGATTTGCAATATATCAGTTATTTGTTTTTTCTATAAAAAAAAAGATCTTTGTTGGGACGGATTTCTTGTAAGATTTATGAATAAAGGTGTATACCTCAATAAAATGAATATTATTTTATTATTCAAATAAGTATGTTGTTATAATATACATTAAAAATTATCTCTAATAAAAGTCTGGAAAACTAACAATAACTAAAAGTATGCGTTATATATTACATATTTAGGAAAACTTTCCATCACAGGTATAAAAGTAGGGTTTAATAAAGTCCTATATTTTACCGCTGGCAGGTAAATACACATATCGAGATTTAAAATTATAATTACACAGGTTATATACATGTTCGAACTGTATCGTATCCCATGTGGCCTCTTTCTTAGCCGAAGATATCCGATGAATGCAATACGCTAAGTGGAAGGTATTATTGATATGAACCCGACGGCTGGGGGAGAGATTACTTTTGAAAGAGACTGTACATACATAACTATGAAACTACTAAACGAAGCTTTCAAGCTAGAACTAAATAAAAATAAAAAATCAAATTACTTTGCCTAGTGCTCAAAATTGTTGCAAACATTATTAGATGATATATTAAATGCTTATGGTATATTTTTGACAATTTGTATAGTGTCCATTCATAAACAAGCGTGGACTTCTGCAGCGTTGAAGTTCCTTCACATTTCTTATTTGGAATGGAACTAGTAATTTCAAATTCACGAATAGATCAACAAGAAACTTTTTCAAACTAATAGATAAGAAGATGAAGGAAAACACACTGCATATTTTTTATGGAAAGACCTTTAAAGAAATATGTCATAGAATTGATTAATTTTTTGGAATTCAATTATTTCAAGGTTTATGGGAAAAATATCAACTGTTGGTGAAAAATCTAATATATATAAGGGAATCAATATACAGGGTGAGTTTTTTGAATGTTTAGCATTGGAATCTCAGACACTACTGGAGATAGAAAAACGCTTAAATGGGGGAAGATGCGCAGTTTTACGAGTTTGATTTAAAACTGCTTTTGTTTCTCCGACAACTTTCATTGCTTATTAGATATTCAAAGAAAACTAAATTTTACGATTTTCTTTAAGCATGCTTAGCATCGTTAATAGTAATTTTAGAGAAAAAGTGTCCAGACAAAAGTTTTAGATAATTTTACGCCAAATAAAACTACGTAGATAATTTTTGTTTCTCGTTCACCATTAATCGAGTTATGACACAAACTTGTATTTTTTTAAATAGAAACCATAGTTGGTTTTGACATCATTAAAATGCTTATTTTTTGCTGATTACAATGATATAAGGTTTGATATGGTTATTCTAAAAACTAAAGAGAATATAGACATTGTTATGGTTTTTATGGAAAACAATTGAATTTCGAACTGATAAAATACAAACCAAACGAGAACTTATTTTGAAATCTTATGTAGTAATAAAATGAAAACTATAAGAACTTTTATTAAGGGCACACAACATTATTAATGTTCAAAGATATCTCCATTAGTATTAATACACAAATTGCATCTCTTCACAACAGAATTTGTAGCATTGCGGACTTTACGCCTATCGATATGATTAAAAGCAACTAAGACAGCTTCTTTTAAATCGTCGATTGTTTTATATGTTCTTTTGTATACCGTGTCCTTTAGTAGATCCCACAAGAAAAAATCCAAAACTGATAAATCAGGGGCTCTAGCCGGCCATTCAATGGGTGCATTTCGTCCTATCCATTGATTAAGGAAGTTCAAATTTAAATAATTTCTAACATTCAGTTGATTGTGCGGAGGCGCTCCGTCATGTTGAAACCATTGTAGCATTGCTCGGGTTCTTAAATTTAAATTATCTAACATATCCTCGAAATCTTGTTGTAAACAATTAAGATAACGATTGCCAGTTAGTGATCCATCAAAAATAAAAGGAGGAAGAACAGTTGATCCTATAACACCACACCAAACATTAAACCCAAATTTAATTTGTGGTCTCCTATGTTCAACGTGAAGTGGATTTGTTTGAGATCATATGTGCTCATTGTGCCTATTAAACATTCCACAATTTGTGAGATTCATCAGACCATAATATTTTTATTGAAAAGTGTGGATCGTTTTGACACTGATCTTTAAACCATCTACAAAAAGCTATTCGTCTGATGTTATCACCTTCATGTAAAGTTTGTGATACTGATAATTTGTAGGGACGAAATTTATGCTTCTTCAACACTCTGACAATAGTGCGTTGAGAGAAGCCCATTTCTGTTGAAATTTGTCGGGTCAATGTAGATGGATAACCATAATCTGCTAAATTAACGATCGAACCATAATCTCTTTAGGTAGCGACGGCTGACGTCGATCAAAATAATTTTCAAAATAAAGTTCAGCAGCTCTAGTAGAATTTTTCTGACACTGAATGTAACATTCAACCATATCACGCTTTTCTACGTTAGAAAACTCCATAGCCAATGCAAACTTATGATTAACGGCCGTTTGCACCGCTTATAGTTAAGTTACAATTAAATTAATTAATAGTTAATTGTCAATGTTTAACAATTAACTTGACTTACAAGTAAAAATAAACAGTTCTCACTTTAGTTAGTATATTTATCTCGACTGCTCCAACGAACACTATTGTAACTCAGATTTTTCGTTTTTTGAATTACAAAACACCAAACATTTTTTTTTTAGTTTTTATCTTATAAAGTAAACAATCATAGAAATGTCTATATCCTCTTTATTTTTTAAAATAACCATATCAAACCTTATATCATTGTTATCAGCACAAAATAAGCTTTTCATGATGTCAAAACCAACTATGGTTTCCATTTAAAAAAATACAAGTTTGTGTCATAACTCGATTAATGGTGAACGAAAAAAAAATTAGCTATATAGTTTTATTTGGCGTAAAATTATCTAACTTTTGTCTAAACACTTTTTCTCTAAAATTACTATTAACGATCTAAGCATGTTTAAAGAAAATCGTAAGATTTAGTTTTCTTTGAATATCTAATAAGCCATGAAAGTTATCGGAGAAACAGAAGCAGTTTTAAATCAAACTCGTAAAACTGCGCATCTTTCCCCATTTAAGCGTTTTTCTATCTCCAGTAGTTTCTGAGATCCCAATGCTAAACATTCAAAAAAACTCACCCTGTATATACATACATATATTACCTTTTAATAAACAACGTTCATATTGTGTGTACCTAAGAATTCGCAGGTGAGACAACTATATTACCACATTCATATAACATTGGAACCTAACAGAAATGCTTAATATTTATGTGGTGGGCTCTATATGCAATTTTGAACACTAATCTATACTAAAAACATATATATCCCACATGTGCGTTGCACTCCCGAGCAAAAGAAATTAGGAAAATATCTCTCCGAAATAAATCTCGTAATCATATGTGTGTATATTCAGTATCTAAATCAGGCCACCACTAAAATTAAACTAAGCAAACGAAATTTAAACGAAATCGGGACCGGACTGTTTCCGGAATTTATGTACAAATTACGTTTACGGGACCAGGAGAGTTCTCTAACCCGAAAAATTCCCATTCCTTGTTCCGGTCGTGTTCAGCACATGTGTATCTCACCACCGGCGGATACCCTTCCCTTCTCCCTACCTCGTTTAATGTCATAAATTTCTGGGCGAAAAATCTCGTCGTCCGAAAGCGACGGTGTTTATGTGTATGTACGCGCGTTTACGGGGACTAACCCTTCGCTATACGACCGCATTAAATCCAGTCGGTCAACTCTCTGTTCTATTTATTTCAGCCCCTATGCGACGGACACTCTTCAAAATTATTTACGTATACGCTTTTGTCTCGGCTCTCTGCCCTCCACGATGTATGTGTGTTCGCCATCGTGTTTTGTTGTCGTTTTTTCATCAAGTTAAGTAAGGTGTAGCGCGGGAGCGGTTTCGGGGTGTATTTATTGTACCGTAAAAAGTAGAGCACCTGGGCATTATGCGCGAATAAATGATATTTACTGGTGTACTCTAGGAATAATTTCTGGCAAGAGGTTCTCCAACTTGAATTACGAGCACAGTGTACCAACCACAGAATTTATAAAGCGATAAACTTAGGCTTATCCCGAAAAAAGGTACATACTTATACAAACAGATCTTTTGTTTTCTAGTTATCTTTTATAATTTTGATTTCTACTTAATATCTGTTCCACTTTCATCGGCTAAGAACCCTCGACAGACAACTTAGCCAATGTGTTTGTTATTGTGTTCCCATGTCTTAGTCCTCTTGAGCAAGTTGCGCGCTAACAAGAAACTCCACAATAACAATTGAAAGTTAATTTTTTTAGGATGAGCTTCTCTAATCAATCAGCTTTAATGTAGATTCGCCGTTTGCTGTTCACTGGTTGGAACTCAGAAAGGAAATGTCATAGATGCGTGGGAATTTATCTCACACTATTGCAGCAATTTCTACAAAACGGAGAATTGTGTGATACATACATGTGTTTATTAAGTGTGCAATGAACAGTCAAGATTCCCCTGCTTGTCGGAGTCTTTTGTTACCTGGATGACACGTGGATGATACTGCGACATTTCACCAATCCTTCCAGCTTACTGTGGAACTGCAACAATACATCTTGCCAAAGCTGAGTGTCTTAAATGTCTGTTAGTAGATTTTTTAAAGCTTTGCTGAAAGATAAACATTACTATCCTGGATTTTCTCCAGCTGATTTGTCAGTCATTCTCAGTTCCAGATCCTCTTCCAGCAGTGCCAAGAGCATGCCAACTTGCAGAGATTAGCATTTGACAGACCATTGAATTTTCGGAATCGTATTAGATTCCACTACTTCGATAAGCTTTACGATTATCTATAAACAAGATAAAGTTGCACTTTCGTTGTTTCTTATTTCCACCTTCCCCCCCTCCGCCCCGCCTCCCGCGCAAAACAATGATTACATAATGTTTCACGCAATAGAAAACGTGTATTTCAAAATATAGAGTTCAGCATTGGGTGCATTCAACAGCCGCAAATTATTACTGCATTGGTAACATTTTAATGTGATTGGTCACAGTTTAAATTTCGACATATTACACTAGAGTACTACCAAATCATCGGTAACTGTTTGCTTATGCTGAATAAAGTCATTGATGATGAGACTTACTTACGCTCTGTATTTCAATCTCACTGAAAGTGCAAATAATACTTTTCCGATACACTCAATGAAATCAGCAATAAACACTGACACGCCTCACTTAGATTTTGCAATAATAATTGCGCAAGCCAATCTAGCTTATTGTTGATAAATTACATAGATAGCCAAAATTAATTATCAACTATGCTCACTCAACAAATATGCCACTTTTCATCTCAATAATTTGGTAACGTAAAGTGAATGTAATATGCTGTCTGCTGTAATTTTTTAATGTGATGCACAACAGTCTATATTCTATTGAGAAAATATATCCTGGAATTTTTTCCTTTTACTTTTAAAAGCCATTAGCGCTCACGAAATCCTTAACAAAGTTATTCCTTTAACGAAAGCTCATATAAGCCGCTCTATAAATGCAACTCCAATTAATTCTCTTCAGAGTTAGCTGTTTGAAACTTCAGTACAAACTTCCACGTCGCGGCAACGTTCCAAGTTCGCAGATACTTTCAGATTAAGCAAATTATAACATTACCTTTATAATGTGTGCATGGTAAAATAACCGCGCGCGACTCAACTTTATAATAAAATCCAATTTACCGTGGAATAGTTTTCGCGTGCATATTACGTAATCCCAGGACAACGAGAATTGAGAAACTGCAGTAACGGCAACGCCATGGGATCGTATTATGTGTAAGCTCTTACAGATATAGTGTCTGTACATATACCAACCTCCCGAAACAATCTATTATTCTAGGTCTTAGTTATCATTTTTTAATAATTACCATATTTATTTATGAAAATAAATGACCATTAGATCAATACATTTGAGTAAAATTTTGTTATGCACGCTTCATAGTACAAAAAGATATTATTTTTGTCACGATTTGTACATATGTATACATCGTTTTTCGTTGAAGCATCTACATATACACTAGTGGGTCGCTCTCAGCGTCAAATTAGGTAAAGTCAATTTACTAGCATTATCGAGAGAAATTTATACAAATTGGCCCCGGTCTCCGGAAATTGAATTTACTAACTTGTTCGTTGATTGCTTCGGCCGCAATTTGAATGCCCATGCAGAGATGATGAAAGGTTTTGTCTCTCTAATATAGTCGTCAGCTATTTACGCAAAGTGAGTCGTCCGGTTGTAACTCGCAGGAGGAACAGAAAGTCGCGAATAAGGTTAGCTTTTGAAGTAATTGGGTTCGGATTGACGTAACGATAACAATACTATTTAGTAAGTAATTGAAAATCATTAGGTGTTTTTGTCCTATTCAAGTAGCATTATGAAAACTTAAGTACCTGCATATCTAACAGACCAGTCCGTTAAAAATGATGAAAGGTTGACTTCTGCAACCCAAATATGAATTATAATATAAAACTTAATTTTAAACCCCAGCAAATTCCTCTGCAATAACTTTAACACAGACGCAGAGAGATAAAGAAATAGAAATAGAATGCTGTGAATTTCACTGACACTTGCCAAATAAATTAGAAAATGAATGATACATCTGATAGAAATAGAATTATGCATTCCAGTAACGAACTTTAAAATGATAACTTCCATTGCATATATGTATAATGTTTTATTATAAAGAAAAATGTAAATCTGAACAGTGTTATAATTAATTGTGCGCGTTAATTCTTACGCTTTTAAGTAAAGCTTAACTTTATGCGTTGATTCTTACTGTCTCATCATCTCAGATTGCTCTGGGTTAGTCCTATATGTCAGTGTACTAAACACATGCACGACTATAGGTGCACAGTTGTATGGTTTCTGAAGAAGGATAACACTAGCAAAAGAATTTTCATATTAGATAAGAGTAGACCAACTGGCACTGCTTTGGCATTTTGCATCAGTAGTGCTGCTGGTGTAATTCAAAGCACTGCAAGAGCTGACAGTCGGATAAAATTTATTGTCAAACTGGTCAGGGCTCATAGTTACTCTAATATACCAAGAGACCAGAAGGCCCACAAATTATTAATTGGAAATACAAATTAATTAGAAATACAGCAACCAAACTTCTACACAAACTGATAACTTCCGGATTTGCAATTAATTTCTGATTTGCTATCAATTTTGCAATAGAAATGACTGTAAGTACAGTACAGCATTGACATGCTTTATTGATTAATATGGTCTTTCTACTGGGCGAATGTTAAAAATGCCCAGTATTGGCAAGTAGAGTATATACTTCACAATATCTAGAGCACAAAAGAAAGCCAAGACATCAATTACAAATACAGAAGTTAATGTTTTGCCAGGAATGACAGTTACTATGGACTTGTTAAGTTTTATATCATCTTTATTAAAATACTCTAACTGGATGAGTTCAACTACTTGTAGCAAACTTCAGAAAATTACATTTACAAGAAAAATGTTCAAAAACGCCCAGTTTTGCCAATATTTCGGCACGTATTTCACGAAAAGTTAAATTATAATCTACCGATCGCCTTTAAATGTGTTTTCGTTTACATGGAGCATGATTTGAACATCTATTGCACTAATACTTAACAATTTTGGATTGCCAACATTTTTTCTTTGTCATTGTATTGGTGTAAAATTCTTCTATTCTTTGTATACTGAATATTTCTTTATGGTTTGCTTATTACTAATTACATGCGTCATTGCAGGATGACTTTAAATGTTTAATTGCAACATATTTCAAAATATTGTGAATTTCCTTCAAAATGATCAGTCATGAAAATAATATGCGGGATGTTCCATTAAAAAAAGTCCGAAATGGATTTACAGAACTCGATCATCCTATATAATGGTGAATAATTTCAAGTCGAGTATAGGCCCATTATTTTACTCAAGAATTTAGTACATTTAGTGATACACTTAATTTTTTAACATCAATTTCCGGTACTTATAAAAAATCGACGACACTGGAGCGTTTTTTCAACTTTCATCGCTCTTCTCTCCGTAACTATGGGTTTTAGACTCAACTAAAGTTATATCAAATTGTTTATAGTAATTAGCAGAATCGATTGTACTATTTTAGTGTGTCTAACTTGGTTGCAATAGTTGGTTGCATCATTCTGTATATATGAGTCATGATCAAGGCGCTTGGCAATTTATCATACTGAACTAAACGTGGGAATAACCCAGTGAATTATCTAATTGATAAAATTCCAGCTTGAATTCATGTCACTAGATTATTATTTAAAAAGAAACATTTTAATTATCTATGTTCTAAAATTAACTAGACTTTGTCTTTTCTTATCATTTTCATATCATTGAATTTACATATTTTATTTCAATCAGCCAAAGAAATAATGTAAACGTCTAATATTATTAGTTTAATTAATTTCCATTTGCCTTTAAAAACCAGCTAAATCTCAAAGTAAATTTAATGCAATAATTTTTATTAAAACAAGTTTGAATTATGCGTTCTATTTTCGAATTAGTGTCACAATATGAATACATTAATTCGGTACGAACATGATATAAAAACCATGAAATAACATGCTTTATTCGCGACAACTTTAATTTATCGACAAGGGGAATTTTGCTTTCAAGTACTCAGTTTTGCTTAACAAAAATCATTTTTATATTGTATTTTAATTTGTTACTAGATTACCTGCAATTTAAAGCTTACATTCAACTTGCAAGGTTAAACTCTCTTCTAGATTGCTATTTTAATTAAAAGAACTGACATAAAATTTACCATACTCTAATGTGCATGTACTTGGCATCTGTGAACGTTCCAGTTAGTTCGTTCCACTCCATATAAATTGCCAGGAGTGCAGAATGGTGCAGATGCTATGCTTGTGTAAGTACTAAGTGGAAGTTAATTAACTCCTGAAATCTGGAAAAATAAAACAACTAAAAATACGAACACGTGTGTTCGGTCAGAGCTCTATAAATCGTTTAATTAATTTGGTTCGTAGGGTTGGCATCGTTTTCAATCATTACTCGTAATGACATGAAACGAATATGAATTCTACACTTCGACAGTACACCTTAAGTTGACGTAAACAATTGCATTTCAATATATAGGAATGTTAGTTAACGGAAATCGTTACTAATATAATAAGTTATTTTAATGTCCTGCATACAATACTTAAAACAGTTACGTTTTTGACAAAATTATTTTGTTAATTTGAAATTTATTCAATTTATCTGCAAATGTCGTATGTAAATCGCTATCATGCTGTAATTATTATTACATAAATCTATAAGAGTAATATGCAGAGGTTAATAATAGATTCAATTATGTACAACTTGAAAATTAGCGACAACTGAACATTTTCGGTATTACAATATCTGAGATTTCTCTAGATATTATATCATACCCTGTCACGTAAACCTCGAAAAATCAGAGTAACAACTCTGCTGTAAAATGGTTCGAGCATGCAAGCGGTGGTAGATGATCTGCATGTTAATAAAATTCGCATCTATAAATTATCTTGATGGGTATGGTGGTGGACCGAGAAGAATTTCAACGGTGGAGGATAATGTTTTATTAGTGTAGTATACTTATATATGATAGTGTATATTGTGGCAAATGGAAATATGTATTTAAGTTAAACATTTTTAGTTCTGTAACGGGACGCGATATTTTTAAATTATTTTATCTTTCAGTCGCATTAACCTGACAAGAGAAACAGGTATTTATTAGATGTAGTAAAGAATGTTATTTAAGAAATAAAATGCACCTATTTGAATATATTCCGTAATCATATATAAGTTCCCTATGTTAAATTATTCATATAATTATAATAGTTTCAAATTGTAATAGTTTTAACCGTCAACTGTAAAACATGTGACTTATGGTGTAAGCTGTACCTGCGTAGGGATTCGCATCGCTTCCTCCGCTAAAAAAGAACACTCTTCGCTAGGCCACCACAGAGAGTAGTTCGCTTCGCAGTTAGTTATACATATTTGCCAGTTCAGGGCTAGTTAGTGTACCAGTTTTATTACGTTTGTTAAATTAATCAGTACAAAAAGGCCGTGTTCACGGGGATACCCCGCACGAAGTCATAAATAAAAAATACTGATAAGCAGCAAACAAGAAAGGACACGCCCGAAGCCCATAGACTAGGCGAAGAAGGAAGCGGACATCTTAGTGGATCGAATCAACGCCAGCAAGTATACGCAGACAAGCGAAGAATACGAACGTACAGGTATTTGGCCAATAAACTATTATATGCTACGAATACGAGCTCGTAATAAATAGAATCATTTGTATTAAAGTTAAATTGATTCCGCGTTCGTTGTTAAGTTCACTATTACGTATATATATATATATATTTTTCCGTTGTAATTATTTAGAAATTAAACGCGTGCGTAGTTATAGTAAGAGTAAGATAGGTGCATCGTTAATGTTAAGATTCTGTTCAATATTTTCTAACTTTTGTATTTACATATTTATTCAGTTATTTTATTTAATATATTTGTTATTCGTTCATGTGTTGCACTTTCATTTATTCAGTGGTCAATCAGATTGCAGGTTTTGTGTTATTAATTATTGTTTAAATAATATAAATCCTCCATTTACCGCACGCACCTGAGAACGTATAAGGAAAAGATTATAAGAAAGTTTGTAAAGTAAGTATCTGTTTTCTTGATTACGTTAGAGCGATTGCGACCGACATTTTGCTAGTCAGGGGAATTAGTTTATTCATTTCGGTATCAGTAACGTCCGTCGTTGTGGGTTCACAGGGGGATTTGTTAACTTACCGTGGCGCCCAAGGTTATAAACACATTATCACAAAATAAGTCCGTGCTGCCACAATATGGCGACCAACTAAGGGCTCGTTTGGAGGTATATTCGAATTTTTATTTGTGAAGTTTTAATATTTTGTGTAAAATATTGTGTTTAAATTATTTTATGAATTTTCGTGAGTTGTTTTATATTTATTTGAATATTTTGTGTATTTTACCGAACGCGAAATACACTGGTGGTCATAAGTGACGGATCATTTCAACATACACTAGTGGTCATAAGTGACGGATCGTATCAAAATAGGCACGGTTACATATAAAGACGTGATTTTTCGCTAGTAAATGTTCAATATACAGTGTGAGTCAAAATAGTGCCGCGTTAAGATATTTTTGAATTAAAATTTGTTAATAATTGTTCAATTTCGACGACGATTTATATACCGAGTGTGTCATATCGAACGAGTTATGATAAAGTTATTTTGTGCAGGAAATATTAAATATACAGGGTGTGTCGAAAGTATATGTACACGCTAGGGGGTGACCAGGAGTAGAAATTCAAGATTTTTTCTTCGTATTTAGCCTTGTTGTGTTAGTTTAAATTTTGTTGCATTTTTATCCGAGCCGCGTTGTATTTAGTATATTGTTATTAAATAAAGAGGTAAAAAAGATATTGGTATTTTTTGTAAATAATAAAGGAAATTAATAAAATAAAGGAGTTTATGTACCTAAGAAGCGGAAGAAAGCTAAGAAATAAAGAAATGGCTACCGGAATGATTACTATCGAACCTGCCGCTGAAGACACTACTGGTCAGAAGGACCAAGAGGAATTTGGAAGCACTACCTCAATAGAAACGGAAGCAGAAAGACGTTAGTACAAGGTGCAAGTAATATCAATGATTTTTTCGCAGCCATGAAGCAAATGATGGAATATACTAGTAAACAGTTAACCGGACAAATGGCGGAAAATACTAAAGAAATAAACCGACAAATAAAAGAAAATACTAAAGATAATAAACAAAATAATGAACAACTGAGTAGAAAGATGGACGAAAATATAAAAAAGATGGACGATACAACAGAACAAGTCCGACAACAAAATAAAAAACTAGACGACGTAAGACTACAAAATGAAAAGAATAATGAGCAATTGAATAAGAAATTGGACGACGTGAGAAAACAAACTAGAAAAGATATTGAAGAATCGCACCAACAAATATATAATAAGGTGTTAAAAAAGCAGGAAGAAATGCAAGAAGAATTGGAAGAGTTTAAAGAAAAGACTAAAACCGAATTGGAAAAGGACATAGAAATAAAAGTCCAGAAGCAAACATCCATACTAAGAAAGGAATGGGAAATTACATGGAACGATGAAAGAGAAGAAATTAACCATGAAGTAAATAAAAAAGTGGAAGCAATTCAACATGACTTGGAAAAGAAGGTTGAAGGAGTTAGGAATGGAGCGCCGATAAATATAGGGAGAATAGTTGAAGAAAGAAAACTTCCTACATATAACGGTAGCAATAAAGGTACTCAACCCCAAGAGTTCCTAGAAGCTATGGATAGACATTTTAAAATCCGAGCTACTCCTGAAGACCGCAAATTGGACTTTGCCATAGACCAGTTGGAAGGTGATGTGGCAATATGGGCAAACAGTAAGAAGAGCCAGTGGTCTACATGGGAAGATCTTAAGCAAGATCTATTAAGGATGTATTGGTCCGACGGCGTCCAGAAGAGAGTGCTAGCGGAATTGTTAAGACCTAGAATTTATAATAGCCGTTTCGGTACAATGACTCATCACGCATGGTACTGGGTAAAGAAGACGCATTATATGGACCCACCGATCAGTCAATCTCTATTGATAGAAGCCTTAATAAAGCATTTCCCATTTGAAGTAGAGAATATCTTATTAGGAGCCAAAATTGAAAAGGTGGAGGAATTGATAAACATACTGGAGAGAATCCAAGATAGAGATTACAGGCCAAATAGGGGAGACGATAGACGCGACAACCCAAGAAACATCCAGATGTTCAATAGAGGTAGAAATTCTAATAGAGGAAGGGGCCATGATAGGGGCAGGAGACCTCGCAATCCGTCACCCTACTCCGATTCGGGAAACGAGGAAAGGCAGAAGTAAGAGCTCCCAACCTTCTGCATCTAAAATTAGCGGAGCCTATGAAACGAGTTAACTTACAAAAATATACACCTGATCGAGACACCCAAATACAAGAACGAGAGAGGTACCTACAGCAATTGGCATCAATACTAAAGAAAAACTGCTTGGAACACGAAGATGAGACTCAAACTCAAGCAATAGTGCCGAGAATCAAAATAGGCATTGGAAAGGAAGAATATGAAGCTCTGATTGATACAGGAAGCACCATTAGCGTGATGTCAGAGGAAATGGTGAAGCAACTGAAAGAAAAGCAGGTCGATATCCCAGAATTACCAGTAGTAAACCTGACAGTGCAAGGAGCGACTGGTAAAATAGTAAAGGTTCAAAGACAGGTTATGCCAGTAATGCAAATTGGCGGTCAAGAAATACCAGTCATATTGTTTGTTGTTCGAGGATTAGTCACTCAGGTTATCTTGGGAACTGATTGGCTGAAGAAATATACGGCGAAGATCGATTTCCTCGGAGATGGTTTTAAGTTCCAGTATGATGGGATTAGTATCAACCTACCCTTGATTAGACAAGATAAAGAAAAAAACGAAGAGGAAGTGATCAGGCCCCAGTTTGCAATTGAAACAAACCAGGAAAATAGCATAACGGCGACCACCCAGATGAATCAAGACGTGCTGTGTTTCAGGTGGGAGAAAATGCGATACGAGCGAGCCGAAAAGAAACAAGAAGCCGAAGAAAAAGAAATTAAAGACTGGGTAGAAAAATATATGGAGATCCGACCATGGACACCTGTATGTGGGAGATCCGCGGGCAAAAAACCCTATAATGTGTTCATAAACCAACGGGGCCAGGAAAATAGTGTAGAACGAGCAATATTGGATTACGGCGATATATTCTCAAATAAACCAGGAAAGTGTAATATGTATAAGTGCAATTTGAAAATGAGTGATAAAAATCCATTCGTGCAAAGATCTTATCCGATCCCATTTTCAAAAAAGGATGCAGTACAGGGTGAGATCCACCGCATGATGAACTGGGGTATAATAGAAAGATCTAGCTCACCCTATTCAAACCCGATTGTGATTGTAACGAAAAAGGACCACACGGTAAGGCTTTGTTTGGACGCCAGAAGACTAAATCAGTCAATCATACCCGATCAGGAATCACCGCCAATGATGGAAGATCTATTGAGAAGATTCCACGGGAAAAAATATTTTAGCTCACTTGATTTAACCTGTGGCTATTGGCAGCTGCCTTTAGATGACGAATCGCGTGAGTGTACGGCTTTCCTGGTCGATGGAAGAAGTTATCAATTCCGTGTACTACCTTTCGGTCTGAATGTATCTGTGGCAATGTTTAATAAATGCTTGGAAAGAGTATTGGGACCAGAAGTACTCTCGTTTGCAACAGTTTTTGTAGACGATATTCTCATTGCGTCGCAAAGTTTGGAAGAACATGAGGACCAATTAAGAAGAGTGTTCGAACGTCTAAGAAGAGCAGGAATGACGATTAAACGTGAAAAGTGCAAGTTTCTGAAAGAAGAAGTAAAATTTTTGGGACATATCATTACTGCCGACGGGATTAAGGTTGATCAAGAAAAAATTAAAGCCATCCAAGAGTGTGCACCACCGAAAAATAAAAAAGATCTACAATCCTTCGTGGGACTTTGTAATTTCTATAGAAAATTTGTGCCGCACCACTCTGAATTGGTCAGCCAACTATCTCATCTGTTAGATAAACAATCGACGTGGCATTGGGGAAAGAAAGAAGAAGAGATTTTTCAACAGATCAAGAAAAAGTTCCTAGAAACTGTAATACTGATGCACCCAGATTTCACCAAACCGTTTTATCTGGCTACCGACGCCTCAACACAAGCCTTAGGAGCACACCTGTTCCAAAGGGGGAGAAAGGTGAAATATTAAACATCTCCTTTGCGAGTAGGAAATTAGCAAATGCTGAGAGAAATTATACTATAACCGAACTCGAACTACTAGGTATAGTATTCGCGTGCGATAAATTTCGGACTTATATTTTGGGGTACCCAACCATTATATTAACAGATCATAGAGCATTGTCGTTCCTATTCAATTGCAAAGTGTTGAGCGGTAGATTAATGCGATGGGTATTGCAACTCACAGAATATCAACTGCAAATAGAATACATTAAAGGCACAGACAATGTGGTTGCAGATTTTTTATCAAGATACGGCCATGAAGATGTAAGAAAAGGAGAGCCAATTACCATTAACGTAACAATAGCAGGAACACCGCAGTTAAGAAACGGCTTAAAGGACCTACCACGAAAACAAAAATCGGACAAGACTTTGAATTGGATACTTACCGAAATGGAGACTAACACCCATGGTAAAAGAGCAAATTTGGAAAAGAATTATTGTATATACGAAAAAGTGCTATTTAGACGGAGCCCACGCCCTCGAGACTGGTGGGTAGTATATGTCCCGTCAACACAAGTCCAGCCAGTAATTCAGGCATATCACGACGTTTTCGGTCATTGCGGGTCAGCTAAATGTACTGCTCTGTTGGCTGAATCAGTTTATTTCCCAAACATGGCGAGAAAAGTAAAAGAATATGTATCATCGTGTGATATTTGCCAAAAAGTAAAACCGCCTAATCAAGCGAGTAAGGGTCTTATGAAGAATGTACTGGCCAGTCGACCACTTGAAAAGGTATCAGTAGACCTGTATGGACCACTACCCCAAGGACGTGGAGGGGTATGTTACATTTTTGTACTAATGGATTTATTCACCAAGTACGTTAAATTGTATACCGTGAAAAGAGCTACAGCGGTGAGTTTGAAGAAACGTGTGTTGCAAGACTATGTATTACAAGTAGGAAAACCGGAAGCGATCCTATCAGATCATGGATCTCAGTTCACTAGCGTGGTGTGGACAAATGGTTTAAAGGAAGCAAACATACAGGTAAAATACTCATCAGTGTATCATCCACAGTCGAATCCAGTCGAACGAGTAATGCGCGAGTTGGGCAAAGGATTTAGGACATACTGTATAAAAAAGCACACAACCTGGCCTAACTACGTGGAAACCATTGAAAACTGGATCAACTGTACAGAACATGATTCCACGGGATTCACACCCTATGAACTTATGAAGGGTGAACGGCCTGCGCGTCTTATCGAACAGCTGATCGAGTATCCGACCCGAATAGATAACACCACAGATGCAAAAATATTACTAGCTCGGGAGCGCTTACAAAGCAAAGCCGCTAGAAGAAAGGACAGACACAATCAAAGAATTAATCCAGTAGCGTACGCCGAGGAGATTTAGTGTTGGTAAAAAATCATAATTATTCTTCCTCACTAACAAAGGAAATTAAGAAATTCTTCCATTTATATAATGGACCACTTGTAGTGTTGCGACGGGTAAGCGAGAATGCCTATTGGCTAGGAGACCCGGCGACCAAGGAATACAAGACTACTCAAAATATTGTAAATTTGAAAAAATATAAGAAACCAATTAAAGACCCAACGGATGTCAAGAATGACACTATAAACAAGGACTAGAAATTAGTTACTTTTTCCTTGATAAATAACGAGGACGCTACGGTATCGCGAAAAAAGTAAGGGGGTACTGTAACGGGACGCGATATTTTTAAATTATTTTATCTTTCAGTCGCATTAACCTGACAAGAGAAACAGGTATTTATTAGATGTAGTAAAGAATGTTATTTAAGAAATAAAATGCACCTATTTGAATATATTCCGTACTCATATATAAGTTCCCTATGTTAAATTATTCATATAATTATAATAGTTTCAAATTGTAATAGTTTTAACCGTCAACTGTAAAACATGTGACTTATGGTGTAAGCTGTACCTGCGTAGGGATTCGCATCGCTTCCTCCGCTAAAAAAGAACACTCTTCGCTAGGCCACCACAGAGAGTAGTTCGCTTCGCAGTTAGTTATACATATTTGCCAGTTCAGGGCTAGTTAGTGTACCAGTTTTATTACGTTTGTTAAATTAATCAGTACAAAAAGGCCGTGTTCACGGGGATACCCCGCACGAAGTCATAAATAAAAAATACTGATAAGCAGCAAACAAGAAAGGACACGCCCGAAGCCCATAGACTAGGCGAAGAAGGAAGCGGACATCTTAGTGGATCGAATCAACGCCAGCAAGTATACGCAGACAAGCGAAGAATACGTACGTACGGTATTTGGCCAATAAACTATTATATGCTACGAATACGAGCTCGTAATAAATAGAATCATTTGTATTAAAGTTAAATTGATTCCGCGTTCGTTGTTAAGTTCACTATTACGTATATATATATATATATTTTTCCGTTGTAATTATTTAGAAATTAAACGCGTGCGTAGTTATAGTAAGAGTAAGATAGGTGCATCGTTAATGTTAAGATTCTGTTCAATATTTTCTAACTTTTGTATTTACATATTTATTCAGTTATTTTATTTAATATATTTGTTATTCGTTCATGTGTTGCACTTTCATTTATTCAGTGGTCAATCAGATTGCAGGTTTTGTGTTATTAATTATTGTTTAAATAATATAAATCCTCCATTTACCGCACGCACCTGAGAACGTATAAGGAAAAGATTATAAGAAAGTTTGTAAAGTAAGTATCTGTTTTCTTGATTACGTTAGAGCGATTGCGACCGACATTTTGCTAGTCAGGGGAATTAGTTTATTCATTTCGGTATCAGTAACGTCCGTCGTTGTGGGTTCACAGGGGGATTTGTTAACTTACCGTGGCGCCCAAGGTTATAAACACATTATCACAAAATAAGTCCGTGCTGCCACAGTTCTTTGCTTTTTGTTACACTAACGTTTTTGTGAGTACTACGTTTTTCTGTATATAGTTGATGTAGATAGGGCAGTCGTAATAAAGAGACGTTCCAAGCACGTTGTGTTATTTATTGAGTTCGTATTTAAATACTACAATTAGTTAATTGGATTTTTTGTGTTAGAGCCCCCGCATAAACAGGAGAGATTAAATTTTGCTCATTTACATGTGAATAAATCTGCCGATTTCTGGTATCGCGTTATTGTTTCAGATAAAATGAACCATTCAGTGATCCCATGACGCAGCAGTACGTGGTTACAGTAGTGGTAGATTTTCAACATGTGCGAAGTTGGATTAGTTGTTTGATTCCGTGTATTTACTGGAATGTTGAAACCTATTGCAGAGATTTCCTGGAAAATTTCATTTTTCAAGACGACAAAAATTTTTTAAGTCACACTTTTGATTTGTGTGTCACTAGCTAACTACCAATAATATTAACATTCTTTCATGGCCATCAAAGAGTCGTGATATGAATCCTATTGGGGACATATGGGAAAACGTTTGTAAGCATTAAAGAAGGGCGGGTAGAACTACTTCCAGGTTGTATCATGTCACTGGGTAATCGTTTACAACTCATCAACTCCAATGGGGCAGGATAAAATACTATAATAATTTATACCTGCTTTTGTTCTAAATTTTCGTTGTATTATATTTCAGTTATCTAAATTTTTAATTTAGAAATGCCCTTATTTACGACAAGTACAATACTAGAAATCTTAATAAATTTATGTTAAAAAGTATGTACTTAATTCCTGCATGAATATTCTTATATAAAGTATATACCTTAATACGTTAACGCTGACATATGTATGCATTTTTGAAGACAGAGCATTGTCTTATTATATATATACTTTGGGTCATCTAAAACATTATTAATAACACTACCATTATATCAAAATTGCGGCAGTCTGGTACAATACTCTTAGTTTGTAGCATAGATAATTTGGTAGTCATATCGCTGATGAAGTTTAATAGATAAACAACGATATTTAAATCCAACCTTAAAGAGATAAAAAAAAATCCAAAGATAGTTTACCTGGAAAAGATTCGGAGCTAACATTTCAATGTCACCATTTAAGCTATTCACAAAAATAGTTATAAAATAAATATGCTTCAGAACTTCTTCAACTACCATGTGTCCAATTTTTAGGCATACATTGGGATAGATCATACCTTAAATGAACCAATTCAGATAAAGTTATAATGATTATGACAAAATCAATATACGCCATATGGGTGTCGCATTCCGTAACTAGAGTCCTCTCCAGTGTAACTATTATTATAATAATTGTGAATGAAAACTGTTTTTACAATTAAATAATTGCAGGCAATTAACCTTTTAATATTCAGTACCTAGTCGTAATTTAGTGACCAACTCTGTGTCGCCAAATATTTAAAGATAATTTTCAGGAAATTGTGTTGACATTTTGATTCTGTATCCCGTGAAAACACTAATTCACTATTACAATTATATTAATTGGTGTGCCTTGTGCGAATGACATTTAAAATTCAATTACAGGCATGCTTGTAACAACATGTTATTGTATCAAATTTCATGAAAAGTGGTTGAAGTAATGTACTCGAAAATGATTACCATATTATATACCTGGTTATAAGAATGAAGAGAATACAATTACTGAAAAAGTAATACATATGTAATTGAAAGCTAGCGGAGTACGTATGTATATGTATAAGAAAGAAGAAAATTCTCTTAGAAATAGTAGTTAGTAGTGATAAAACATTACAGACGACTGACGGGCATACATCGATCTCGAGAAAAAATTATTATAATTTTTATAATACAGAAATACATACATATATCAGATGCATTATCTTTTAAGAAAAACTAAAGTAGTAGATTTGCGTTTTTTTAAATTTCACAATGTTGCATATTATATTACTGGATAACAAAAAAAATAACAAGATAAACTCATGAAGTTGGGTAATTTACCTGTTTGTGAGTATGAAGTTCGTAAATATTTTGATCTTATCATTTTATAAGTTATCATGTACATATATACTTGACAAATAATAAAAACAAAATCGCAGAAATAGCAGTGGATTATTTTTTGTTTATCAATTAATTCGAAGAATTTAAATCTATTATTATCGAAATGAGAGCATCAAAAATAACTAATTACACGTTAAATTCTCAATGTTAAAGTAATGCTGTTACTTTTGCTTTGAGGCTGGACTATTTAAGTTGTAGAATCTATGCACCATGTTGTAACTGATAAAATATGTATTAACTGCATCCACCAGTTTTAAGACAAGCATGGAAGATGGAAGAAATATTGGCTTTGCTTGTAATGGCGTTTAACAATCATATTTCGTGTTATAATCCTATTACAACTGCATAGAGAAAATAATTATGTTTGCAGAAGTAAAAACTTGTAAACTAAAGATAATGCAACTGAACACTTGGCGCACACTAAAGCGGGAATCAAAAGTGGTGATAAAGATCTCGAGCTCAATTAGTAGTTTTAGCTTGAACTCATACTTTAGAGACAAGACCAAACTTAATGATAACCTATCTTTCTTATTTATTGCGTATGAGTTTATTCCCAGAATTTCCATAGAACTATCATTGTCAATACTAGTTCCTTAGAATTGTTGTTTGGTTCCGGACATTTCTGTTAAATTCCAATTTATTTTCGTTTCCTGCATGCGATACAAAATTTTATCTGACAGAGAATAGTCATTACGCGGCTTCTTTGATCCGGATATATGCGTGTATGTTTTCGGGAAAATCCGTATTACGTTATAAATCCGTTAAAATAACAATCGTTCCGCGCAACGTACCGAAATACAGTCTTCCGGTCCGACAGACTAGTCCAGCATCACCCCTCACTGAATCTTTTAATTACCGAGAGCACATTGCTATTAAAGGGGTTAAAGGACTCGGTCCGATTTCGCGTTCCCCGCTCTTTCGTTTTCACAACCGAATACACGCATATCTACTCTCTAATACACCGCTGCGGTTCGGCCTAATTGCAATTAATCCGCGCTTTATGAATATTTATTGTAATAGCGGTGATTGTTTGGAAGAGGACATTTTTACCTTGCCGACAGTGGGGCGCGAAGCTCGGGCGTAGACACATTCGGATTTTAGCCGAACGAATAACGCAAATAAGCTCAGAGTTACCGCGGAACGATAGACGGTTCTGTGTGCGTATATGCGAATACGGGTATTAGTCGTTAAATCCACAATGAATTTCGTGAATTATAACACCTTTGTTAACTAAAATGGGTTTCGAATTTGAATAGAATGAGCTAGAGATTTTTAACAAAATAAGCGTAACTAATTCGTTTTTTACGTAAGGGAAAATAATATATCTAGAGTAATAAGGTACCTAACAATTTTTTAGTTAAAAATTATGAACACATGGCGAACTAGAGAAAAATTCACACATTTTTTGCGTTTAATTAAATTGAAAATTATTTTCCGGGTTACAAAGCGATAAGTATCGTGATTCACGACAGAATTTGATAAATATGGTATCATACTGGCATATGAAACGATTTTTCTTTTCATGTAGGTAAAAATCGTATATTAATTATGCTTTGTGTCGTAAAAGAATTTGCTTGTTTACTGACCGAGATAATCTCAGGAAAAGGACTACTTATTATTATTTTTTTTAATGTGGTGGGTGCTTAGTTGCAGTGACTCCGTAAGCTGTGTCGCTTGTCTGGCTATCACTGCAACTCTCACGGTGTAGTTTTTGTGTGTGTATGTTGTGTTTAATTGGCTTTGTGACAGCATCATATCGCCTTTTATGATTCCGCGCTGTTAATCACTTTGCTCCCAACAGCGAATGGCAAATCGATCCGGGATTAACCTCTCTGAAAAAATGTCACCGTCTCTCCAGAGAATTGAACCCCGGCGCCTATCGTCCTCTCACAACCATAGTCAGCCGCCTAACCACTGCGGCCATCGACCCGTTATTAATGAAGATTTTCTTTGAATTGCTTTAAAATAATTAATAAGTTCCTAATGCTTTGTTAATGCATAAGCAGTTGTCCTAGTTGGTAGTAGATTCATCGAAATATTTGTGTCAACCTGCGACATTCCTACACATATATTAATTGCTATATAAAAGAATCGAAAACTGCGTATTCTATCAATTAAAATAAAATTCCAGAGTAAGTAAGCTGTTTATCATTGATTTGCGATTAGCTACTGCGAATTTCTATGAAAATGATTACTTATTTGTTGATCTTCACACAAATTAAATTAGCTTTAAGGGAAAAAACAAATATTGCTAATTTATTATGTAAAACGAGTTAATTAGCACAAGACAACAAAATAACAAGTTTACACAGACTTGAAGCGTGTGCAAAAATAGGGTATAAAGTGTGCAGCAAACCTTATTGAAGTAAAACATAGAAATATAGAACACATGTAAACAAAAATAAAACAGATGGAGTAACTTTAAATATTGCATTTACATTTGATACAATAACCGTTTGAACATACCTGAAATAAACATTCTTAACCAGAAGTTACCAAGTCAGATAAGACACCGAGGAGCTTATGTATGTACCATCTGTGTGTAAGTATATTGAAATGAATCTATAAGTTCGCACAGAGCCAAAAAATAGCGTAAATACAATAAAAACGTTCGTTAATGTAATAACTTATGCATTAAAATTGAGCCGATGCAGAAATTTATTATGCCAATGAAACCGTACATTATAATAACGTACGCGAATTCGTTCATAACGTTAATAATCAACTTTATTAACTTTTCAATGTATGTACATTGCGTTAATCATTTCGGTTATTAATGTAAAAATCGTACATTGTTACTGAAAAGTATGCATACGTAACATTAATGAATGAAATTATAAACGTGATAATCAATAGTTACATATTCTATTAAATGTATTTATAGAAATTATGTACAATTTCATTGATTTCATAAAGTATATCCATTATTTTATCGAACTTGTTTATTATTAGAGCTGGCTCCCAACTGAGCATTTTTTTTTAATCTGTAAGTATTAAAAGCAATGGCTGTATTCACCATGAAGCAGTGAGTTTGACTACTACCATAATATTTACTCCAACTTGCTTGCTTTTTAATAATTACCTACTAAAACATTGCAGAGTTGTGATGTATTACGGGTGCGTTTCTTTCACGAAAAGTAGCAAATTCTATTATGTATTATGCGTTCTAAAGAGCATTTGTTCCAGTGTGCATATTTACGGCAATGTAAACCAGGAATTCTAACTGTAATCTGAAAACATGGTCAGCTTTATTTATTATTACGTATAATCGTTGTAGATTATTTATTCAATATTATTTATACATACCTTAGATGATATACTTTAGATCTAGGAAATCATACTTACTGTTAAATCTTCTATCAGCATCCCCATTGATCGAAGATATTCGGACTTTACTCGTATTGATGTCTTTCAAATAAATACGAAAAGACATAAAATACATTTGATGTTCATTATTTTAAAGGTATTTTTTTTTGTATTACTCAATTGAAGGAATAATTTTGTTAAAATGCTATTCTGAAGCTGTTGCAAATGTTATTTAATAATTTGTATTAATAACCTATTTTTAGGATGATGCTAAACACGACACGAGGACGACTTGCCGAATTCTTCGCTACACATTAAATAGTGGTTCCGTTTTGCTCAAACATCGCAGGTGCAGATAACATGATATTTTATTTATTAGTTTGGCCGTTATAATACAAGCTTTTATTCATGCGATAAACACGTACATTTATTCAATGCACAAAATTATTGGGATATATATATATTTCATTAGTTCAACGAATTCTATTCGTTTCCATATAAGGTACTCTGGTTAGTGAATGCTCTCTTACATTGATACAACGAAATTGTTTTATAAAAATTCTTCTCTGCGGTTCGTTACTTGTTTTATACTTCTAATAAAAAAAAATATTATATAGATAAAAGATACATAGCTTTGATAAATATTTTGTCTTATTCAATGTAATCCCTATTCATTGACACAATTATCGACGATACATCCACTCAATGTTTACGTTATTGGCAAATAACGAGTCTTCATTGTATTAATGTACGAAATTCCTATATTTAATTAATTTTTAGTCTATAAACAGCATTTATCAATATTACGAACGATATTTTTCTCTGTGCGTAAAGAATCAGCTATGCACCACATTGAGAGGTGGCTTGTGATTTCGATTATAACTACGAAATGTATATGAAAACTTGTGACAAGTATTTATTACAATACCTAAGTTGGTAATTATCTTAAAAAACATACTGTATTCTGTGCAAGCCCTATATTATCACCTGAACTATGATTGATTAGCGAGGGACTGTTTACACAAAAACAAAACATTGCTCTAAGTCGGACTTATATAATACCTTTCTCGTCTAGCAATTTAGCCAGGTCTCGAAACTATAAACTTTATTATTAGGTTTGTTCGATTTGGACATTTGCGTCTTACAGCAAGCGACAAATATTTTGAAGCTGCGTTTAGTTTTTAAACACTAGTTGCAGAGTAAACGCGACGTTTTAACGCTGCTGCAATAGACTCCAAAATGTTTTAGAGACCGTTTGATTTGCGTTATTGCATGAACAGTAACAATCTAGTTTATTTTCGCATACAAGATTGGAGGAGAGTGACTTATACATAAAAATTAATACATATCTAGGTAGATAAATATACAGTATAGAATTTTCCATCTAGATTATTTGTATCATATTTATTATAATTATTATTATTATAATATTTATATTGTATATTTATATTATTATTATTATATTTGTATAATTACTATTTCCATTTTGTTCTTCATTCGCGTCATTCATGCAACTCATAACAGTCGTCAGACTCATCATATACAGATAAATTGCCCTAACCAGCCCTAACTGAATAGAAACAGTGCTAATTAACTTGGTACGATATACGGTACACAACAACGGACCATATATTTGAAAATGTAAGGTTAGTGAAAGGATTGTTTATCCTACTCTTTTTTCCGAGCTACCTATCTCTTTTCTTACAGCGAAAATCTGCTCATGGAGTGGATTAAAAATTCTTAACGCTAGAGTGTATTAGCGTCAAACTGCAAAACTTGATATTTCTAATCGAACAGCTTCCTCGCCGCATAAAATTAACGCGAATCAAACCGAACAGCAACGTTGCAAGTGCGCATGAGCGTGCGTTAAATTGTTTACTGCCGAAGCCAAATCGAACAAACCTATTGACTAGTTTCGATCCCATTTTTCTAACAAGTATGATACCAAACGTTCGCATTAAAAATCTCTGTTATACTAACGTTTGATTTAACTCATATCTCTGGTGGTCCATCGAACGTGATATGCGCAAATAATTTAAAGGCAAGTACTTTTATAAACTTAGTATTAATATCAACCAAATATAAACTACGCACATTTAGTGGTGACAGAACTAGAAAACCCAAAGTCGTTTGGTTCCCAAATTGAGCAGTCTAGTGTACAAAGTTAACACTAAACTTTTTTTTAACGTTGTAAGTTAACAATAGAAAGAAACGAAAAAAATTCGTATTTAAGAGAGTGGATATGAAATTTATTTATTGGGAAATATTAAATAATTACGAAAATATGCAGCGACGTCTATTAATCGTGTGTACGGAGTGAAAGTAAATGTTATTACCACAGTTCAAAAATGCATTAAACTCAATACTCATCATTTTGCATTTCATTGTTTAAGGTAGAACTTTGATGCACTGCAAGACATTTTACGAAATTTTTGCAATTTTCCATTGCTATCATTCCTTTATTCAACGCTTTCTACATAATATGCCGTTATTAGATTGACAAAACAGTGTTGGTTTTTTTTTCAGTTTCTAAAGACATTGAACTTGTAGAATCCATAACTACAAAGTTCTATTTTAAAAATTTGTCTTGACTTGTGTATGACCTTGAAATACATTTCAGCAGTAATTATCATAGTTGCTCATTATTTGTCACTTGATATGTGATAACTTTTGTTTAAACTTACCTTCATAAAAATTATTGATTTGGAAATATTGGGTATGCTACGTTAAATGGATCAATTTGTACATAATTTAAGTTCAAAATTATAAAACGAAACACAAAGCAAATAAACAATTTTGTTTTACGTTTCTTGCATTTGAAACTATACCACGTGAACAAGAGAGGTGTCATTTTGTACCAATGCTAAGTCATTGTCAAAACAGTACCAGTCGCGGTTGAGGAGATTATAACAAATGTGCATATTAATCATTGTAGTTTTCTTAATCTACTAAACATAGTTATGCTAATAACCATAACTTTAACTTTATCAGGTAAAGTCCCAATGGTATTTTAATGGTTAATGGGTAACGCATTTACGCAAATTAGGAATACTTTAGCTGCAGTAGTGTCGTTACAACACTTATAAAAATTATTGAATCAAGGGCTTCCATTTAGTAGTGAAAGCGTTTACATTATATAATTTAACACTAAAGCCGAAGAAGTGTTGTTTTAAAAACTAAAATAGAATACATCGATAGAGATTAGAGGCCATGCCAGAATAGGATTGATGTTGTTATCCATATTTTCATATACTAAAAAAAATTGCAAGAATTCTACGAAGCGTTAACAAACTGTAAAATAAATACAGCACCAAAGAGATGTAGCGGTAAGCGAAAGAAAAAACAATGCAACCCAGTATATACCAGATATCGAATCAAATAAGGTATTAGCACTGCCTGAACAGCTATTTAGAACAACAAGAATTCTCTCTAATGACAAGTGTGAGGTATAAAACTTAGGAGAGATTCAGTAAAACATTATACTATGGTACTGGCTGAAGCAAATATCAAGAGTCGGATTCAAGAAACAGTAAATAAATTAAATAATCTAAAATTTTAACACATTTTATGCTCTATTGTATTATCTAGCTTTCGAAAGTTTTTAGGTTAATCGCCACGTGACTTGCTACTTTCACTAGTACTAGAAAATCATATCAGACCTATTGCACATGATTATTTCCATAATAAATATTTACGAACTTTACATTTCAAGGAATCATCGTAACTACGGTGCTAGTGTTGTAATGGAAGAAAGAAACCACTATGCGATAAAGTGAAATAAGTGTAAATATCAAACTCGTACTGGTTTAATAAAGCTAAATCAAATTTGAAAAGATTTTTGGAGTGAAAGTTCTAATCATTTGATCTAAACCATTTGCTTTACCGGGAATACTGAAATGATGTTTAAAATAAGATTTATTTATGGCTCAAATAGAACTTATCCAGCTTTAAGGTCTTTTCCTTGTTTTAAATAAGAGAGAATACTTCTACAATATTAATTTCATATGTACATAAATTAGCTGGTCCGCCAAACTCAAAGACTTTCGGCAAGCAGTCGACCGACTAGCTAACCCATCGACCAGTTAGCCCATCGACTAGTTAGCCCACCAACCAGCTATCCCACAGACCAGCATTTTTGCTCATCTAAACTTTCTCGAAAATCTTTGTGATTAACATTATCAGGGTTAAGCCCTGGTTATGAATAATGTTGTGCACGATAAAACTGTTGTACAATTAGAGCTTGAATATTTTCGAATCGTTACTGCAAATCTCTATTATTGAGTTGGAGACGTTCTAGATATCTTAACACAGAAATAACAAATGCTCATTGTGCCAAATATTCAAATTGCTCGGGCGCGCGCGATATTCCCTCCACTGCAGTCTTATAAATTGTTTAAAGAAACATTGACAAAATTTCTGATAATTATATAAAAACCAGGGATTATTATAGAGTGAAGAATATATCAACGAATGTGTGTTGAAATTTTAAATAACACTTACACACACAATTAGGAGAAACCAAATTATTTAGATAATTTGACGTTTTCTTGACGAAGTCACTAGCTTGATTTATTTTTTTAAGAGGCAATTTGGTGGTTCGGTTTCGATTGGTAGTTTGATGTTAGACTGGACATGATTGGAGAGTATCGCGTTGGAGACGACGCGGATAGGGGCCATCTAGATTTTCTATAAACAACAATTCAATTTTTATGGAAAATGCAGTTCTTTTTGTTGTAGGGATTGTTACGTAGCGTGCACCGTTTGGGAGATATGGGCGGTTAGAGTTTTACCGGAACGCTTTTCTCATTTAAACGGAAATATCTTTGAGTACGGATTTTTTTGAAAAGAAGGTCATTGGCGTACGTAAAATTTATTCAGCTTTGCAATGATAACGTTTTAATTTTACTGTTTATGTTTTTCTGGCCGCGAGGGGGTTTCTAATGGGCCCGTGTCTAGCCAGCTACTTCTATTATTATACATAATATGACAAATTATTGCATGCTTATTCATTTAGATAATTAATCTTAAACTCAAACAAAATTTAAGTGAGGTGCTCAAGCATTAACGTGTAGTTGTCACAATGTAATAACCAGGGAGTCCTTGCACAGATATCCGTTAATAGTAGGTAATGGAGCACTATTAATTTGATCGCTATTGATTTGTACCCGCCTGAAGTGGTGTTAACGACCAAAGCGTCTAGTCCCCTACCGAAAACATCCACCGCCTGTATTGCAAGGCGACTGTGATATTAGATCTGGTACTACGCCGGCATAATTCAATATAACAATGTGCGTTTGATATATTGCACTATTCTATGTCGGTGTTTATAGTTTCTGTTCTGAATTGCATTCAGTATCTGTGCGAAAATTCAATACTAATGCTGCTACAGTGAACACACTATCATTTTTCTTCCGTTTCTCTTATTTCTTTGTTGTTATTTGCGAGAAGGGCATGACTTTCCCGATTGTGTAGATTTATATAGCAGCGGCGAAAAATACATGTAAAAGTAGCTGGTGGTATCGCTACTATCTGTCTACCACATAAGTTTAACGTATCGCATTTCCGAAAAGTAATAGTGTTGTAATTTTTAACTCTATATCGCGAAATTTTTATAGTATTCCTGCCAAGAATGTTTTAAAAGAGTTCGCAGCAACTTTATATATTTATGTGCAGCAAGTAGAAATAACATTGGTTGCATTATTTCTTGTTTTTTTTTATCATAATTTATTATTTGCTATAAATCCTATGTCTTTTTCGCTGATGATATTGTACATATGAAAGCTGGAAAATGAGAGAAATTTGTTAAATCCAATATTAATGTACTCACCTGAGTACATTTTAAAAATTAGGAAGTCTATTATTAATTATTTTTTTAAATTATTCGTCTGATATCTTTAAATCATTCTGCAGCTTATGTCATAATGACCATATTACTATTAGGCGTGCTCATAGTTGCTGATAGTTGCCAACTGTCAAAACTAAGCGCCCAAATATATTATCCACAAGTTTTTTGCGTATACACAATTACATTTCAATTGAGCATCTAGGTTTCTAACGATTTCTGACTATGAAACTGATTCTACAAACACAGCCATTATTAATTCTTTCAAATTATTTTGTTTATTTTATTACTTCCTCCAGGAGTTCTGAGAATGGTATAGAGCTCACAAGTTTTGTACCAAAACTCATAAATTATCACTTAACCTATAGGGAACACATTCGTTCTCAAATTGTCCAAATATGTTAAGATAATTTTTATTGATAGGATAATAACATTTAATAAACGTAATTCTTTTTAATTTCCATCTGCAGTATGTATATTACTTTCCTCTGTAAATCCAGTAGCCCCTACATTTTTAGAAAGCCAGTTGTGGTAAATCACAGATATGACATTAATACACACGAGTGTAGGTACTGACCTGATTACTAAAATAAGCAACAGTAAACCATGCATCTTGATAAATAATTTCTGGAAGTGTTTCGATAAAATATATGAATTTACCGTCTGTGTTCACACGCACTTCCCCTTCTAAGACACTGCTAGCAGTAATTCTCAAAATAACAAACAATGGTACAATATTTTGGTTTTTATATAATATTTGCATTAATAACATAGAATCTTACAATTAATCACAACACTATGCATTTTTAGACATGCAGAGATAACAAAACTCTTACATTGAATTCCTATACACGTTTATCGATTGCTTGAAATTTCCCAAAGCGCTGCGATAAAAGTGTAGGCAATTTTTATACCCGCTGGGATATCCTGCGTGGTATATTTGTTTTCGATATTGAAATATGGAGTTCCTTATGATAAATTTTTGTTTACTAAAAGAGCCAAAGATGCAAGAAAAAAAAACTAGCACGATAAAGTTTCTGCCAAACCTTTCGGATTTTTTAAAATAATTTATGGATGGCTTGATGGGAGTAATAAATATAACGGAGACAAGTTCTATGTTATTGACAAGTGATGTATCAGGAGAAATTAGTAGATGATTAATCTATTTGTGTTTTCAACTGGCAGATAAAATACGCGGACTGATAAAAAAATAACACTGGTATTAGGTGCAATTTCAAACGTATTATTAAATGAATGAATGAATCAAACGAATTTATGTTGTCAGAGTTGTTGATTCATATTAGTATGAAACCAGTCTGGTTTCCAGAATAAGTAAAGTACTTAATTTCTTTAACAGCTACTGAGCCGGTGATAAAAATAAATTACTTAAAAGGGGATTTAGCACCACCTTCAATAAAACAACAAAAAATTTAAATCTGAAATTCGCCCAAGTATAGGGTGAGATATGAATGGAAGAATATCACATTGTTTGCGATAATATATTCAATTTAACTTTAAGATGAATAATCTGCAGATCCGGAATGTTTTGTTGTTCGGAAATTTGCATTAAAATTCTGTTTCTCTGGTGAAAACATTTTTAAATATTCTTTAAATTCGAAAATTTGTTGTCGTTACTATTGGCTTCATATAGACCGAACCTTGCGGGGAAACAATCACATTTTTGTATTAGTATGTGTCTGTGTGTTGTTGCTGGCGGATGTTGTCAGACAATTTGAAATAAACAAATCTGCATGCCCCAGTTAGAACCTGTATTATTACAAGATGTAAAAGCATACTTTGTCCTTCAATTAAACCGCAAATTTTATTGAGTGAAGTTCTAGGACAAAAGCAATAATGTCATATAAAAAGTGTGCACAAAGTGTAAACTTTGAGGATATAAAGATCAAAGAAACATTGTTGTTGCGGTCAAATGAAGGCGATGAACGTTCTGTAGAAAATTATGTTTCATAACTAGGAAATAATAATATAATAGACAGTGATTTGGAAGCAAATTCTGATTAACTCTCTAGATCCAGTAGCGATAACAAAGCTGGTGACACTAATGCAGAAATATTAGTGATAATATAGTAATAATTTAAACTCGAATATTTATGTGCATGTATTTGTATTTCTCATGGAGAATAGAACTACTAGTTTCAAACTTCAAATACATATGAATCGGAGAATATCAGGTTTGGTTCAAAGACATATCTATAGTTGTTGCGTTAGAAGAACCTTTCCAGTTGTGTACTTTATCAACGTAGAACCAAAATGTATTAAATTTACAGTAGGAAGTCAAGAACGTCGACTGAGGTACCAATTGTTTATGTATTACTTACGTATGCTAGATTTGACAAAAGTCGGGACATCTTTTCTGTGGAATTTGTTGGTATCATACATTGAGCCTTGATGTTCACATTTCGAAAGCTTATTAGATTTGGTAACAAAATAACTCGAGCGTAATATTTAGAAACCGAAAAATCAGAGTTGGTATCTTACATCTAGAATCCGTTTATTCAATAATACAAAAGATAAGTCATATCAGATACCAACGTAACAATTGAAAAACAAGTTTTTAGCTTGAAAATTATGCCATCGTAAGTCTTAATATTTGGTTTCATAAAAGGGATATCACGGTACGACAATGACCAGCTCTTGTACCCGTTCTGAACCTTATCGAAAACATCTGGTGAATATTGACAACAAAGATATATGCCAATAATAGACAATATAACAACTAAACTAAAATCTGTGACGACGAGGCGCTGGAATGAGATTTCTGTCTGAAGATTGATTAAGTTGGTAGACAGTAAGTAGATAGTATTACTTTTCTTGATAATACGTTCAATATCCACAGCATGTAAATTGCGTTTTTCACTTTCATTGTACGTGTCCAGACCGTATAGTGCATTTACATGATGTATTGCCGTACCCTGCCGGTGAACTTGGGGCGTCAGAGGTCACGGCAACAAGGCGCTGTATTCTACGGAACAACGACCGTAACAAGCAGACGTCGCGACGCATGAACGATGTACACACCTCCTACATCATCGTGTAAAAATCTAAATATAATTTAATAATGTTGTCACTTATAATCAAACATTATGTCATAATACATAGATATGAATTAAGTGCAATATTTATAAATTGTCTTTAGAAAATTAAATCTAGCACTTATTAAATAATTATTTAGGAAAATGTTTGGCCTACTACTTCGATTCTGTCCAACAACTATATTCATGATCATCAAATCTGCCTACCCTTATTGATAAATTTGTAATAACTGTTGAAGGAATTATGGAATGGCGGATACCATGATTTACTATTTGGTACATACGTAACTGTATCTACCCTATATCTACACTATAAAATTGGAGGTGCAAAGAACATATAGATGTATATATAGCGTCCATTGCATTAATTAGGAGTTACTTGACTGTTTTGTGATTATTCATCTAATTTTTAATCAAGATAATTGTCTTTCACAATAAACTGTAAGTTTTTAATTTATGCAATGTACCTATTTGTATTAAAGTTCCAATTAAATAAAATCAGTGCAGCATATAACGGACTAACCCTTTTCTTTACCATTTCCAATGCAACGACGTCGTAAATAGCAAATGTCTGGATAGATAACAACTTTGTGAGAGAGGACTAGTCGATGCTAAGGGCCAGTAGACAGTTTGCAATATCCAGTCAAGCGCCTCATTCTGACTGGTGAAAGCAACCATCACAGGCAGGTGTACGCGGATACTATACATAAGCGAGAGGAAACTCTCTGTTATGAAAAGTACGTCGTCGGCGCATAGTCGAGGAAATTTATTTCCTGTCTAGACCTAGACAGATGCCATTCATGTACAAAATAAGTTCTTAATATGAAACATTTGCGACTCGCTTCGATAAACTTTGACGTCGTTGTACTTTCTATAGCCTATGACGAGATTGGTAAGATCGCAGGTAATACAATTTCGATGTTGTCATGTACTACAACCTGTAATATTCGAGAGTAGAGACGGAAATTGATTTTACTTGTATTATCGGTCGTACTTTACTATACATATATGTATCACATGCAACGGCAAGTTTGCAAAGCTTTCGCGTTGGTGGTCACTCACGACTTCGACAATATCGATACTTTGTTTATTATGCCTGATTTTGACTGTATTTCCACGGTGTTTATTTGAAGCGCTTGTACTAGAGATCTTCTAAACTTTATGGAAATTTTAATTATGCTTGTGCTGCATAATGCAGAACAAATTTATGGTTATGTTGTTATAGGTACACATAAACATTATGCAGACCATAGACATTGTTATCACTCTCTTTGTGGTCCATGGGATCAGAAGCGTTAGGGAAATCGATGTAAACGGTGTTAATGATTCGCTATAATCTAGGTTTTGAGATGTAAATTGAGTTATATCTAGGTAGATATCAGCATAGTGTTTGTTGACAAAGCCGTGTTGCAAACCCCATTCTTTTCATCATTTCCTCCTCCATTTTCCTCAAATTACCTAAAATTACTTCACATTACCTTTACTTTGGAGGACCCTCTGACCTTGGCTGGTTTGTCCGAACTTCCGAAATATGTGCTTTCCTCACTGCACTGTTTCGCTTGTTAATTATTTTTTCTGTTTTCGGTTCTTCTTCTTATCCATATATTACCGTTATTCCGGCTTACATGCCTTAACTTTGCCGCAGGAGTATTCTAGATTTTCATTAAATATTATTTTTAATCAGAATATTTTCTAGCCATTTTAATGCCTGATGCTACAGTATCAAGGAGCCTTGTGTCGAAGAGATCACTTTCACATTCATTTTTTTTTGGCTTTTTCATATCTAATGCTCCTCATACTAACGGTATTGTTAATTTTTTGGTCAATATTTTGATGTTTGTGGCGGTTTTATGATGTCTTTGAGTAAGTATTTCGTCGATTTCAAAATCAATGTTATCTGACTATCTTTGATGTGTGTTTACGTTGACTGTAACATTATCAGAACTCTTCTCTGTACACTGTAGTTGCCTTGCATTATTCCATTTTAAGCATCACCTCGTGCCGTCGATTACATTATCCATCTGATCTGAGTGAATCTATAGGAATTATTTTCACAATCTATGGCAGGACCTCGTGTCCGGCTTCCTATTTCGGTACAAGTTAGTTTTCTTGTTCACTAGCACTAGACATTTCAATGTCACTTCGAAAAGAGGGTTGAGATTCAGCTATCATTTTAGTATTGTTGCCAATAAGTTTCTATAGGCAAATTCTGGTATAGGTCCACTGTTGTGCTGGTAAAGCTTTTCAAATTTGAAAATTTAATTTTTGATTTATGCGGAGTTGCTCCAATCGATCCCCAACTATGGTGCCTTAAACGCCCTCCATAGGTGGCCGCCACTAATGCGCTGGCTAGAAGTATCCTCGGAAGAACGTGTCTGGTGGAATAGTGTCTCGTTCAACACGCCGGGGAGCTGAAGCCAGCCTGACTTACATTGCCTGAAGGTCCAGTGTATTTTGGAAATAAGTGCATAACTCCAAGTTAAGATCAGGCCACACCTAGCGTCTCGCTAAATATTTAGAGGCAATTCCATGTTTAGAAAAGCTATACACATATGGGAAAAAGGCAAGAGATTTTCAAAGTCACCCCCGAAAAAAAACCTTAAGGACGTAACCAGGAAACAACACGGCACGCTTAGGTACGTATACTAATTGTTATCGCTAGGCCTCTGCAGAAAGGGCTTGATAAGTTTTGGTGTTGATTCATTGGCAATATGTTTTACTTTTCTTTAATGCTAATTTTTTTGAATAAGTAGGGTGAGTTGACACGGAAAATGAGTCTTTGCCTAGTAAACAAGCATTATTACATAATCACTTATTTAGATAGTGATAAAATGTTTTATTGAGTTATGTCGTTCAAGAAAAATAAACATTAGAAAGTTTGAATCCTTCTAACTCGCTGTTCTTTATGTAATGAGTAACAAAAACTATAACTTATCAATTAAGCTTAGTATCACTCATACCTGGCATGTTCAAGGTAAGTTCGCACAATATTTGTTTCCAGTTAAGTTTTTTAAGATATTTTTATTTATACCCCGTATAAGGATTTAATGATTCTGACAAGCTAAAACAGTATTAGTTATATCAGATGAGGTAAAACTCACTAATCATACCATTTTATTAATTATAACAGTTTATAAGTTTAGATTTGCAGAAAGAGATTATGAATAGATTACTGAGAATTTTGTAATAATGCAATTGCTATTGCAATTAAAATATTATGTCGGATATCTTTCTCTTTTAGTAATTTTATAAAAATTGTAGGAATTTCATATTTTATTATTCAGTATGATATCCATAAATAAAGGCACGTAACTTGCTTTGCTATTTTATTTTAATATACAATATATGCTGTACGCGTTTGATATACAATGTATGTTATTAAATACAATTAATTGCTTAGGGTTAATAATTTGGTACTAATCGGGATTATTTGTCACTTTTATCTGTAAACTATTTCACTATTTTTATAGACAGCGTATCTATCTGCACATATTAGCGAGAGAAACGGTAATATAGTTTTGAGCTTTTAGGCAATTTCGAAAATTCTTCTATACTGAAAAAGGCACTTTCGGTAAGTATCTTCGTTATACTGTAGTGAAATTTACCTTGATCAAATTTTTTTATTGGTTCTGGTATAGCGTTGTAGAGATCGCTTAAAGTATATTTCGGTTGCGTTCTATATATGTCCAAATCCAAAGTCTCACTATTAGATAACCCATATGCAAATCGAAGGCATGCACGGATATACAATGAAGGCAGTGTTAGTAGGTTGCAATACTTGAATTTACTTTTAATACTGTCATCGCCTGGTCGCAACATACAAATAACTTCCTTTTGTTTTTCAAAAATTATATTTGCTTCTTCTGCGTGTCCCCAGAGTAAGATATGTTGTCCAATAGACAAATAAAATTTGTCGATATAAGCTTCTCGGAGTACTTTAAAAGGTGAACGCATTGCAACCATATCTTGTATACATGTCATTGCAGGTGCCAATTTATTCTCCACTAAGTAGTTTATATGTTCTGACCATGACAAATCATTACTCAAAATGATACCTAAAAAATTTACAGTTTCTATTTTTGTAGGTTTGATATACGGTATCAAGAGATGTTGAATTTTATTCTCTTCTATTTTGCAAGAGATTGCTACGAAGCCACATGTTAACGTCCTCTTTTACTTTCTCCTCAATTCTGACATTATTTTCTTGATACGGTGTAATGAGTGACAAATCGTCGGCGTACATGATTGTACACATAGATTCCGAGATAATATTTTGCAAATCGTTTATGTATGCGGAAAACAAAAACGGAGCTAACTTTACACCTTGTGGTATTCCAACATTAACATCTTTTGTATCCGAACGGCAACCACATCGTCGTACAAACTGACTTCTGCCCTTCAAATATGATTCAATATACTTTATCGGCTTTTCTTTCAATCCAAACCGTTTCAATTTTAATAAAAGGATATCATGATCGACACAGTCATATGCTTCACTTAGGTCGTATATAGTATATTTTACACTTTGTTCTTTCTTTATTTCAGAAACGGTTACTTTTAACATTGACAATACTGCCGATACCATGTTACGGCCTTTTGTGTGTGCATGTTGCTTTTCAGAAAACAGATGGTTATTTTCGAAGTATTCCCGTAATTGAAATACTATTAAATCTTCAAAAACTCTAGATAGTGGCGATACTATCGATACTAGTCTAAAATTGGATGGATCATTGTGGTCGTAATCTGCGCTGGGCAGTTTATCATATGGTAGTACCGCTGCTAGTTTCAATTCAATAGGGAAAACATCTTCTTCAAAGCTTTTGTTAATTAAGTTTGCTACAGTACCTGATATTATATCTGCAATTGATTTTAGCAGTTGTACGGTGAATCCATATGCATCTGGATTTAGTTCAGGTTTGATTTTTAAGGAAGATATCATACGTTTTACAGTATCTTCGTCGGTCGGCTTAAAAGAAACAAAAGGTTCCATTGGACTTTGGTCATCAACAAGACATAGTGGATCTGGTGCTGATGGTTCTCCTTCTGCCGCTTTCTTAACGTCTTCTTGTTTATATTTGCCAATAGTAACGTAATAGTCATTGAACCTATTAGCAGTTTGCACATCCTGAGTATCTTCTACTGCAAGTATCTCAGGAAAAATTTCATCAATTATTTCTTGAAGTGCGTTATGAAACGTTGAATAACACTTTACTGAATTCCAGTCATATTCAGCTACTTTTTCAACAAATAGTTTTTCTTGATCTTCATTATACGTTCGCTCATTTACGGCAATCATAGTGTTAGATATTAGAAAGGTGCAAAATAATCAAATTTATAAACTTTGTTGACCAAGCACGCATCACTTAAAAATCGTTACTGCAACTAGTTACGCAATTTTTCAACTAATTATAACGGAAATCAGCAATGTATTCTTTTTTATCAAATCGTGAGATTAGATTAAACATGCCGGTGTCTATACAAATTTAAAATAATACTTCATAAAACGTGTTGACATTAAAAATAAGTAGGATGTTAGAAATTAATTAGATGATATTGTGTGTTTTTGTTATGCTAAGTGGAATCTGAAGCTGGCATTCACACATAAGAAATACATTCTACAGCGAATAAACTATACAACTTTCTGATTCATAGTCCCTATACTATGAAAAGCTAGGCTCTAAATTTCAATCTGTAATATCTTACATATTAGTGCTTGTCAATGCTTACGGCTTACGGAATAATAATAGTTTTAAATTCTCAATTATATTTTTAAAACGTAAGTTTTCTATTACTTCATATCTCTTGAAATGGAGCAATACATATTGTATTGGTTCTCATATACAGATTATTAAAAGAATTACGAATCTTTCAGATGTACAATGGAACCTAGAAGTTATACTCTCTTTGGCAGAATTTTTAACTTAGGCAAGTAGTGCCACAAAAAATTCAAAGTTAATCCAATGAGGTACCTTTGTATCATGCTACAAGTTGTATCTTAACGAGTTCTGAGAGAACGTTGGGAGCCGAAGTGCGATTCTTCGAGGAGACGGTAACATTTTCTCGGAAAACTGTATTCCGCTCGATCTACCATTCGCTATTCGGAGCAAACTGATGAACAGCATAGTACTATATACTAGTGATGTGTAAAACTGCTATTTTTCATTAGCAGCTACAAACTGCTACTGCTACTTTTCGTTAGCAGTTTAAAAAAACTGCTACTTTTTGTAGCAGTTTCTCCTATAGTAGTTTTATATTGCTTCACTATTACAACGGGATAGAACATATGATGTCTATAGAGCTGCTACGTCAGAAATATTTACATCGGAAAATACTACAAAAAGTAGCAGTTTCTTTTAATATTCGTTAGCTGCTACAAACTGCTAACGATAGTTAGCAGTTTCAAAATAGCAGTTTGGTTCGTAGCAACCCATCATTACTATATATAGCGGGATGTGCTGTAGCAAGGCCATTTAAACACATTTAAGACACATAATTTCCACAGCAAAAGTTGCATCGGTAATTAACTAATATACTTTAAGAAGCCGCCGCTGTAACTAGCGCCCATACAAATAAGAACACTTCATCGAGTTAATTAAGTAAATTAATTGTATTTGTATTTGTGCGTGTTCTACTGAACCTACATATGTTATATGATAAAACTTATCGAGTTTATTCTGTTTTGGTATCTGTGATAAAAAAATTTATTTCGATCTCTATTAATAATCTATGTGTAAAAAATGCAATGTTTCTATTGTGCCGGGTAATTCATTGTTATTCATTATCACACATCAAATAGGTTCAGTTATAGGAGGATAAAAATCTATGATTCTGACAGAAATGAAAACAATATCAGTGCCGTTAGTGTAATGTCGTAAATAATCAAATATTCTGAGAAAACGTTTATCAGGAGGTTACTAGAGATTACGTAACAATGCGTTCCATTCTTAACAGATGCTTCAATGTAATGTAAATGATTTATTGGCGCAATTTATTTACTGTTTATGGTCCGTTTATCTTGAGTAATCTTGCAAAAGTAATTTAGCACGTATGCTTAATTTTATTACAATGTTTCACATAAATAAAAGCATCCATCTTGTAACAGTCTTTATTCTAATATACAGTATAGGCAACGTTTATTCTAATATACAGTATAGGCTTTAGCCTTTGTTAAACGATACCAGTGTGATACTACGATACAAGCTAGTTTAGCTTGCGCTTAACAATTACAATACAAAAATGTCTGCTATTCTATTATTATTGTAGATAAGCTACGTTACATGAGCTCAAACAAAAAAAAATTACTATGCTTGGAAATATTTCATTATTTCACTTCGCTTAACTGTTATCTACTATTTTTCCTTGGTCAACTACAGCTCGATTATAGTAATATTAAACATATTAGAAAAAAACAAAACATATTTTATATATAAGCTAGCTTTTTAGCAAAGTTCCGAACATTTCTGCAAAAATTCGTCGATACTGGAGATAGCATTTTCAGTAAGTATGGTCGTTATGCTGGCCTTGAATTCACGTTGATCAAGTTGTCGTATTTTTTCTGGTAAAGCATTGTATAGTTCTGTTAAAGTATATTTCGGTTGTGTTCTATATATTTCCAAATCCATCTTAGTGTTAAATTTGGATGAATTATGTGCATGGCAAAGGCAAAAGCGTATATATAATGAAGGTAATGTTAAAACTCTACTGTACAAGAATTTGCTTTGGAAACTGCTCCCACGGTGTTCAAGAATACTAATTACTTGTTTTTGTAGTTCAAAAATTTCATTTGCCTCTTCTGCATGGCCCCAGAGCAAGGTATCTCGCGCAATACGTGCATGAAAATTGAGATATGCTTCCCGCACTAGTTTATAAGGTGAACCCATTGCGGACATCTCCTCTATAGATTCTTTTGCACTTGTTAATTTATTCTCTATTAAATGCTTTATATGTTCTGACCATGACAAATCATTATTTAACATTACACCTAAAAAGTTTACTGCTTCAATGTTTACAGGTTTGACATACGGTATTAAGAGACGTTGAATATAATTTTCTTCAATTTGCAGGAGATTACCACGAAACCACTTGTTAATGTCCGCATTTACTTTCTGTTCAATGCTCGCATCACTTTCGGAATATGGAGTAATAAAGGACACCTCTTCAACATATAAAGTTGTACACATAGAATCCAACAAAAGATTCGGGAGATCATTTAAATACACACCAAACAGAAACGGAGCTAACTTTAAACCCTGTGGTAATCCAACATGAACATCTTTGGTGTCGGAACGACAACCACATCGACGAACAAATTGACTCCTTCCTTTTATGAATGATTCAAGATACTTTATCGGTTTCTCTCCCAATCCATATCGTCTGAGTTTATTTAATAGGATTTCATGATCGATACAATCATATGCTTCACCTAAGTTGTACATAGTCAATTTCACACTTTGGCTCTCCTTTATCTTAGAAGCGGCTACAGTTAACAGCGTCACCACTGTAGATACTACACCTCGTCCTTCTCTATGCCCATGTTGCTGCTTGAAGAACAGATTATTACTTTCGAAATGTTCGCGTAACTGTAATACTACTGCGTCTTCAAAAACTTTTGATAAGACTGATGTTATCGATACTGGTCTAAAATTAGACGGATCATTAGGGTCGTAGTCTACTTGACGTAATTTTTCCTTTGGTCGTACCGCTGCCAGTTTTAATTCATCAGGGAAAGCACCTTCTTGAAAGCTTTTATTAATCAATTTTGCAATAGTACTTGATATTTTAGCATTGATTGATTGCAGCAATTGTACAGTAAGTCCGTATGCATCTGGACTAAGTTCGGGATGGTTTCGCAATGAAGTTATTATACGTTTCACAGTCTGTTCTTCAACTGGCTTAAAAGCAAAGAGGGGTTTTGTAAGGTTACGGTCGTCAATAAGGCGCAATGGATCTGATAGAGGTTTGTTCCGTCCTGCTTCTTTCTTAATATCTTCTTGCTTAGTCTTACCAAGTGTAACGTAATAGTTATTGAATCTATTAGCGATTTGGACATCCTCACTGTCTTCTGCTCTAAGTATCTCAGGAAATGTATCGTCAATTATTTCTTGAAGGGCGTTATGAAATCTTGAATAACTGCTTACTGAATGCCAGTCATATTTGTACACTTTTTTAACGAACTGTTTTTGCTGTTGTTCGTTATACGTTCGCTCCTGTACGGTTATCATAGTTTTCGATGTTGTACTTTATATATATAAGAAACTATAAATTTATATACGTTATAAAACAACAGGTATGTATGATTTAAAGTTTGTTACTAAACACGATTACGCCAGTTTTTAATTAATTAGAAATCGGCAACATTTTTATCAAAAGACGAGATTAGATTAAAAATGACTGTGTCTATGAGAGATATTTAAAAAATACATCATCAAACAGGTTAAGATTACAGGCTAGTAGAAATTGATTGAAGAGAGGACATCAACGTAGTTGTCAACTTAACATCAACTTCAATATAGTTAGGCACGAAATCTGTTTAGCTCTCTTCTTTAGAATCCACAATAGTGCTACAGTCTAAATTTAGTTGGAGGCGTTATTCGTAAACTGCCATACATATTTATGTAGTTTCCTTTAATATTTACTAATACATTTATGAAAACTGACAATTAATTTTAATATTACATCGCGTATACATATATACAGTATGGTAACCACTTATGGAATAAAATTATTTTTGATGTTATCGTAGAGGTTTATGAAAAATGCTCGAACATGTCAATTTTTAATTTTAATTATGATTGGTGATTAATGTAAGTGCAGCACAAAGTAGATGACTTTTTCTAATTGAACACCCTGTATATTTTTCAATGTTCGAAGTCTTCTTAATGAACTGATTTATATAACACTTATTACATAAGTAGTTAATTACATTAATTAGACGCATTAAGGCTATCAGACTATGAAAAATTTAATTAGAAATATTGTTACAGTTTAACGTATTAAATGTTCGAAATGTTCTTCATTTACTTGTTGGCAATCACCTAATCTATGATAAAAAAGTGTACTTTCTTAAAGCGAAAATTTTGTTCATACAATGCTTGTCGCCCAATTGCAGTACATACCAGCGAAGAACCGTACTTAAAAAGTTTTGCTCGCGCGGCTAAAACTTTTTCACCTAGCATTTCCTATAGGAATCTTTATAGGCCGTTTAAGATAAAGTCAATATGACATTATCGTCTACAGTGATAGAGACATTTTAATAAATTATCTCTTTTAAGACATTCTGACCTTAATAAACAATACAATATTAAACAGAAAGTCATCGTATAGAAACTTTGATAATGATCGGTTACGGAGATAAGGGAAGAAGTCAAGTGGAAATCACTAATATCTTTAACCAGAAGTATCCTGAATTATCCAACATTTCGCAAGGAACTGTTTCCAATATTCGTTCACAGTTTAGAGAACTTGGGACATATAGTGTTGCAGTGAATCCAACAACAAGTTTACGCTAAATAGCTCCAGAAACTAACGTTAGCCAACCAACTGTTTTAAAATGTTTACATTAACAAAAGCTTCATCCTTATAAGATGATATTTATACAGAAATTAACCGAAGACTAATAAATAAACTGAACAGAAATGAGGTAACTCTTGCTTCTATCCTGTTTTCGGATGAATCAATATTCATGTTGAATGGAGAAGTAAATCGTCAGAACTGTAGGTACTAGTCAGCAGAGAATCCTCATCGGATGCGTGAGATTCATATGCAATATCCCTAAAAAGTGAACGCCTGAGCAGGTATCATCGGCAACCATATTATTGATGCGGAATTTGACAGCGATAAAATATTTGGATCTCATTAGAAATGACGTTGTCTGTGTTCTGGCAAATTTATATCCCAATGTAATAGATCCGACCCTACTAAGTGAAAATGTTTGGTTACAGCAAGATGAGGCAGCGCCTCATTTTGTTGTATTTTTAAGAAACTACTATTTAAGACTGACTTTTCTTAAATGGAAAGGTCGGAGAAGTGCTATTGAGTGGCGAAGTAGATCACCAGACCTTTCGCATTTGGATTTTTGTACGGGGTAATCTCAATCTTTCATCGATGATCTCAAACAAAAAATACAAAGAGAAATGAGGAATATTGCACCTCAGATTTTTTTAGTTAGGTAATAAGTGCTTAGATCGTTAATATGAGTTCATTAAGGAGACTTCAAAAATTAAAAAATATACAGGGTGTTATTATTAATTATAAAAAGTCAGCTACTTTGTGCTGCACTTACACGATGTACTCAGTATACTTCAAATATCATTCAGATGCAGTATCTTTAAAATTAAAAATTGATGTGTTCCGAGCATTTTTCATAAAACTCTACGATAATATATGTATTATCAAACATAATTTTATTCCATAAGTGGTTACCACACCACTGTATAAATGATATATTACTGGGGTTCTCTCTTGGCCGAAAGCAACTTAGAATAAGAACAAAGTCTTTTTCTTGGACACGGCTGCCTGTTTAATAAACTATAGACATCTTTAGCCTTCGGTGATTTTCACCAATTTTAGAGCTAACTAAAATAATATGTATTCCAACAATACTAATACAAATGTATTACTACAAAGATTCTTTGAAGCATTAAGTTTATTTCTGTACTATGGAAATCCTAGAAATAGTATATTAGTAAAATTTTGATAATGTAAGTTCTGTTAAACTCAAATGATGAAGCAGTTACAGCTGCCGTTGAAACAGGAAACCTATCGAAATTAGTCTCTTTTGATTTTTGTGATACAAGCATTACTTTTTCGGATATCTACTGAGAAGTTATCTAGATGTAAAAAATGTGTCTTACGTCTCTATTACGTCGAATGATTTATTTGTTTACAGAGAAATAATAAAAGTTATCACTAGACTGAATTACTACATATATTTTTGCATTTTCAAAATGAGGCTGTGTCTAATATTCTCTTCTGGTTATTTATGTTTATCATATGTATGTATACATACATACAATCTAATAATACTGATACAAACTACAAGAAAAACAATATCAGTTGTATAAGAGAAAGAAAATAATCAAAGAGAGTTAATAGAATACTAAGGCTTTCGTAATTTTTTTTTCATATTTATTATAGATTTCATGATTCGTATTCGAGTAATTTGATAAAAAAACAGCTTATTATTTGTAGGTATCTTTGATATAATTATTGAACTATGTTATATACAAATAAAGGCAATTGCAATATTTTACTTTAGTATACAATATGTTGTGTGCTTTTGTTATAATTTAATAGGCTTGTTACTTTATAAGTTAATACAATTAATGAATAGCATATGTTTAATAATTTGGATACAGAGTAATTCGTCTAATTTTTATTTATGACATCACTTATTGTTACGATTGATAGCGTGCCTTGAGTTCCTAAGAGACACCAAATATTCTTCTATAGTGAAAATGGCATTCTTAAGAAGTATCTTTGATATTTGTTTGCGAAAATCCGTTTTATTAAGTCCTCGTATTTCTTCTGACAGAGCAGTATAGAGAAATGTTAAAGTATATCTAGGTTCTGTTCTATACATTTCTAAATCTATTTTAGTGTTAAGCTGTGATGATGTGTGTGCATGCAGAAGACATGAACGGATATACAATGAAGGTACTGTTAGCAAACTGCAGTCTTTGAATTTACTTTTAATGCTTTCTTCACCAGGTTGCAATATAGAAATTAGTTCCTTCTGTTTTTCAAAAATTATATTTGCTGCTTCTGTATGTCCCCATAGTAATATATCTTTTGTAAAGTGAATATGAAATTCATTTAAGTATGTATCTCGAAGTACATCAGAAGGTAAATTCAGTGCGGCTTTGTCTTGTATAGATTGCTTTCCACTTGTTAATTTGTTCTCCACTAAATAGTTTATATGCTCTGACCATGACAAGTCATTACTTAACACTACCCCTACGAATTTGACTGAATCTATTTTGGTAGGTTTGAAGTAGGGTACCAAGAGATGTTGAATTTGATTTTCTTCTAGTTGCAATAGATTTCTACGAAGCCACATCTTAACGTCTTGATTTACTTTCTCTTCAATTTTTAGATCATTTTCCTGATACGGTGTAATAAAGGCTACATCGTCGACATACATAATTGTACATATAGATTCAGACACATTATTTGGAAGATCATTTATGTATACCGCAAACAAAAATGGAGCTAACTTACAACCTTGTGGTATTCCAACATTAATATATTTTGTTTCGGAACGGCAACCAGATCTTCGTACAAACTGACTTCTGCCTGTTAAGTATGATTCGAGGTACTTCATCGGTTGTTCTCCCACTCCATATCGTCTGAGCTTCTTCAATAAAATTTGATGATCGACAGAATCATATGCTTCACTTAAGTCGTAGATATTAAATGTCACACTTTGTTCCTTCTTTATCTTAGAAACGGCTACTTCTAACAAAGATAATATTGCAGATACTGTACTCCGTCCTTTTCTATGCCCATGGTGCTCTTCAGAAAAAAGATTGTTAATTTCAAAATATTCACGTAATTGAAGTACTACTATGTCTTCAAAAACCTTAGATAAAACAGATACTATTGATACTGGTCTATAATTGGATGGATCATCACAGTTGTGGTCTACAGTAGGTACTTTTTTATATGGTAGTATCGCTGCTAGTTTTAATTCTTCAGGGAAAACACATTCTTCAAAACTTTTATTCACTACCATTGCTACAGTACCGGATATTTTATCCGAGATTGATTGCAATAATTCTACAGAAAATCCGTATGCATCTGGAGATAGTTCTGGATTCGTTTTTAGCCGAGATATTACATACTTTACAGCCTCTTCGTTAGTCGGCTTAAAAGAGAGGAAGGGTTCTATCGGACTTCTGTTTCCAACAAGATACAATGGATCGTGGGTAAGTTTTTCTCCTTCTGCTTCTTTTCTAATATTTTCCTGCTTAATCCTGCCGATGCTTACGTAGTAGTCATTGAATCTATTAGTAGTTTGTACATCTTGATTGTTTTCCATTTCTAGTGTCACGGGAAAAGTTTCGTCAATTATTTTTTGAAGTACGATGTGGAATGTTGAATAACAATTTATTGACTCCCAGTCATATTGATCCACTTTTTCGACAAATTTCTTTTTTTGTTCTTCATTATATGTTCGTTGATTTGTAGTCATTATCTTTTTATACGTTGCTAATTATATATCAAATTTTGTAAACGTATAAACTTTGTTAAACAATAAGCACGCACTACTTAAAAAACAATACTGAAATTATGAATGAGTTTTTTTAAACTAATTACATTAGAGGACGGCAATATTTTTATCAAATAATGATATGATTAGATAAACATTGCGGTATCTATATACAGATTTAAAACATTACTTCGTTGATCATGTAAATACTACTTATTAGTAAGGTTCTTGATTTTTTTAGTAAGGGGACAGCAACAAAATAATTTTACAAATAAAAATATACTAATTCGAAGACTATTGTTCCCCTTAAATTTGGATTTGTTTTAGATCTATGAGTCTCAGTTAAAAATGGAATTGCATTAGAATTGGTTCCTAGGTAAAAGTAAAACGAACCTATTGAGACTAGTATGATTAGAACCATTCCAGCATTACCACAACACAATCACTTTTGGTATCACTTTTAAAGCATAACGGCACCGAATGCTTTTGTTATGTTTCTGTTTTCTGAGTTAATCGCAACTAATTGTTCCAATTACGTGTCTGTACTTTTCAACCCACTTGAGTTATGATTTTGAGAACGAATATGCAGGACGCCGTTGCAGCATGTACTTTCAAGTAAAAGTAAAATACGACTTTGTCTATAATATGTCTAATATAGAGCAAGATGGGCGCTCAAAAATATGCGTCATCCAGAAATTAATTGTGGCATAACATATTTCAATCTACTATATTTTCGGACAAAATTCACAAGCAATACATTTTTCGCTTACAATACAGTACAATATTTACTGGCAAGTCTGGGCTTAGTTAAACGAAAACGAAAACAAGTAATTGAGCGAAAGTCATAATCGTCAAATTTATGACATGCAATAATGCATCAAACCTTATTACATTGGATGTTATAATATGCAGGAATAGCCATCAGCGTAAAACGAGCTTTTGAATAATGTTCATAAGTATTTACGGCTTTGCGACCTTGCCGACATCATAAATACCTGCTCCATGTCGCGTCGTTTATTTTCTACGCCATGGTCGTCATTTCGCGAACACGGTTTACATTCAGGGATTCCGAAGTTTTCCACCGGACGAAGCTAAGGCGAGGTATACCTATTTTCGATAACGTATAACATTTTCGATTTTCGGGAGAAATGTTAGTATTATACATATAGACTAGAAAATGTGATATTTAGCATATCAAATGCTTTTTTATCCAATGTGCAAGTCAATTCCTGTGACAGGAATTAGATTTATAGGAAATTTATTTTCCCACATCGTGAGATATACATCGACAATGTACATAGCACATTTATTATCTATCTTCAAAGAAAAAACATTATGTATTTTCAAAAATCATCTTAAGTTGTTTTATTTTGCTACAAATATGTGATTTGTTAAGTAACCGCTCAAGAAATACAATACTTTCATCATCCGTGAATTATTCATATGTTTGTTAAAAGTAAATGTACGAATATACTTACCTTTGCGAGATAATACTTTCAAAAAATGAATTAGATAATAATATCTAATTTATAACAACTTAAATTAAGAGACTTTTTCGATTTTATGGGTCAATGAGAGTTTATGCAAATGGCAACTCGGGCATTTCGGTAATATTTTAGCAAATCGATTTTCTACAAGATCAAATTTTTAACAGCTCTTTAAGTTATCGTTTAATTAATTTAATTATCTTTCAATTCCTGAAGTATTTCCACTTGTAGATCAATGAAACAGCATATTAATTAAATACCAATTTATTCCAGAACATGACATTTTGACACCGCTAACTCGAAATAAAATCGCACTTTTAACATCGTAAATAACTATTTCATCAATAAGACATCTTTAGTGGAAGAAATTGACATTTAATATATGCCAAAATACTAATAATTTTATATGTTCTGGAATAAATTGCTATAATATAATAAAATAAAATAATAAATTAATTTGCCGTTTCATTGACCTACAAGTGGAAATACTTCAGGAATTGAAAGATAAGTAGATAAAGGTCATAACATAGATATGTATATTAATTAATTTAATTCTGATCTTTTTGAAATCGTGTATGTATTTTGTGTGTCCACATACAAGGTGTCTCAGCGAGACCGTTTATTAGAAGTTTATAGGGTTCTGACCAAAATATAAATTTGAAAATTCAAAATTATATATAGTCGATTATGTTCTCTTCAATGAAAATGTTATTAGATTCCTAGCGCTTCCGGTTATACCGGAAGTCGCCATCGACTTCATTATTTTTAATGGAACACCCTATATATTTTTACATATTTGGATTCATCTATTTTTAAGCTTTATGAATATCTTTACCTTTTGAGACTTGATTCTGGCGTTTTGTAGTTATTTCATTTTTTCTGAAAAAAATTGCTCTAGCAGACATTTATTCAAAAAATCAGAGGACACTCGATTTTTGGGATATCAATTTAAAATTCGTAATATACTTAAACAACACCTTGGAGTATATTTTAATGGCGAGAACGGCTATCTACATTGCGTGGTTACTTTACTATGGCACGTTAACTCTTCGAAATTTTGAAGAACCATAACTTCATTTTTTCAAATGGAATCCCCATATTCAATGAAGAGAACATAATCGACTATATATAATTCTAAACTAATGATAAGCTTTTCCAACTCTAGTTGTTGAATAGTAAAGTGGATGAAAGTTGTCTATTCTATCTTTCTTTGAACTGTAAATACGAGGGACACCTTTTATATTTTTACAATGGACCACCAGATGGTGCTTTTGACATATGTAATCACTAATCAGTAATTTTTTGACAATGACAGTTTTAAGACAGTGAGTTTATAAAATAATGGAGATTACGCCGTTGGATGATTTTTTACGATTCCAGAAGACGACTCCACAAGAATGCATTACATCGCTTGGGCCAACTTTTGGTAATGAAGTACCATCAGAGAAGACAGTTTACAATTGGTTTGCAGAATTTCGTCGTGGTCGTGCCTTAGTGAGTGATGAATCACGTAAAGGTCGACCAAAAACTGTTGTGATTCCAGAAAACTTCGATGATGTGCGGAAAATGATAAAACACGATCGACATGTGACTTACAATGAGATAGAGGAATCTCTTAGCACATCGCTGACTGCAATATATTCGATTTTACACGAACATTTATTTGTTAAAAAAATATGTTCCAGATGGGCTTGATCGAAGCACAGAAGGTAGCTCGTGCCAATCTGTATAGAGAAGTGCGCAAAAAATTCAATGTAGGAATCGCAAAATCCGTATATAACATCGTTACAGGTGACGAAACATGGATATATGTGTATGAGCCGGAAACCAAGCAACAATCTACTGTATGGATGTTTCAAGACGAACCGAACCTCACAAAAGTTGTTCGTGCAAGGATCACTTCTATGAAAACGATGTATTGTTTCTTCAGCCGTATAGGACACATCGCAACAATTCCTTTAGAGGATCGAAGAAGCGTTAACGCAGAATGGTATACAGTAATTTGTTTGTAAAAGTTATAGACGAAATCAGGAAGAACAACCGAAAATGTCGCATTATTCTTCATCACGACAATGCGAGTTCCCATACAGCACGTCTAACAGTTCACTATTTGAAGAAGAAAACTGTTGACATAATGTTTCATTGTCCATATTCACCTGATTTGTCGCCAAATAATTTCTTCTTGTTCTCTCTCAACTGTGAAACAAAAAATGCGTGGATGGCGATTTTTACCGCTTCAAGAAGCAGTTGAAGGCTTTGAAAACCATGTTTCTGAGATACAACCTTCAGAGTGGAAAAATTGTTTTGAAAACTGGTCCGTACGGATACAAAAGTGTTTATAAAAGCGAATATTTTGAAGAACAGTTTGTAAAAATATAGAAGACGACCCCTTAAATTGCATTTTTATTCCAAATTTTGCATTTTGTGAAATAAAAACTTAGTTTACCTGTTATATGCCCACTCGTGGAACTATCGCATTTAAAAAATGTAAAATAATTTCTTATTCAACAATTTCAAATCCAAAAAAAATACCAAGTAGTACCAATAGACATATTTTATGATCGTATATTGAAAGTTGCTGTAAGATAGCCTCCTGTGTTAATGATTCTTAGAATAAATGATCCGCAGTACGACAAGAGGTAGAATACGATTTTCAAGTAAGTAAAGAGAAGATAGAAGAAATCTGCGAATGCTAGTGAATGGAGACTGTTCATCCATACATAATTTGTAAGTATCTCCTAACCAAATCAGTAGTTAAGTCACTCATTGCTTATATTATATTGTAATCCATCAAAATGGATAATAAATACTTCACAAATTTCTGTTATTTGCTCTTTAGATATCACAACAGCCTATACCTCCGCATTAGCGACTGCATGTCCAAAAATGTCGCACCAGCAAAATTCCAACATTGCTTTGCATACATTTCCTACTAGTGATATAATTACATAAAGAAAAACGTACAATAAGATAAGCGGTAGCATAACGTTGCGGGAACAATTTATCTTCATTTGTACTAAGTCATAACAGTTCGCACTTTTTTCCTCCTCTGTGTAAACATGGGGACGGGTTTTAGCAATTTGTCTTTGTTATCTTCTTAATGATCGCATACACGATGCCATACATCATTACCAGTGACTAGTTGTTAGTTGTTACCCTGTTCGTCACTAATACAATTCGATTGTACACTCGATGCCATTACGATGTATTCACCATTCTTTTACTCTATAATTACTTAGTTTTTAATCGTCTTAATAGCATGGCTTCTTCTGTATTGGGTCAGCTTTAAAACCTTAACCAAGAAAAATCCACTTTACAGTTTTGTATTATACTAAAGTTAAAAATTAGAAATCAATAGACTAGTACGTTGATAACTACGAGCCAGATAAAAACTAAAACAAATACAACATTTGTATATTTTCACATGTATGTATATTTAATTATCAGGAAGTATCTGGGTCGGACAACAACGATTGAATAACGTGTTTTTAAGTAGTATGAAAATCATGCAATGTGTACTTAGTAATGGCACTGAGTGCATATCTGCGCGTAGATGCTCTTCAGTCTAATTTTAGAGAAATACAGCTGACTAATTGGGTATCAGCTTTCACACATAAACACGCCAAGTATTCGAAATATGCGTACATAGTTACTTAATGAGATTCGTGATTTATGCCATATGCTTGTTATTTTGATAAGATGTTAGTTTTGTTCGCATGTTTACATTTGTAGGTATTTATTAAATTGTATTGTATTGTTTTAGGAAGGCCAGGAAGTAAGATCTCGTCTTACCAAAATATATAGCATAAAATCAATAATATTTCTTCACTATTATTTATTCGAAAAAGGATCTTTTATTGGAAAAAGAAGTATTTTAGTTTTTTATGTATCTACCGTACCAATGTTGCTATAAGTATATGATAATTGTTCCGCAACCCACCCACAATTGTCAATAATTCCAGAAAAATTTAATTAATTATAAAATTGCAAATAGCATACAACACTTGTCACATTATTTTTATTTTTTTTTTTAATGTGGTGGGTGCTTAGTTGCAGTGACTCCGTAAACTGTATCGCTTGTCTGGCTATCACTGCAACTCTCGCGGTGTAGTTTTTGTGTGTATATGTTGTGTTCAATTGTCTTTGTGACAGCATCATATCGCCTTTTATGATGCCGCGCTGTTAATCATTTTGCTCCCAACAGCGAATGGCAAGTCGATCCGGGATTAAACTCTCTGAAAAAATATCACCGTCTCTCCAGAGAATTGAACCCCGGCTCCTATCGTCCTCTCACAACAATAGTCAGCCGCCTAACCACTGCGGCCATCGACCCGTAAATAATAATTGGCAGCGATAAAAACGATCTATATTAATTTAAAACTATATGCTTAACAGTGCTGCACTAAATGGTACTGTTACGTACAAAATAGACACTGATTGTCGGTAACGTATTTACTGTAAAAATATTATCGATAATATATGCTAATATTTTTGAGTTTCGATATATTGAAATATCCTGTTTCACTCACGTTTTACATACCAAGCCTACCTTAACGAGCCTCACAAATGTCTGACGAAAAATGTTGTAAATAAATGAATATGCATAATAATAATTCTACAATTAATACGATACCGATATTTTGTAATACTGGCTATCATAGGAGAAATTGTATTTTTTGGAATTGTTAATCAAGATAATCTTATCAGGTTCTCAAGGTTATGTTGCAGCGGTTAAGAACACTTTGACATAAGTAATTAAAACATTTTTCGAGAGCGATAAATTATGATCGGATGATACAGTGTAAACAAAATATTAAAATATTTGATAATGCTGCTTTATATACATATAGCAAAAACGATCATTTAAAAGAACAAATGCAAAAACAAATTACCCATCGACGTTTTGTTGAATAAATCAGCAAATGTTCCCTTCTTTGATAAACGCATTATAATCCTGGCACCTGTCTTAACAATTAGGACCTGTAAACGTACATATCTATATAAATAAAAATTATTTATTCTAATACGCTGCTACTACATTTAGTACCAAACCAAAGCAATGCCTTCTCTAAATATAATGAGCTATGGAACACTAAACACTTCAACCCACTAAACAAAAAAAATGTTTTAACTAAACACCAACGCGTTTCGACAGAACCGCTGTCATTATCAAGACAATAATAAAACTCTAAGGTTCTCTAAAAGTTATCGCCTTGATAACGACAGCGTTGCTGTCGAAAGGCATTGGTGTTTAGTTAAAACTTTTTGGTGTTTAGTGGGTTGAAGTGTTCTACTTCTGCACCAATAGTTCCATTCATAAATGAGTTATGTTGTATTAAATAGAAAGAATAAACAAAATATAGAAACTGAGTCAAATCTCGTCCTATGATCTAAAAACATATGTAAGTACCCGATTCTGCATATTACATACATCAGTAACATATAAAACGCTAGAGGTATTTATTTAAAAAATATATTCAAGATAACGCCTAATTTGGAAGCATTGCTATTTCATTAGTATGATTAAGGACTAAACCTTTTGACCAGTATTTATGTTAAGCAAATTTTCGATATTTGCTTTGTAAACATGAATAAGTCGAGACAGTTTTTAAAAAGTTTGCATAGTTGACAAATTTCGACAACTTCATGATTATCTTAATGGTGTTGTTCACTGATGATGGTGGAGCTAGCATTTACTTATTTTCCTATATACTTATCGTCAATCACACCATGATAGTTTAAAGAACACCATGCCCCATTCGTGAAAGAGAACATCGGCCATAGTACGTTAGTAGAACGAGCGTCTTAGAAAATTGACAGAAACACTCTTTCGTTCCTTAAATACTAGGTGTTTAAGCGACGAAAGAATACCGGAGACAGAAGCATCTGTAGAATCAGTTTCACGCACAACAATAAGGCTATCTGAAAGGCCAAAATAAACTCATGGAAAAGATACTGTGAAGCAGGAGGAAAGATTCTTGAAGGTGGCAGCCTTCAAAAGCACTGCAAAGGGAAAATAAAAGATAAGATGATGTGTTGATTCCTACGGTATAAATCACCGGAAAGAAATACAACTTTTTTGGATCTGATATGACAGGATACTAACCTGTTAACCTCTCCCATATGTATACTGCCGAAAGGCAGTATACATAAGGCACTAGTTTATGTTCCAATGAAGTACAGGATGATAAAAGTTGTATTTATACCTAAATCAGGCCAGAAGACACCTAACATAATTTTTCTAAAACATTTTGTCGAAGTTTTTAGAAAGGTATATTAAGATCAGGGCGTTACTACACAGGCTTATTTATAACAATCAATGTGTCTACGACGTGGGAGAATTCTGCAAGCTTGCCAAACATACGATAATTCACAAGTTGGAAAATATTTTTGAGAGTAAATAATTTGATATTGAAAAGCAACTACGTTTCACTGACTCACGAAACTATTGTTATACCCAGAACCTTCTGCTTTATTCAGTCCTCTGGTGTGTATACGGTTATTATTTATGCGGATGAAATAGCAATTATAACAACGTGAAAAATTGGGGGCACCGTTTCGGAAAGGGTACCAAGCGCCTCAAAGTTATCGAAATGTCGTGCAAAAAAGGTGATCTGAGCATAAACCCTTCTGAAATCTCCCTACTATTTACTCAAAGAAGTGTTCCATAGTTAACTAAATGTATCTATTTGAGGAGAAACTAATGTTGGAGTCATATGAGAAATATCTGCCCAAATTTTGATCTCATATGACGAACATATCGATAAAGTTATCAGAGCATTGTGAAAGAACGGAAACCCTCCTTGTCACATATATTTGCGATGGTATTCGACCTATCTTTTCGGTGGTGCAATTGGTTAGTACATCCATCCGGTAAACGGAAGGTTCATGGTTCAAATCCTTGCCGAGACGCTTATATTTTTAAAATAAAATATTTGCTTGCATTGACGGTTGTAGAAAAATACAAATTATAACTTATTCTATTGTACATTCACATTAATAAGAGTTGCAATAGCTGCAAGTTTTAAATGTCGGTGTAAGAATTTTACTCTATTCTAACCTAAAGTAAGTGATAAATAAACATTTTATTGACTTATTAGCAACTTAGACATAGCTAATAAGGGTTCCTAAGATACCATCTCTATATTTCTGTAGGGACCCATGATATACTGTTGTAAAATTTTTGCATTAATCATGAACGTAATGATCTCTCATGAACGTATTATTACAAACTTAAGAACCTTCCTTTTATATCTCTTCCAGTAACGAAGTATCATCCTATTCGAAAAATTATTGCGTAATTTATGTACCGTGATGAAACCATAAAAAAAGAATATGCCTTAACGTTATCTGGTCGTTCCAAACATGAAAATCCCAGTCACGAATAATATTTCTTAAATGTTGATCATTAAGGGCGCCGTAGGCGCAAAACTTCCGTGTTAGCGTTGCCGCTATGCACCGCAGGAGGGTTTGCCGCGCGGTAATTGCGAATACAATCAGTCAAATGCAACCCCTTGCCAGAAATCCCGCAAGTTTAAGGAAATGAAAGGAGGAGACGTAACTGTTGCCGAGTGATGGTAGTGCTGGAAGAAGGGAAGTCTGAGAATTTATGGTAATATAAAGTTTAGAGCCATCGCTTTACAAAGGGGACGGGGACGCACAAAATAAGAACAAAAAATTAAATCTTCTTATCGCAGGAAGGAGTGATTTTTTTTATCTGCATTAATCTTTTTTCTTTAAAGTACCTATGCTTTCTTTTGAAATGTTGCGTTTCATACGTTAAATAAAAGATTTGCGATTTCATTTCGTTTGTACGCTCTCTGTTGGTTATTTACGTATTATTTTCGAGTAAAATATAATGCGTAAGCCGCTTAGATAAAAAGTTTCTAAAACTCTGCATGAGAGAACTCGTTTTTGTAATACGGTTAAAATGTGGAAATAATCAGTTTAGACTGAGTAAGCAGGAAACATTAAAATGTACATACGTCATCAACTTCAGATGCAGTTTTGAAAATAATTATGAATGTGGGAACAGCCTAAAAAACATTATACCTGTGTACAGGGTTGCCCACTTGGCCTTTTTTCGGACATTTCTCGTTTACAATTTAAAAATATTTTCATCTGCACAGGACCGTACTTAGTTTTTTTTAATGGAACACCCTATATATTTTTATATTTTTGATATCTATATCGAATTTTAGGTCAACATTGTTAAGACTTTTATCCGCATAAGTCTAGCCCTTTAGGGGAAAAAACCTGTTTTTGTTAAATTTCCACCGAAATTACTGTTTATTTAAAAAAATCGTATCTACTCAATCCTTGTGATCGAATTCGATATTGTCATAAACTAGAATGTATTTTAATTTCTTGTAGGTTGAGTTTTAACGAAATTTATTGTAGAGAGACTTTGTTGATATTTCTTTGACAACCGCAGAAAAATTGGAAAAAAATCTTTTTTTTAATGGAACACCCGGTATATTTTATCACGCATGAGCTCTTTTACAGGTTTAGTTTCTGAGATAATTACCATTAATATCATGTTACACAGAAAGTTTGCCGTTATTTTGAAATTGTGTAGTTTTGTGTAAAAAAGGAGCTACACATTGGGTTGTTATATACTTATCGATAGAAGCTGAGCATCATTAGCGTTTTTCCAACGATCAAAGCTATTACAATATTCGTTTACCAAATACTTAGTCAGTATGGTCGATTTTATGTCACACTTCAAGCGATTCACAATGAGGCATTACTCTCGTTATAGTAAGGCATTTTCTAACTAAGCCAACCCGTGAAAACATTCGAAACATTGAGCAGCTCGCATTTTGTTAAATATATATACATACATGAAATTTGAATGGAGTTTTTACATTCGCAATAGGTTAGTGGATAGTGTGGCTTATTACTAAACTTGGCAAATTCGCTACACATTCGATGGTTACATGAACTTTTCATACCACAGCATATTGATAGACGACACAACTACATACTAATTTACAATTTAAAGTTTTTATTCTTTGGCCGTATGCTGGCCGATCGTAAATCCGATAATGCTCGAAATATCTCTTGCTATGCATAAGGTAAACATATGCCATGTTTACTTATTACATCTTGAAATCAGTGAATCATTTCTTTCATAGAAAAAAGACATAATTGCAGTTCCAGCTCATCTTAATATTTTTTTTGTGGCCACGATTAGATGATATTGATTTGGATTTAATGCAGGCATGAAAAACGTTGTTGATGTAGGTCATGTGGAACTGTTAGTTGAGTTATAGAAAGTTCTAAATTATGCTTGGTTTATTGTATAATGTCATGATAGGTCGATTTGTTAAATCAACACTTGACAAAGTCGAGATACTGAATTGAAGTTTTGTTACGAATATTATGTGCACTTAGTTAACAAAACAAAGAACTGTTTGCTCCCCGAAGTAGTTTCTTTTGCAATTCCTATATCCCACAGGAAAGAATAACGATTCTTACAAGCTAGATTTATCCTTACAGCAATTTACCAAAGCTTGTTTTACAACAGGCTATCAACCTAATCAGACTAATAAGAAAATGCATCACAAAATTGAAATACAGTTGTTTTCGTCCAGCTAGAACTGTAACATGAACTCAATTTCAGGATATAACATTTGAATATTCTCCTCTATAACAAACATATAAACGCAAGCTGAATAAATTTATCCGTCTAGCCGGTACAATGCATATATTTTTTGATTATATATGCACAGAGTCGTCTCATTTTAAAGTCTGACGTATTTTGTATGCATCTTGATGTTCCCATGTAAAACTTTGTTTATTTCGCCCGTTATTCTCATTCTGTCGCTTAAATCTAGGAAATTTGTGGAACAGTTACAAATCAATCTATATAAACCGAATAACTCGTATAGTGTATAGATTGTACAACTTAAATGGAACAAGGTTTCCCGCTAAAAAGCGTGAGATATAGGAACGCATCTGTTGGGAACCATTGCGATTTTGAATTGTTAAACGACTGTTTGGCCCGGAGGTAAGCTAAACAGCACAGCCTCTGTAGTAAAGTGTAGCGGCCTGTCGGCAGCAGTTGTACACCAACAAAACGAGCTATAATCGTAAACATGGTAAAATGATTTAACATGTACTCGCCCACATACACGTTATGGTACATTAGCAACCATGAGAGACTGTTTGTCTAGATAATATACATATACTCACTTTAACAAAAGATCGGAATATTGCCAATATAAAATACTTCAAAAATACTGCATAATTCTTGAAATTACTAAATTAAATTTATACAAAGCATAGTATTTGCAGTTATAAGGCAATTCTCAAAAATATTAATGAATATATCAGCCCAAAGTTAGATACCAGACATTCGTACGCGTGAACATTTGCTGGAAAATGGGCAATTTATTATATACGGACAAGAAAGGCATACTTTCTACAACATAATATTTTTATTTTTTGTTAAAATAGAGCTCTTGATATTTCTATTTTTGATGGAATTCGCAGCTAGTGCTTAACATTGCGTAACGTAGGCAACTATTTTTCCAGATGCTATTTATGCTTGCAGATGAATATTAATTCTATTCTATAATTGGATTTGTATGTAGATGTTTGAAGCTCATAGTAACTTCTTTATAGATATTTCTAATATTGATATTGCAAAACTGAGAAAATGATAAGGAATGTTAGTTGTATGTAGTAGATAGGGTGCCAATATTAATACGTCCACAGCCTTTCTCTCTGGCAAGCCTGTTCTCACTTTTAAAACCGCATTTTATATTTTTTCTAAAACCTGCGTCGCAAAATGGATAGACTTTCTTCTCGTTCGATAACATTTCAATCCTGTGATCTTGTGAAAAATGGTTTTCATTGAGCACAAATTGACAACAAGAAACCAACTTATTTCTTTCTATCGTGAGCATTAATTTCTTATCTAGTAGGAAAATCAAAACCATGAACTTCTTCTAAAGACTTACGGCTAGTTGACTTTCTTAATAGAATATTGACACATATTTATCTTTCTCTATAACACACCAATCTATTTCAAATGTATAAAATTTTAGGTTTCAACATAATTTATCTTAGCCTTACATTTAAATCCACGAAGCAAAGAAGTCATAGTTCTCTACAAATCAATCAAGTCGATTCATATTAAAAAGCCGCAGCTGGAGGAAACTTCGTGAACTTCGTATCAGTAAAAGAATGAAGCCTAGAAGGAGTACCATTCTACGTGCTTGGATATTTATCACTTTCTCAGACAGCTTCACGAAAAAGGCTTGAATGTTCAAGACTACGAAAATGGTATGGCTGACGATCTAATGCAAAATGTCCTCCATACAATAGATCATCTCTGAGTAATGGACTAAGTATCAATCCAAGCAAAACTATTATTCCATTTACCAAAGGGAACACGTATTCTTATGACGCACCATTCCTAAAACGAGTACAGCTAGTATACTCCACTGAAGCTGAAGATTTAAAAATAATTTTTGACCGAAAGGTAAACTGAAATATGGTTGGAATGGTATTTACAAGTATCTTTGAAAAAAATTAGGGGATTTCAATGAAAAATGATACATTACTTATATAAAATGGTATTACGCCTTGTCGTCGCTTATGCTACTTTACTACATATGTTAGCCAAAAACTAACACCAATCACGCTGCAAACATTGCGATTTATGTGTTTGAGAATGACACGAATAATATGCATCTGCCCAATGGCCACTTTAAAAGTGTTGCTCCGGCTCACACCTACGTATGTGCTAGTCAAAAGAACAGCCAACACAAATCGATTGAGATTATCATATTGTTTTAAAGAAGGGCTAAAGATTCTGGTAGACATGCAAAAAGAGGCACAATGGTTAAACAAAGCAATACACAGCATGCTTTTCAAACTGAACCATTAACGACCATTTTTTTGCTTGGAAATGCATAGTTAATATTACAATATGCTCAAGCACAATTCGTTAATACCACATAAGGTTTCTATCATATCACCAAAAATGTATTTCTCTGACATTCAAAAATAAATACTTAATAACCGACTGACGTACAGGAATTTAGCCTTCTCTCAGATAGATTTACTGGTTACAAAAATTTACAATTCTTTTATTATTTATCTGATGGCTGTCACACTTTGATAACTTACTTATAAGACATGGTGTTCGTAATGATAGTACGCATGTTTACATATTTGCTAGAAACTATACGCACCAATTACATAGATATCAATAAGTCCCATTATATACTTACTAGCAGAATATTATTATTTAAATGTATAGATGGACCAATGTAATTATCTTCGCAGACAGAAGAATCACTTAATTGTCGCTTGTACCGAATTTCACCTGAATAGCAAATTATCCATGTTAGTTCTAACATTTTTCCTTATTTCGTTTTTGTTAAAAAGCATCATGGCAATTTGACAACAAAATTAACGTAATATCCAAAGTTCTACTTTTGTTTCAGAGATGATTAAAAACGTTCCAATCGTTGTATTTGAGAGTTATATCAAAATGTGAAATCTTTTTAAAAAATATTCTAAACGTTTATTTTTAAATTGATTATGTTCGACGTTTCTGTGACTCATGTTCGTTACCCTTGAGTTAATAATTCCGAGGAAAATCCAGTGAATTCACCTTTACTTTCGTTTTCATTGCGACTTCTACATGCAAACCGTAATCACCATATACGGGTTACCGGCAAAGTTTATATACTGCCACTGAACATGCGAACCTTCCATACACTCCTCCCACATAGGTATAAATCAATACTACCCTGGTTATGGTATCAAAAAAACTTGCTTTTTTCTGCGGAAGGAGAAAATGGGAAAACGATGAAAATACTGCGACGGTATCGTATATCAATTTGTTTTATTGGCTAATCAAGAAGATGTATGTAATTCTCCTTGTGCCTTTTTTCTATATTTATTGAAGAAAAAACCTACTTTGTTGACCTTTCATGAACACACACGAGTTTTGGTTTAGTTGATTTTTTGTCGAGTATCTGCCATATAGTGCAGTATAGTAGAAGCTTTTCTATTTATTTAATATTGTTTACTTTTAATATATTAATGAAACAGAAGTCGAGCTTTTTAAGTTACAAAAGCTTCCGCTGCATTATATACAGGGTATACGTTAGTTATTTTTCAATTTTTCAATTGATCCTTTTTATTGCCTTTCTCTTCCTAACTCTTTGCGAGACATCAAAGTTAGTTAAATAAGTACCAAAGCAATGGATTTATTCACGTGTAAATTTGTGTTAAATTAAATGACAATTCTGTAAATCGTATTAAAATAAGGTAGAATGAAGAACCATTTGATTAGAAATGGAACAAAAACTATTAGAATATGTTCACACAACATATACACCAAATCGTACATCCATGCCAATAGCAAAGTCACTTGTTATTTATTAGCGACTAACTTTTGGTAATTGTATTTTAGTTGAAAATATTCAAAAGAAAATTTTTAGCAATTTTTAAGCACGAAACAGCTGCCCAAGTTACAAATTAAGTGAGGATCAAAACCACATTTATCACTTCATTATTGCAAATTGTTTTTTTAACCCGTATGATATAAATTACTTTTTGTAATTCCAGTAGAGACATATTTATTCCATGGTAATTCTGCTTTTCTGTGATTACAGTTCCGAAAATAATGAATATCAACTGGAGCTAACATTTTACATTATCCGGTAAAGTTTGAGTTGCGCGTATAGATTATATTTTTTAATTATTGCTTATTTTATTATATTTTTAATTTTCTGTAAGTGGCAGAGAGTGAGGTAGAACGTGTGAATCGTTTGTAAAATTAAAATGTACTTTTAATAATGTTGAACGTATGTATATTACCTACATTTTTCCGAAAAAAATAAAACATATTCGACAATTAATTAAAGAGAATTTCATGTAGGTATGATCTACTGAACCTGAAACTAAATTTCAGAACTTAGAATTAGCTTTGTCTGGGTAACCAATTTTGTAATATTATGGCGAGAATAAATATATAATACTATATATTTTTCAAAGGCTCTAAACAAAACATAACATAACTACGTCCTGAAAGAGAAAGAAATGTAAGCAATAGTATTCGGGTGCGACAGATTTTGTCAATACGAGTAAGGAAAAATATTTGTAGTGAAAACTGATTATAAACCATTAAAAATTATTCTCAAGAATCCCTTAGACAAATTTCCCCTACGAAGCAGAGAATGAGATTACAATCATGTGATGTGCAAATTAAATATAAAAAATAAGGGAAACTGCTACACCTAGCACGCATATTCCCCATAACACATGATCTTATTGTCACATCATAAAAATTTAATCTGTAGTAGAACAAACCAAGGATGATGATGATTTACAAGAACTATTACAACAAATTATAGCAGGATGGACAGATCATAATAGGTTCATACCAGATACTTTGAAACCGTTTTGGAATGCATCTAGTGGAAATCAGAGGACTCATACTTGAAGGAAACCTATAGTTGTTTCTATTGGTGATGTTCAACTATTGGACAAAAACGGGTCGATAGCCGCAGTGGTTAGTTGGCTGACTATCGTTGTGACGGGACAATAGGAAACGGGTTTCAATTTTCTGGAGGGATAGTGACATTTTTTAAGGGAGTTGAAATGTGGATCGACTTACCATTCGCCGTTGGGAGCAAAGTGATTAACAGTATGACATTATAAAAGGCGATATGATGCTGTCACACAGCCATTTGAACACAAAAAACTATGATAAACACAGATACGATAAATGCACTTTATAATACTTTAGGAATGGTAAAGACAATTTTGAAAGCTGGAGAACGTATCTTATAGCCAAAACTATATAAAGAAATAAGACACCGTAGAAAAAAATCATATAAGTTGTGCAAAACATACACACACACAAAATAAGAACCATAGTGACCTTAATGAATAGAGATTCACCAAACAGACTATAAAAGACACCAGCAGACAGATCTTTTTGAATTAATTAGAACCTATTTATTCAAGAGAGCTTAACAGCAGGTGCTTCCAGTTCATAACTTTTAAAATAATTTTGCTAGATGTCAAACTCTAATCTATTGTTCTTTCCAATTAGTAAAGTATCTTGAAAGCGTAGCTGACCGTTTTTTTTTCTCTCTCACAGCTGAACTTTATGGTTTCGGACCGAGTGTTTAATCTATTGAGGAAATCGTCAATATTACATTTACAAAAATTACAAAAATAGCGAAAATGTCATTCACATGTCTCAACCAAACCCTAGGAAAATATTCACTCTCAGATTCTAAGTCCTTTTCAAAACAGCTCATGTAAAGGTAAAAACTCCCGTTGAATTGAAAAATGTTCAGTTTCATACAAATGTCAGTTAAGCAAATATATTCCTGCATACATTGTTGGCTCAAACTATTTTGAAGCAACAAGTTCTTAAGGTATGTCAAGGTGTCTGGAATCGGTACATTAGGAAAGAGAACTAACATCAAATGAAATCAATAGATACTTCACCCTCCAGCAACTGAATATATGTTTTTTTTAATATCTTTAATAAAGCTACTATTAACAAAATGTATTACTTAAATTTAAGCTGAAGGTTGAGGTAATAAATCGTACGAGATAAAATCTAACAAGTTACAAAATTGTTAAAAACAAAATTTTTATCAAAACAAAATGAGAATTCTCTTGGAATGGAGATATTAAAAGAGATATAGAATAAACTGAAGTTATGGTTACTAATGACGAATACTTGTATAAAAAATTCTGTTAAAATAAAGAGAAGGAAAGTTAAGACGCCCAAATGTTTAAGTGATTATGTTACCCAATATGTGTGTGTTACAAAACTATTTATCTTTGTTAAAAGAAGATATTATGAGTATATAGTGTATTTCAATTTTTATTTAATCATATATTTAAATTTTCCGCCAGTAGCAGAATGAAACAGAATGTGCACTATGTAAATTATTTTCTGAGTACAATAAAATTGGTTGTAAAGTTAACGTGTACCCTTAATAATATGGAGTTCTAAGAACGCATAACAATTTATTAGGTACGTGTAAATCATTTTGTAATGATTGCAATGTTTGGATCATTTCTCGGAAAGGTATGCCAAAGTGATTGTATTATACAGTCCTGCGATAGCTATTTCAACTTTGTATAGAAACTTTATTGCATTTATTTTTAAACAAGTTCGCACACAACTAATGCTATTACATTTATTTTAGTTGCTTGCAATTTTTATCCTAAGTGTTAGGTTATGATTTTGACCTATCGAAGGTTTACTACCTGCAATTCGCAAAACCTATATTAAAGCGATTAATGATTGATCTGTGAACCTAACCTATTTATTCAGAGTCAAAGATATCGTATTTTATAAAATGATAAGGAGTTGTAGCACATAAGGTAGCTTCTGATAATATAGCGGCAAGAACAAAACGTTTTTTCAGTTTTACATATAACTTACATCAGCTTATATATTTGCTGATAAAACTTCACAAGACCCTTTTAGTGACATTTATTAAGAGACAAGTTCCGGTATATTTTGGAAGGTATTAGCATTTGGGAAGTAATATTTTCTACAATTTCCAACCTCTTTCGTTGAACAGGATTCTACTATAGCTAAGTCTATTTTATATATTAGCTTATTAATTATACTTGGCTAAGAACACGGTTTTTACTAACACTTTGCGGAATTTAAATCAATCCATAAACGGTAATCTATATAATTTACTCCTCAGAAACGGTAAATAGAGCAACGCCGATATATGTATGAAATTACACCATTTTCTGCTTGTTATTAAATAAGATTTACTCAATATAGTAATAATGAAGGCGCGAAAGATTACAACCTTGCTTGGTAATAAATTGAAATTCAGCTGCACAACCAAGTATAAACTATAATTTTAATTTAACTCTGTGTGTAAGTATGCATCGCGATCGCAAAAACTTGTAGGAAGTGTGAATAATAACGGTGTAAAATTAAAATGGCGCAAAAGGGAATTAGATTTCGTTCGAAATGATCGAGTCCAGGAAGATAATTACATGTATAGTGTAGGGTAGCGATACTTTATTAGGTCTATAACGAGGGAAATTATCGACAATCTAGTGTTCGTTAGGCAATTTAGAACTTAGAAAGGATTAAAAATTTAAAATTATATTGGAAAATTAACTATTAACTCGACTTTGGTTCGAGTTAACGTGTATAATCGAGAAATATTGTTTTAGTACACCGAATTTTATAGAAACTTCAATAATTTAGAGACATTACTATGCCACTATTTCTAAGAAAATTAATTACCTCCCTTTTTACGAAACTCTGTTTAAACTTTCTACAATACATAGATCAAGAAGTGTTTAGCAACAAACTAGTTACATAAATACAAAAATATTTTTCCTCAGTGAATTGCAATGTTAATATCAAAAAAAGACACTGTGCATGGCAACAGAACTCTTGAATATATATTCTAGGTTCAAGTGCCAGCCTAATCTTACAAAATGATGGAATTGTGATTTTGGACGTGGATTAAGCTAAACAATTTCAACGTAATAGCTGAATACATTGCTGCCCACGATATTAACAAGTAATCTCTGATTTCAGGATATGTTTATTATTCTTGGTTTTTTTAATAACACTTACACAGACAGCTTAAATACTTCACATAAGAGACTAGATGAAAATGATATTCAAGGTAGGCTTTCCTACGAGCTTAAAATAATAAAGATCTAGATATGTACCGACATATTGTCGTCCATATCTTTCCGATAACATATTATAGAAGAGCGTACAGCAACCAGACGCGGGTTCCGGCAGTACCGACCGATGAAGGAGACACCCCAGATTTCCCTGTGGAGTCCGTCGGCCCTAAATCTTGACTAATAGCTGCTTCATCTGCAACCCACTGTTTTAAATAACCATTGCTCTTCCGGCCAATTAACCTAACCTTTCTCAAGCATCTCTATAGCCCCGAATAACGTAGAGAGAAGAGTATTATTAACCTCCTCGCGAAATAATGAGAAGGAACGTTAAACTCTTGCCGGGCGAAGAGAAGATGATTTCGCCTATAAATTGCGAAACGCGGCGACGACCATTGTCTATTTGCCATCGTATAAATTTAACTCTGAAAGACCCGAACGTGGCCGATACCGACGGACTCGGAATGAGAATGACCGAGAATCATCAGTTACTTTAAGAAATATTAAGTCAAATTTCGGAGGTCGTTCGCCTATAAATTAACGCACCAACGCGGACTGGGTAAAGTGCTCTTTGTTCGAGCGGCATTCATTTAATGTCCGTCTCTTAATGGAATGTCCGAGTTATCTGGTACCTTGAACATATTTTTTGAAATTGCTGAAGTGCCACTATTATCTCATTTTTCTTGCTGACTGTAGTCCGAGAGAGCAATATACATATATACATGCAATCGAATACCTTGAGTAATTTAATATACCGGGCAATACAAAGCTTTTGTTGGAGCTATTCACTTGTACGTATGCTAGATGTAATACATGTAAAAAGATGAAATGATTTATTAGAATATTCATGTACAACTGGTTTAAACACGATAGTATACTCCTGTACTTTTATAATTTTTTTACTTCAAGATATGAGCGATAAAAACAGAAACCTTTGGACAACACTAAACACCATGATTTTAATCTAACGAGTACCAATGGTTGTACTTGACACAATTTTCATCGTGTTTTCAGATATGTCTTCGGAATGTGTTTATCACAGGTTTTTTGTTGTTTTAATTTTTCTGAAATACTTTTAAAGTTTTTCGTTCATTTGTCTACTGTCAAATAAAGGCTCCAGGAACCAAATGGGTTAACTCAACTGGTATCGCTGGTAATACTGTTGTACAGATCCAGGCATCGATAGACATGTAGAAACGTGATCTACTCGTGTCATCATCATCGGAATGATACCAGTTATGAGATAGCAGCGAACCAGTAAATATGCCACTACGACTATTTTCTGCGTATAAATTATTGTGTCTTATGTATTTACAAATCTATATATTTCTTTTACTTAGTCGTTAGTTATGAAATACTTGGTTAGATCGTAATAAGTTTTGTTATATATACCACGTTATCATATAATGTTGGTCAAACTTCAGAAAAAAAAAGTTTTAAGTACAAAATATTACATAGAGTGTTCAAACAGTCGATTCAAAGTTTGAAAAAAAAATCGAAAAGGAATATTGCTTTTTAAAAAATATATATATATGTCAAATAATCTGTCATGGGAAGTGACCTGTTTTTGTTATTTAGGAATAATCATCGCGGTAACTGCGCTGCCACGAGCATGCAAAAGCCTTTATTTATAATTTGACAAAAATCAGCCAAAAATAATAAATTGCAAGAAATTAATAACAAAGGACAAAATCAAAAGAATTTTCTTAAGTTTCTAAACGATTTGGTTCTGTCACCATTTCCAATAACCATTATCAAGGTCGACTGCTTGTATTCTGTAAGTTAATTTATGTTAGCTAAAAATGAAATAGTTTAATTTCACAGACTGTATTGTTCTTACAGTATTGTCTATTTTAAGATGACAGTTTTTTTGTAGAAATAAGTTAACGTTTGTAATTCTGTAGTCTTTCACGGCCGGCGTCACTTGTAGTGGAATCTTCTTCTAGGTTTCGCCGTGTAGTCGCAATTCCAATCGACATTTCTCTGTCCATGCTGTCAGCTTCTTCAGAATCTGCTATAAGACTGATAGATATGTACGATGACTGTAAAAGACCTGTCCGATAGCAGATCCTGAAGAAGCTGACAGCATGGACAGCGAAACGTCGATTGCAATTGCGACTACACGGTGAAACCCGGAAGAAGATTCTATTATAAGTTAAAGAATCACTTAGAAACTTTAATAAGCCATAATTTTAACATAACATTCATCAAGTGTTTAAATTTAAATATCAGTTAAATCATAACATCCTTGCGACAGCTCGGTATGCATTGTAAAGCTAAACTTTTTAATCTCGAACTGTTCCAAACTTTGTATGATTATTTGCAAATAAGTTAACCTTTCAGTTTCCATGAGAAATTGGTACTCAATCGTCTCCAACTGTTGATATATTTGGGCGATTTCATTTTTCATTGGTAAAATGTAGCGTTTCAAAGATCATGCTTCGTACCGGTAGTCAAATAAAATTAAAAATTTTCAGTGGTGTCGATTGTGGTTATAAATGAACTCCTCTATTAAATGTGTTTAGAAATGGATTCCGCTATTAGATATGTTCCCGGGTTTGATTGTAAACTGGTCAATTTGCGTTGAAATGTAAGATAGTTAAACCGTAAAGTGCCGGAGAGGCTGATATGGCTAAACTCTTTAGCAAGTTTTCAGACCTGTAGTATTGCTAACTAATTAAAAAATATAAAAATGGTTATTATAACATGTTATATACGCAGTCCATTTATCTTTTCAAATCGACCATTATATTTCAAACGCGAATAAAATTTGCGTGAACGACATTTCTGCTCTTCAGTGTAGTAAATACCGAAATATTGCTGTGAGTTACAATATGACGTAGTGGTCTGGGAAATAAATAGGACTAACTAAGAAATCATCTTTATACCAACAAAACATTTATTTAGGATCCATGTTGGATTATTTCTTGAGTAAAAATATGCTTGTTCCATAAATAGAATGGGACACCTACAATCTCTAAGAGCTAATACATACTCTCATTGTTTTAAAAAGGACATAGCGCGCATTGTTTGAATAACGTTTTTGATAATTTAATTAATTTCCTTGAATTGAACGCGGAATGCATGTCAATAAAATTCTCAAGTATCACTTGCGTTCTTATCACTGTTATTCTACTAATAAGTTATCGTAGATTTCTATCATGAAATTGAAAGTTTCCCATTTGAAGGTTAGGCTGCTAAGTATATTTCTACTGTCTTGCCAGAAATTTCAACCCATATATTATGATACTTATAATTTTAAAATGATAATTTTATGAAGATTTCACATTCGCTTTCACTTGTTTGCGACAATGTATCTAATCACCATTCCCTTTTCCATCGTGTGCTCACATTTATTACTAGATACACAGTTCTTTAATAAAGTGATTATCAACGTATTAAAAACAACATAAAATAGAAATCGTGTTCATGTTACATAAGAATTTTACTTAATTTGGAGACCTGTAACAGAGTGAGAAATTACTAATCTGCAACACTATACATCGCAAATTATATACGCGTGTATGCCAATAATACAAGGCTGCGGATATAATTTAAAAAATAGTTACTTTCTTCTTCGGCATTAAAAATAATGACTTCAAAATAACCAACAAATTCTCCGTTAATATTGGTATATTTAGCAAATTTACGTAACATCTGAAGCTATGTATTAGCGACGAGATATAAACGTACAGTGAGCGCAATGAAGTATTTTCATACATCAGCCGGGTGTTATTTATCATGGAAGATCAAAGACCCATTCTGCACCGTTGAAACATGTAACTTATTAAATCTCACCGACGAATAGTCTCCTCCATGAGATGGAGATGAAAGCGAGGAAGGACTGCGGAACGTGAAGTATGCCGTGTAGACGAATATTGCCATTAATTGCCAGTAATGTATATTATTTGTGCAATGCTGTTGCCAGTGTACAATGAAATTACACTCGGAAAAACGGTGCAAACTGTAGACCATAAAGGATATACGTATACAGAACGTCGTTGTTATTACACTTATTTGATAACTACTGTACAACTCTTACAAGAGAAGGAATTACGATTAAATATTTTTATGTGCGGAAGAGGTTTGGAAAATTATCAACATCTATCGAAAAATAAATATCGTTATATCTCATTTTGGAATATTTAGAGGTAGACTATGTTCCCATATATTGAGCACGATAAGAAAGCACTGCATATTGCAAGGTTCGTCTCATTACTATAATCTGCGCTTTCTTTGGACGACTAATATACTTATCCTCAAGCAATGATGGACATAATTATTACCTGAGAAAATCCGGACTCGTATCATACCCTACAACAGCGGGCATCAACCAAAACAAAATTTTCTTGGAAACGATTTATGACTATGGCAAAAGCGCTTGACGCCACAGAGATCACGTCAAAACTAATATGGGACTGCGCATATGCACTAAACGAATTAGGAGTGCACAGCAAGGTGAGCCTAGCTTGTGTACCGGTACACGAAGGTATGAAAGGAAGTAAGAAGGCAAATGCTCTGGCCAAAGGAGGAGCGTCTAGGCCACTCATTTGATCTATACAATCGTATGGAATCACGAAAAGGAAAATAGCCAAAACTGTGAAGAAATGGTCGGCGGATAAATCCCTCGAATGGTGGAAAAGCTCCCCAGGACAGAGACAGGCTAAGGAATTCATCGAAGAATACATGCCTAAATACACTAATGACCTTTTGAATAAAGGCAGGAGAATGGCCAGGTTGCTAGTAGGTCTACTAACAGGACATAACAGACTCAATAAGCATATGAGCAACCTTGGTCTGGCGGAAAACGCTATGCGCAAAATCTGTCAGACAGAAAAAGAGATCTCGCAGCACATCATGTGCCAATGTGAGGGACTAGTCAGATTGAGGCTATGGTGTATTGGCAAACCATATCCAGATACGGCGAGCTACATGAAGACAAACCTGGCAAGGCTAGAAAGCCTCATGAAGAAGGCAAAGCTAGACCATGTGGTCTAGATAACAGGGAGCTACAATATACCCATAGGTCGCAGTGGCAAGAGCTTACTTAGTCATTCCGTAAATTATCTGTCTATGGCATGGTAATACCCTAGATTTGGTCTATGAGCTTACACTTTTCTAATTTCCACAGGATATAACATAAACTACTATTTATGTAGCCATTGCTCTACTACCGGAACCCATTTAAGGAATAATTTAAAATCATTTATACAGAAACTTTCAGGAATAATACTTAATAAATATTTAAAAGATGCTAGTATAGATTGTATCGAGTAAAAAATCCTTCATATCAATGTGTCCAATGTGTGTGATGTATCCAATTCTTAATCGTTACAGCTGTTTGAATGCTAGTCTTAAAAAAACTTGCCGAATGTACTAAGGAAAGGCAAATGGCAATATTTATTAAGATATTCGACAAACGACTAATTCTGTTGAAATGTGTTGTTCAAAATTTCCACCAAAATTGCAGCTTGAAAATATCTTAACAATAGACCAGCACTATTTATAGTGTTTATCAGCTTTCTTCAACGTGCAAGCGTCCACTTTCAATGACTGTTAATAACTGTTAACAACTAAGTACATTCTACATATTATTATTTGCCCAAAAAGTTTGGATGCTGTCAAAGTAGATTCTAAGCTATAACTGGAATTAAAATGAAAATCTTTAAACAAATGTTATGAGCTTTTATCTCTTAAGAGAAAAAAAACAAGAAAATCATCAACATACAATTGAATGTACATGTAATGTAATGACTTGAGAAAACCGTAACTGCACACAGAGCGAATTAATTCAAACACGTAACATACCCTAGACAGTTGCCGCTGTAATTTGGCCAGGGTTTGCTTGTCCTTCAGATCGGATTTTTGGGCCGCCTCTAAAGCGGCTTCGAGTTCCAGCACTCGTGCCTCCAACTTCTCCTGCAAAAAGGATTTAATTCGTGAGTTTAACGGCCAGACAAAGCTTAAATTATTTCAAGAAATTTACATAATCAAAGTTGCAGTATTAGGGGTAACATCTATTTTACATTTTGCTGAACGACGAAAAATCAGTAGATGCTAATTACCTAATGGAGAAAAAGCAAATCAGAATAGAGGTATGATCAATAAAATTTTCCTTTTGTATCCTAAACATCTAACTATCGAGAATTTCCATACTAATACAAAACCCATTCGGCAGATGTCGCCCTCAAACTGTCACCTTTTAACATGGCAAATCGGGACCCGTCCCGATATAAGTAATAAATAATGCTGAGCAAATCCTCTCGCAATGTCACCGAGGGCGCAATTTAAGGCCATATTCGTGAAAATGAATTTATTTTGCCCGACGGAGACGGGTCCCGATATAACTGAACGTTGAGGAATAAACACATCTGTGTATTCTGGCTGTGCTGCACGAATTTATTGACTTCGTTTCAATTACTTTGCTGTATATGTCGACCCTTTCCTCTGAAATGTGTTAGTTTAAATGCAAATGTCGTCGGAGTTGGCAGATTTCTAGGACTATGAATCTTTTGTATACAAGGAAGGATATAGTATTGTTTGTTTCTATTTGAGCATATGGTAGAGAGTATATGGGATTCGCCCACGGTTAACAATGTTTGGAATTTTGCGTATAAACAAACATAAAAGGACAGATGACACCATTTTCATTAAGGATACTTTCCGACTACATACAGACAAAAATGCTTTAATAGTCAACGTATTAGTAACGTTGTAGGAAAGAAATTTCAGTTTAGATTTCATGCTACTAACTGTCATGTAACATTCAATAAGCTTTTGATTTAGACCTGCAGTAGTAAATTATTGTAGTATATGAAAAGTGAATAGTCTTTTAAAAAATTTTATTAGTTTATTATTTATTTTCTCTTGTATTAATTTGTGACCTTGGCTCAATGTGCTAGTGTCTTGAAAATTATATGATTTATTTTAAAAACAATTATCAAGTAACACACATTTATTACCTCCGTAATTTATATATAAAGTAGATATGGATTACAGTATGCAAATGCAACGATGCAGCATTAACAATTTACCAGTGTAACATACAGTAATTTTTCTCGGTGCAATTAGCGTGATTATTGCTTATGATAGACCGCCGTTTATCGTTGGTCTCAAAACGAAGTAGGGAAGTCGTTTGCAGTGTTTAAAGTCGCGGCATTAACATGTCGTTAGGGAACAACTTCTTCATTAATTATCGTAATTATCTTTACTTAAAACCCCCAAAAAGCTCGATTAGGCCAGTTGCGACTGATGGATCCCGGAACTTTTTAATGAAGGCGAACAGAAGGTTTCTTTCTAATGACGTGCTGCGGGCACTTTCACAGCGACGCGCATTAAAAAATAAAATCATCTTAAAACCAGTGAATGCCTTAAGATGTCTAGGTAAAGAAGTTTCAAAGTTCGTCGGAGGGTTAATGTATAAATTATTGAAGTAGTATCTAGTGGTCGTTTGATATGAAAGCTAACCATATTATTGGTTACCAAAGAATAGATGTTGTCATGTTGGTTTTATTTTTCAATTCAAATCGTTTAATTAATTATTGTTAAAGTTCAAACCTGAATCGGAATTTTTGCATTGATCAATAATGTAATTTTACTTTGGGAACTTGTTTACACAACCTTAGCAGCAACATCTATTATATGTTTTACTAACTTTACTTCTAGTTATAATCTTCAACACAAGTGTTTCATTTACGCTCAAAAAGCAGTATTTTTATGAGAATAAAATTAAAGGTGTTAATACTTCTTTCATCTGCACTTCTTAACGTTTCAATCTCTTCCGTTACATACAATTGACTACTTCAAGGTTGTTTTTAATGGATCATAAATAGTTTTTGATAGTTGCACTATCATTGTTCTCAATGAGAGTTTCTAACCCGCCTTACGTCGACTCGGTACCACTTAATTAAATTTGAAAAAGCTTTTAGCGAGTATTATCGGTGGATAATTGATGTTAAGATTAATTAATCAGTATCTCCCTCTGGGAAAGTGAACTTGACATTGTCATCACTTCTCTCCCATCATAATTTAATTTTCGGTTGACGATGCAATGCCAATTAGTGGAATATTACTGCTTTTATTCAATTGAATGTTATAGTATATTTCAAATTATATATATATATATATATATATATAATGTGAAATTACTGCAACTAGTGCAGAATATGGGTTCCTTCTTTTAATTTAAATGAAAAACAGTAGTTTCCTACGTGACGTTTCGGATTAATTTAATCCTTCTTCAAACCTGTATATAAATATATAATAAAACTTAACTATTTTTAAACCAAGAAACAATAACTTACAACAAGGATAATCGTTTTTCTAAATACAAGGCTCTAAAAATGTGAAACAATTTTGACAATTTTGAATTTTTGAAATTTGAAAACATATGCAAAATATTTGATAAACAATTTGTAAACAAAACCAGACATGTTAGATGTTAAATTTCGACATTTTAAAAACAATATGTTGAATGCAATGAAAAAATATACAATATTTTAACTACTGTTTTTCATTTAAATTAAAAGAAGGAACCCATATTCTGCACTAGTTGCAGTAATTTCACATTTTAAAGTCCACTGTCAGTGTCAGAACTGATAAAATTGTTAAACTTTATATATATATATATATAGATGTAATGAAATTACTGTGATTAACACAGAATTCGGGTTTAGTTTTTTAATAAAACAAGTATTTTAGCCTTGTGACGTTTCGGAGACTAATTTTCTCCTTCCTCAGACCTATTTATTAACAAACACTAATAAATTTTTACAAGTTTTAAATTTGACTGTGAAAAACTTACATTTGGCTTTACTTTAAATTTGTGTAGACATTGAAACTTGCTTCAGGCATTAATGCACCGTGTAGTAATTATGTACACCTATTATTAACTGATTTTGAGAATTGGTATGTACTTTGTCACTAAATTTAATATGTTATATTTGTTTAAAACCTTGTAAATGGGACGTTACGAACAATAAATGTAAAATAATATTTTAAAATCGGATGCAATGTCATGTGTAAGTGAGATGTCCAGAAGGCAAAAAATTTTTCTTTTAAACAAATTTTCGAGGATATTTAGATGTCGCACATACAGGGGACTACAAAAGAAAAATCAACTATAATGTGGGGAAAGAACAAAAGCCTATTGGAGCTTTATTTTAATGTTTTCAACTATATTTGAATAGATATTGGAAAGAGATGACGATTGTTCTTTTGTATTTAAATTTTTGGTGATTCTATATATATATATATATATATATATAAATAGTTAATTATGATTTTATTATTGGGTATACGCAATAATACAATTCTTTACTACTACTTTGTTCTGTGCTTGTTTTAGCAAAATTATTTATTGGATAATAATTTAAATGTTTTTATATTTTTGGATACTATGTGCATGTATTTGGCAACAACTGCGTCTAGTTTCTGCTCCGTATTTGACATGAAAGAGAAATCGCAAACTTTAACGATAAGCTCGCAACCAGAGTTACGAGTTTGAGAGTGGCGTGGGCAAGGCATTCGTACACTGTACAATTCAGTGGATGCCATTCCGCTTTGAGTAAATATTGATATTCGTTAACTCAGTTGCTGAAAAATTAATTAAAAGCGTCTGACTTTCTGCTATGCGGTTTGTAATATCGTTGAACTTGCTCACGTAGTACATTTATAGGTGTCTACTTTTTATTTTATTTGTAGTCGTATATATAGAGTGCTGTAAAATTATTCTCTCGATATCGTTTTTTTTGGCATGTTTGATGCTTACTATGAGTTATACATTTTTTGTAAACCAGTCGATTCATTTTTAATAGATTTTCGTAATGACAAGTCTGATTGAAATTAGTAGTATATAAATTTCTTTTTACTACAAATCTTTTGATTTAAACTTCTTTAGAAAGTGTACCCGTCAACTGCAGTTATTTAAAACCTCATTTTGTTTGACGTATCTGTCTAATCTTATTTGTCCTGCTGATATCAGCATTTTTTTATAACCTTGGATACAACTTCAATTTTTTTGAATTTTACAAACAAGCTCTCAACTGTTACTGGATGTGGGAGGACGCTAAACTTTACTGCTACAAAAAGTTCTGAAAACTTAGTATCTATTACGATAATACGATATAATCTATCGTACGATAGATCCGTCTTATATTTCGGGAATAGGCAATTCTGGTGTTACCATTTGACAACCGGCGTATCTATCGTGAATTTCAACTTTTTTGGGGCAGTATATTAACTCAGACCGTTTTGACATAAAGACGTTGTGTTGTTTACAGTGACTCGGAAAAAAAATGAAGCCATTTTCATACGATTATTTCTTACAAATTTTGACGTGGATTATCTCAACAATGCATTGAAGAACCTAATTCGACTTTCGGAAAAAAACCACCATTAAAAAATCATCTATATCGGAGGTATACCAAAGCATAACTGTGCTTCACTTACTGGCAAATTTCGTGAAGACTGTTCAAAATCGATTTTTTTTTCCAGAAAACATTGATGCTGTCTGTAAACTGATATTGCAAAATCACCATATAATTTGTTGAGAGATTAAGGTATCCCTAGGCATCAGTGCGATCAGCATATATTTCATATTGTATGAACATTTGGTCGAAAAAACAATTGTTCTCGTTGAATCCGACTTAATTTGACAATCGCTTAAAAAAGACTGGAGTCGATTAGTTGGAAAGAAATGCTCAAAGATACGATCACATAGCTTCAAAATACGTCTACGACATCGTAGTGAGTGACGACCACTAAATCTATGGGTATGATCATGAAAATAAACAGCAGTCGGTTGTATGGGTCCTTCAAGGCTCGCCAAACCCAACAAATGTTGTGCACACACCGAGCACTTCGAAGTAAATGATCGCGTATGTCTTCGGAATAATTATAGATATGTGGGAACTATACCATTAGTACAACGTAACCAAATACGGACAAATAAACCGCCGAAGATCGACCATTTTCTACCAGCACAACACGAGCTTTCACACATTGGCTCAAACAAGAAAGTCTTTGACAAATGAAGAGGATGAATATATGGGAATCTATGTTTGGAGATACCTGAATCGGAATGCAAAAAGTGTTTAAAAAACTGGTTCAACAAAGTCATGTACGATGATTTATTTTGGTTTCTGTTCTCAATTCTCGAAATATAAAAGATTACATTGTAACTTCACTAATTAGGATCATCTTAATTTTGCGTTTAATTAATAATTACTAAATCACTAATATTTACTAACAATGTTGAATTGAATTGCATCAATAGTATCTGATGGTATTTTCTATCGCTATAATCGTATAATTTATATCCAAACCTGTTTCCTGAGATATTTCTCTTTCAATATTTAATTTTAACGAAAAAACAATAAAGGTTAGGTAATACCCATGCAAGACGAAAAAATGCTGTTTAAAACAGCTTCATGTAATCGCATGCTTTGATAAGAAACATTAAGCCCCTCAATAGTCAAAATACTTCGCTACGTCCATTAATCTTATACATTATGGAAAATCAATACAAACCTATCGCGTGCGTATCTCTTTTTAATTACCCACAATTTTTATGTTGTACTTTATGAGTATAACGCACCCTATCAAAAATATAAATTCCTATTATATATACAACCACTTTACCATCACATTATTTTCACGCTGCTTAGCAAGAAACTAACGCAAAGGCGCTGTGTCACCTTTTCCTTTTTCGACCGTAGCGAATGGGTTACGACGTGAGAGAATACCCGGAACTGCACGCTTCTATGACACTTTCCCATTACTCTGAGCGCCTGAAGTTACCGTACTGTGCTAGAATCGTATAAATCAGTCCCGAAACTTATAAAAATCACTTTTTATGTAAGTTGTGGATACGTAGGTTCTGCTGATATCATCAAAAAAGTAGAGGGAGACAGAAAGGAAGGAAGCAAGGAAAAAAGCGGTGACCTGTATTTATTTCAATAATATAGGCGCGCTGTAGTCCTGGCAAAGCGTTTGTTAACCTTTTCACCCGACTGCGAACGTGTCCTTTTCCATCCTCATTAACCTTTCTCGGCTCGCTCGTGTTTCTTTTTTTATCGCGGATTCTTTCTTTGTATCGCCTCGACGGATAGTAGCGCTACGGGAAGAGGACACAAAGCGTTATTATTATTTACATCAGAGGAGACCCTTCTCAGCGGGAGTAGGATTATATATGCGAGAGATAAATTTCCGTCATAAATGCTCTATGATGCGATGTCTAAATTATCGCATTCGCTTTTCATGAATATCCGGATGCAAGCGTAAATTCCATTGTGCGAGAGCGAATTAATAGATGCCAAAAAAATGTTTCTAGCTACGCTGTCCCCTAAATAACGAAAAACTTAATATTTTGAAGGAATCCTTCGAAGTGACTGCTAAACCAGAATTTCATTTCTTTCTTAAGAAATGGTATACGCAATTTCAAGTGCAATAAAAGAGAATATTTGGTTTACAAATAATTGTGAGGTACAAAGAGTAACTTCTATTATGTGAAACAAGTACTGATGTCATAAATAATCAGTAGATATTCAATGGAGGGATGTCGTGTAAAGCACATATCATTAGAGTTATGAAATTAGAATCATGTCCTCCCATTGTAAGTTCAAACTTTTTGACTGAATTCCAAAAATTACTAACACAAAAACTCACTTGACATAACAAATAATAAACGAGAAATGAAACTTTCTAAAGGAATTCTGAAAATTAGTATAATTTGTCTTTTATCTGTAGTAACATTAATTTGTATTACTTGCTTTCCACTAATAGATTATCAGTTTCCAGCAGTATCAAAGTCCAGTTGCATTAATGAGTTTGCCTTTTTGGGAGTTAAAAATTTTTAGGATTCTTTGCATAGTTTGTTTTATGTCTTAAAAGTTGAAGCTAAAACGAGAACTTGCATTTTCTAACATTCAAATTTTGTAATCAATTATGTATACCTTTTTTTGCTAATTTCGTTTATGTTCAAGATCGTTGTTGATTAAAACAGTCGAATATGTAATTGTATAAAGCGGTTCATTTAATTCGTATATTCTACGGCTTTTCGAGAGTATGGCCGCTCTGTGAAACAATAACATTTCCTCTACCACTTAGGTACATATAAATCGACACCTATCTTTGGAATTATGTTAAGCCTAATTCATTTCAGACGAGTGAACTAGTCAGAAGGCCTGTGAGTGCCCCTAATTATCATTTATTAATAGAAACTAGTTTCTTATTTTGATTTTATAACTTTTTAAATTTGATTCTAATAGCTGGACTTTGATTTTTATTGCAAAAGAAAGCTTCTACTTCAACAAAATCCATTATGGCTTCTTGTCAGAAAGTTGTGACCTGGGATCCTCAGAATAGATGCCCCCATTGACTGCAAGTTGTGATAACGCTACGGTTTCTCAGACCTGTCTAGATACAAGGCTGCATATGACGGCAGCTTTTATAGAGGCCTGATTATTATTAGTATAAATACAGATATTTTCCTATTTCGTGTCTGAATCAGGCTATTCAGCAAAGGAGAGTGCAATGCGACTGAATGCCTCGTATGAAGAAGTGCATTATTATTCTCCTCACAATCTTGATAAGTAGGATTATCTTCACCTGATAGCTGCCACTGCTCCATTCCTACTTAGTTGGAATAATAATTTTGGAAAGTTTCGTAAAGCAGAAGATTTTGTCTATTCTGACCGACACAATATCTAGCATCGAATTACGGGACATATGTTTATACATATGTTGACATATGTCAACCCTGGTTTCACATTTGATTTGAGTGTGTGAGTATACACGGCTACCCCACAAAGAACGTATAGCTATTAATTGGTACAATCATTACTTTATACATATATTCAATGCGTCATTTTTGGAAAGAATCTCCAATTAACTCAAAGATTCTTCTTCATGTCAATAGTGCTCCGATAGTTTTAGAGAATGTGTTTATCATATGGGGTCGGTATATGAGGAGTTAGTCCCAAATATTTCACATCTGATGCTAGCGTTAACTGGTCTCCAAACAGGTACATATAATTAACCATTTTCCATCTTTTCTAAAATGTTACTACCAAATTTTCTGGTTGTTATAATTCTTGTCATTAGTATAAGTGATATAATTGAATCAGTGTGCCCCTTGAGCGACGGAGTTGGAAAGCTTAAGGTCGCTTTCCATCGATTCTGCGCATAAATTTTCTACTTTTCTTACATTGATTAATTACAAACTATTTATTTTCGTCTGTGTTGATTATTTTCAGAGCGTTCTCCTGATCAATGTCAAATAAGTTCTCGAGTTTATTGACAGAAAGTGCTTCCTTTTACATCACAAACTTACTTGTCTTCTGACAAATTTTCTGCAGAAATCTTAATTTTTAATATAAGCTTGTTTTAATGTAATGTGTGCCTCTTTTCTAGAAAATATTAATTTCGTTAATAATTAGTAACTTTACAGTCATACACACCATACACGAAATAATAACTTATTTCTTCTCACATTAGGGGAACCAAATTTGTTGCACGTTCTTCTTATCACACAAAAGGATTGTAAGGGTCTAACTGATGAAATTTTAAGTTAAGTGGCCACATTAACAGAAAAAAAGTCCTAAACTTATTCTGCGTACACGTATGTAGTACCAACAAAAATCTTTCTTTTGAAGCTCCCAAATATCGCAAATTTCTAGGAAGGCTGAGCTACTGAATACCACTTCACAGTGATTATTATGATAATCTAGTAATCAGTATTAGATATGACCTTAGCCTACGAGTTTTCATTCATACATTTTATTATATGTATTTTTTGACCTTTATGTACTTATCTTTTAATTCCTGATTTATTTCCACTTAGAGGTCAATAAAACAATAAATAATTAAATACCAATTTATTCCATAACATATAATAATATGTTTTCGTTAAATAACTTCTTCGGTGGAAGAAATTGACATTTAATATGTGTCAAATTACTAATAATATAAATATAAATTGCCATGCCTATCAACAAAATTAATTAAAACAAAGAATTCATTGATATATCGAATTTTAATTATATTCACAAGTAATAATGAAGGAATAATGATTTAATACAACATTAGAAATTGAAATGATTTAAATTATTCGTATATCAATCTATTTTTTGTCAAGCTCTAACAATTCTGTTCAATTTCAATTTCTAATGTTGTATTAAATCATTATTCCTTCATTATTACTTGTGAATATAATTAAAATTCGATATATCAATGAATTCTTTGTTTTAATTAATTTTGTTGATAGGCATGGCAATTTATATTTATATTATTAGTAATTTGATACATATTAAATGTCAATTTCTTCCACCGAAGAAGTTATTTAACGAAAACATATTATTATATGTTATCGAATAAATTGGTATTTAATTATTTATTGTTTTATTGACCTCTAAGTGGAAATAAATCAGGAATTAAAAAATTCATACATTTTCAAACATATTACATAAGCATGTATATAGTTCAACAGAGGCAAAATACACATCAACATTCTGTACGTACACGATTTGTACAATTGTACAAATAATGTATTATTTGCACGCTTAAGCGTGCACTTCATATCTTCGGCTCTCATTGCGAAACATACTTCTTAATTACATAACTTGAAGACCTATTCAAAAAGAGACACTATCGCGCTGAACTGTAAATAACGTGCCATCGCGCCTTGACAATTCGCCGAGTCAACAAAGACACGTCCTGGGTAAATTGACAATCAGTTTAAGCTAACAGTCGCTCACCCACATCCGCCACGTCGCCGCTCCAGAACGGCGGATGATAATCTTGCCCGTATTCAACGTTCTCGCTAAATTATGAACGCCAACGTGCATCGCACACACGTGGATACAATCATGGACATTATTTTATGTACAAAATATATAAGTCAAAGAGCCCAAGTCTTAATAAAACTTGTTGAAACATCTGTTGAAGAAAGATAACAAAACACAATATATTTTTAGTGTAATCAGTTGTATTAATCAACTAGCCGAGAACTTAGCCGAGAAATATAAACCAATACCACACTTCATGGAGTCACAACTTGTTAGGTGTACGGTCAAGACAGTGTTTTATTAGAATCAACAGATTACGAATTGTCCTGTAGTATATACCAGAAGTACATATTACTGGTGAACTTTATGGAATACACAAACGAAGAAGCTCTACCGCGTGATATCAAAGAATTAAACGCAGGAACTGAAAAACTTTATCAGTTTTATATTTTAGTTGTATGCAAAGGTGCTTTATTTCTTCACAGTTTGAAAACTATACTGTAACAACTCCTAGGATTGGTTTAGGGGCCGTAACGTTGACTTCTTCTAACGTTAGAATTCCCTACTTTAAATCCTGATCCATAGTCGGACCAGTGTTACGTAGTCACAATGTTTAACGGTCTCAGTTTTAAGTTCAAAAAATCCTCAGAGATCCACAAGAATCTTTAACACTAGCTTTCTAAGATCAAGTAGCTTTTATTAATTAGAGTTTTTCCTGAAATCGTTCTCCAGAGGAAGGCACCTTCACTGGACTGGCATTTTTGGAGTCCTTTCTTGAATTGGCTATCGGAAATGCCAAAGGACGGTTCAGGTCCAAAGAAATGCATCTTAGCTCCCAGTTTTGCAAATCCATCTACCTTAGCATCTCCTTTAATTTTGAAGCACCCTGGAACCCAGACTAGAGATGACTTGTTATTTGTAGTCAATTACGTAATATTAACTCGACATTTTAAAACCATTTTAGAATCAAACCCACATAAAACTAATGACTTTCATGTCAAGGCATATTTTGGGATACAGAGACCTACACATGTTGTGTCTTTTTGTCTGAAGGGTAGTTAGCGATAACCTTCAGGCTTTTGAGACATTAGTTTTCCGCCTACAAACTCCCAGTAGCACTTCTTTCTGCGTCCTGCATGCATTTATGTGACAGATAAGTAATCTATTTTCGAATTTTGCTTCACTAGTACTCCATTAATCATAGTTTAGGAATAGTACTTTAATTAGTTATTCAAGCTTCAGTTTGACAGAGATGCTGTATGTTATTTTTGGGGGTGTCCTCGAACCTGTAGGTGTTCTGTTAACTCACCCTCTTCAAAGCAGCAAGATAATCTTAATCAGTGAACGCTGAAAACCACAATTCTTTTGACTATCACATGTATAGTTGTTAGCTATAGCAGCACTTTCCTTGATCAAGCTGTTACAATTCCTGGAATTTGAGTTGATTCTAAAGAGAGAGATGTGATCATGAGGCGTATTACTATTTGATATAACCAATACGTCAGTTTAGCGCCCAGGTTTTCTGAAACTGTCTTTGGCATGGTCAGAAAATCAGTGTGACTTTTTAGAGAACTCTGTCTAAATGATTATTCCAGTTAGCCTTTGGTCAGATGTTTGGCATCAATGAAAATATGAATTGTTATGTGTTTGGCGAGAATACTTCATGTTCTTGGTTAACGAGATCATCTACTAATGTTATTAAACACACGTTGTATTAGGTTAGGTTGCTTGCTGTTTATATTGTAGTTCGAGGATAATAGTAAAGCCTGAAATACAGACTCAGACAAAAACGTTGTGTATCCTTAAAATGAGTAATATAACTTAAAAGCGATAGCAAACATATACAGCATATTTCAAATTCCTAGATTTATTCGGACTTATTCAAGCTTCGTTATATTAGTGTATGAGTATTGTATGGAGGTGATTCGATATACATTCAATTAATGTTGTGGCGTATCAGCCAGAAAGTGATCTCATATCTTTCGGATGTTAAGTCCCAAATTATATACATGTTTATACTAGAGGGTAGTAATTTTAATCACTCAAAATCATCAATACATTGTTAAGTTGAAATGCACTCGTACCAACACTCTCTGTACTTTTCACTTTCGTCTTTGAATCGTATATGTGTGTAACTCAAGATTCAATATTTATTCAAGCATACCTAGCTGGATATACTTCTATGTTGCATTTTAGTCAACACTGAGAATATGTTAGCTTATTATGACTTGGTGTGTGTAAATATTTGTGGATTACTCTGTACATACTCAATCTTTCCATATTAAACTGCTACAAATAATTTGTTAGATTTCGAAGTGGTTCATTTCTTACGTAGTAGTAGCAAACTATTAGATTTATTTAAAGCATATCAAAAATTATTTTTAACCAGAATGTTACTAGAAATGTAAATTAATACTACACTTATAATGAAATAAAGACAATTTAGATATGCTATTTTGCAAATTAAAGAAAAAGTAATCACTCAGCATTTAGGACAGATCTTTTGCGTAATTACTTAGATACAGAAATCTACTTTTTTGAAATCCATATTTTAGTTGTTTAATCAGCTTATTATTATAACATATTTAGTCCTTTCGCAGTGACCTCATTTAAAATAGTTCAGGTAACAGACGAAAATGGCAACTCTCGTACCATCGCCGAAGACCTACCTTCACCAACAGCAAGAGCAACAATGTAACCATGATTGCTGATAAACAAGTATCTGTTACAGAAATTTCACACTTTCCTCTGTAAAACAGCGCAATACAAACAAGGATTTAAAGTAGGTACAGAAAATAATACCAAACGACAATTAATACAAATAGTTCATACAATTCCTTAGTTTACTATAGATTTGAAGAAAACAATTCGTGTGATTGGTCAGTCAAATTAAATATACTTTTCTACCTGAACAAAATTGGATGAACGAAATGTACTGAACTTAGCATAGACGAAGCCAAAATCATGGCCGGAGATACAGCAGGCATAAGGGTGAGGAGTCAGAAGTAGTACCATCTGGAAAGTAGCATAATTGTACTATCTTTCGGGGAGCAGAGGCAACCACAAGAATTCCAGGCAAAGTGAAAAAGAAACATGGGCGACTGCATTAAAACAGAGTAGAATAGGGGTTTCTGAAGTTTGGATAAATATTTATACATCTTAAAAATAGATATCTATTCGTAAAACCTTCATTCTTTAAAAAATAATAGCATATTTGTGGCCAGATGTAATTCCAATGAAATATGGATATGATACTAATTTCTTTATAATATGCAAAAATGTATTATCTATAAAGACAAATATGTTGAAGGTTTACCAATAAATGTTTTCATATATGTATATAAGTCAGTACGCTAAATTTATAACCAAAACGATTTTCTTTGTATTTGGTAGCAGAGGTAGACATGCCAAACATAATATCACGGTTTTTAAACATGCTCGTTTGTAGCATTTGTGAGGTATGGCTTCTCTTTTCGCAGCTCTCTATCCAGAAACTAAATATACATATATGGTAATCCACATCGCATCACTGAAAAAACCATATAGAGAGCAAAATATGCGTATAAACAGAACATGGCTTTAATACAAAATATGAAGCGATGGGCACGAAATGATGGATATACGCGTATAGGTTGGATTGGTGGCGCCGCGACGTTTATCGCCCTTCATAGCGTTCAAGCAGCCGACTGGAAAAACTGATAGCGTCATCGTGCAGAAAAATCATTAGACAGATATTGATTGTTATTACGACCATTAATATGTTATATGTACTGTAAAGCTATGAACCGTGAAAGAAACTTTGAAACCTGCAGCCCCTTGTTGTTGTTGCTGCTTGTTGCGTCTTTTATGCGAACGAACACGACAAGATGTTGTCGTTCCCGTGGCTGTTGTTGTGTCGCACAGATACGCACTACTCCTGAGATAAATCAAAAAAATTATGCAAGGAGTTATTCCCAATAAATCTAAACAAGGAAATGGATCGAATGTTTGTGTAGCACGATAGAGAAAAATATGGGGAACAGATATTATAGATTAGGTTGCTAGTCGATACCTGCAGTGGGCCATTATTTATGTAAGGAAATGAAATAACTGGTAAAATACAGTATAAATAATATAGTATCAGTTCCACGTAGTTGTAGCGCAACAAAATAAGGCTCAAGATAAATTATCTTTGTTTTATAAATTAGGTGTTGTAATCTTGTATATTTTAATTCCTACATGTACTGAATTAATGTAGAGCAAACGTCTTCCTCATTAATATCAAAAACAATCTTACAAATCGCCCAAACTAAGTGTTAAATATTAACCACGTAATCACTTATTGTTCGTCTAGACGAGTAATCAATCATTCTATGATGTTTTGCATGCAATTATCCGCTATTCTGCGTCACACTATAAGGGAGACATCAGAGACTACCACAACGTATTCCTTTTTTGCCTGCAACGTTTATTTTTGAACATCGGGCGAGTGGTCGTACGATAAGCCACATTTCAGTGCATATACGGGTAGTTTGAGGGCGCTTTATGATGGCGGTTTAGGTGCGGTACGTCCGTTGCATTGATGACAGCGTACACACAAGGGTGCCCCAGCGACTTATCAGGATACCACGGTATTTATAAACACAAACATACACCAGAGTTCATAAACGTTATTCCGCCGGATTAAGGGTTGAATGTGTACTAATGAACTTGCTAAAATGGCAGAAAAAACGCGGACATCAAATTTAAACAAGAGAATGATTTCTAAAGATGCAAGAAATAAAAATGATTATAATGAGACAACGCCAAGGTGCAAAGAAACTTTGTTGCTGTAAATACAGTACTTGCGGTACTTATGGTCCAGGATTTCAATCTCGTTGGTGACGCTTATGGTAATATCTTGCTACTTGCTAAATTGATACTCCAGTTAACCTATCATTTGTTGCTGCGACACAATTAACTACGCAATATTATTTATGGTGAGGTAATGTTGTAACAAAGCCACGGCAAAACATATTCACCTAAAACTTACACTGTAGTAGCTGCAATGCTTAGTGTTTTAAACAATACAGCTTAGAAAGTCGCCACATCTGCATTCATCATAAAAAAATTATGTTCACTTTGAAAAGATCAGTTTTTGTTTGGAAATCCTTATCAATATATCCGGGTTTAACTATTTAGAAAGCTGCATACTATCACAGTATAGAGTCTCCAGATGTTGAATTAGACTTCTCCATATTAGACTTTCGAAGAGTGTAGCTACAATTACTATGAAAGAATTTTCCAAAACCGAAAGGTAGCTCAAGCAAAGTACCAGTCTTACAGGAGAATGTCACGGTGGTCTTTGACGGAATCGAGCTCCACATATGAAGGTGCCACTCACAGTAGCAAGCACTTTTACTAGTATGGTGCGCTAGTAAGAGCTAGCAATTAATTCGTCTTTTTATTTGCATTAAACTATAGTTAATCCAATCAATATAACTATATATACCAATAGAACCTACATAGATCAAATATATATACAATTGGCAGTTTACAAATTATATTACTTCAGCCTCTCAATGTATGTGTATTACTAGATTTTCGAACGGCAGTGTATACGTAGCGCCCAGTGAACAATTAGAATGCACGGGCACGACTAGATTATAAAATAGTGATATCGTTGGCGTTAGTTGCTGCGACCCCTGCGCTGGCTACTAATAGGTGCACCTATCTCTGCATTTCGCACAAGGGGAAACCGACAAGATTGTACGCCAGATATGTTCGCCTACAGGGATTATACGGGAACTATTAGGAAAATGGTAGCATTGCTTAAATTGCATTAGGTGCTATTTTTAGTTTTATATTCTTTAATTAAATTCATCTACTAGTAAATTACGGTACGTCATATTTCCGTTTATTTCGAATAAAAGTTTTGCAAGTAAACTAATATTTTAAAACTATATATATGTATTATTACTTATGTATTTAATTCTCACCTTTAAGGAATATTAAATAAGTACGAAAGCAGAGAATAAAACTGCCTGCATAAGTCTCTACGATAAGAAATATTATTTTCAAGCGCACATGAAATGTGCAGAATATGTAAATAGCGAATCAGAACTTAAAATCTACAACCTATGTTTAAAACATTGTATAGTTTTACTCCTATAAAATTTAATTCAACAATCTCCGAGAGTAAAGTAATCATTATGGACTTCTCCTCCTCATACCTTCTCGATTCCAAATCTCACAAAATGGAAAAATAATAAATGGAATAACAAAAATAAATGTGTTCTTCCTCCCCACATGTTCCACGTGTAGACGTTAATACACTTTCACAGATTGTTGCTCATAAGAAAGTATTTGTTGTTACCAGTTCATAAACTATCTACTAACAATCACGTTGTCATTTCCATAAGATACTGCTTATGGTATATTTATTTCTCGAGTAAACACAGACGTGCCTGTCGGGTACTATAGAAAATTTTGGAGTTAGTTTTGCAGTTATTTTACAATCAAGAACGCTAAGAAGAAGAATGGTGTGTAATATCAAATCATCGTTATTTGGTTTCTCCAAATTTTAGCTTTTTTCAATATGAGTTGGACACTACATATTACTATTTATTTCCGAACATTTCCAAAACGTGCGCCTTAAAAGTGGACAAATATTTTATAAAGATCACAACGTAGAAGACATCAAAGTAATTTCTGATTTTTTGAAATTATGAGGTATACATCTATTTAAAAGTAATGTCTTAAAATGTAATTATTAGTTAAGAAATAACTTCTTGAAAATGGCTTGTTATGTACGCGGGTTTCTTTTCGTAGCTTTTTGTATCTCTCTAAGTCCATTTACAGAAATTATTATTCAATAATAAACTCTAGCCCTACGAGCTTTCGAGTCGATCTAAAATAAAATTAAATTACTGTTAGCGCATTACCTTCATTACTGTTTTCTTTTTGTAGCTTAATCATTTTCTACACACGATCCTAAAACTGGTGTACAGACCAGCAGTATCGAATTGTCGTCGTGGGCAGTCAAAAACGAAACCAGCACATTTGCATCAAAGGAAAAGTTATAATTTCTTTAATTAATATGTTAATATTTGTGGACACGGCGTGGTTGCATGCATTGCTCCAGTTGACGCTCACCACGCCTCCGATGAACCAAAATTCGCGCGTCACCGATGCTCAACTCGAATCTGGATTCGTCGGAAAACAAAATATGCTTTCACTCAGAAACCCACCGATGTCTTGCTCCGACTCAATGACGCCGTATACGATGGTGTTCGCAGGTCAGTGGAATCCGCTGCAATGCACGGCACGCTCCCAGTCCACTCTAAAACCACGGGGTTCAAACGACCCCGGACAGTTCGCGAAGTGAGTACGTCTTTCCTTCCTACTGGCCAAACAGCTCATAGTTACCTTGATGATACGCGACGCTATAGCGTTGCAAACAACGCGCGCGGTCATCTTCGTTTACAACAGTAAAATATAAGATAGCAGAATTTTTAACAAGGCCGTACGAGTTGCCAAGACGAACATCGCAGTAGACGACCAAGTGATGTGACTGCACTGGCAAAGAAAATCCACAAACTGATATTGGATGACCATCGAGTGAAAGCGCGCGACCTGGCAAATATGATATGATATGCATTTCAAAAAGTGAGCTGCATTGCATACTGACTGAAAACGTGGACATGCTAAAGCTATGCGGACCAAACACATCGTCGTGAGGATGTTTCAATTGAGTGTTTGACAAAGTTACACAGCAATAAAGCAGAGTTTTTGCATCGATTCATAACAATGGATGAAACATGGGTCCGTCACTTCACACCTGAGACCAAGGAACAGTCAAAACAATGGGCTCAAAGGGAGAATCAGATCCAAAGAAGGCGAAGGCAGTTCCATCTGTCCGATGCGCGTGGGATAATTTTCATTGATTATCTTCAGAAAGGAAAAACAATCAACGGGAAGTATTATGCGAACTTGAGTGATGAAATCAATATAAAACGACCGCATTTGGTGAAAAAGAAAGTGTTGTTTCATCAAGACAATGAAAATATAAAATGAATGAATTTAAGTTCGAATTGGTTCCTCAATCACCCTATTCGCCAAATTGAGCTCCTTTGGATTATTTTCTATTTCTAAACTTGAAACTTAAAAATGGCTCGGTGAAAAGGATTTGGCAACAATTAAGAGGTGGAGTTTGCCAGTGATAACTATTTTGACTATATTTGTACCTCTGGGATCACCCTAGTACATAGTACTTACTACATAGTATCGTAAGAAGTATTTGTGTAAGAAATATCGGTTATTCTAGAAAATTTATAATTCACGTGAGATATACATTCTGTTTAAATACTTATAGATACTATACTTTACTTAAAATCGCAAATATTCACATCTTCCTCTTAAGATAGCAACAATTCAAACACAGTACTTTTGCAGACGCAATGTAGGTATGTACATATTTCCTTAAAAAGTGCGGTAAGCTAGATTGATTCTGAGTTCGAACGCAATTTCAGAGTTCATTGCCCTCTTTGACAATAACTGAGATTATAGTCACAAATTTTCGAAAAATGATGTGTAGAGGACAGTAAATATAATATACGCAGGTATCTATTAAAGAAATATTATGCAGTTATATTTATTTAAATAGATGGAATGTGCTTAACAATATTTGCTTACATTGAAAATCAATAAATTAAGCAAACTGATGGAAATATTTATTGACTAGTTTGTCCTTTTCTCTTGCGGTATATATAAGTACATACGTATGTACATATATTAAATCTCACACAATAAGGGGTTTTGTCATCTTCGTGTGGGTTTAAGAGACTATAGCAACATTGACTTAAATCCGGAAAATAAACTATGCCATAAAATTTGACTTAAATAATATCGTCTCCATGCCTGTAACCACTCCAAAGAGAAAAAGAAAACAGAAAGCATCAAATGTGTAGTTTCTTCGAAGGTTCACCCACGAAAGAGCATTCTCAATATACATATAGATACCATATTCAAGATAAAATTGCTTTTATTATATTCTACTGCAACAAAGAAAATATCGAATATTTCAAGCGAGAATTATACTATGCGAACGCCGTTTATAGTAAACATGTCAGCTATTCAACGGGACAAATTTAAACGTTTACGAAACCCATAACCTAACTTACCTTTTCCTATCACGTAGAGGATATAGTCAGATAAACTGTATCGAAATCGTATATCTCGCGTGCTGTTGTTGCTTACCTCTGGATATGCAAATTGAGTATCTAAATTTACCGCGAGCAATTGTGTGAGGATATCAGTTCAACTGGAAGTAGCATTTAAAGTATATAATGTATTTATACCCTTGTTCTTTAACGTATTAAAAAAATTAAAAACTAGCAATAATATGGTTACCTAATTCAGTAAGTAAAAGATCATTCTTTGACTGTTAATGCTAAACGTGGCGCTATCTAGAACAAGTTACTGGGTGTCAATTATCCAAATTGTCATATTTTGGAGATGTGCTTTTATTGTTAAATACGTGCAATTTTTAGAGGGAACAAACAAGTAAATAGTTTGATATTTTGCTGAGAATAGAGGGTTTTGTTTGTAGTTATAGAAACTTTTATGCATATTTCGGGCAACCTTATGCACTGAACTGATAGCACTAAATAAAACATTTCGGAGTTTCTGCAAAACAGTACTTAGTTTCGAAATAGTTTCTCAATATTCCGTCAGAAATGTTAAAAGTTTAGACGTTCCCTTTCTTACTAAATGCAAAAAATTGACTTTACAAAAGAAAGCACAGATCAATTTTCAGTAAAACTAGTTCACTTTTCAGTAGCAACCACTTATAATAATAAACTTAATTGATTTTCTAAACTTACTGTATATCTGTTTGAATTCCATTTTTTCAATAACCAAACATACGAATATTTAAATTAAGAATAATTTATTTACTCCATGAATTATATTTTCAAAGATCATACCAATATGCACCAAATACACCGAAGTAATCGAGATTACACTTGTTTTTAATAGAAAGAACGCTACTTCACGTCATATATCTTCCTGATTACATGATTCTTGACAAATGCTAAGCTAACCGTAAGTTTTCTTGATGTTTTTTTCTTGAAAAGGTGTTAAACCTTTGCTTTCTCCAACACTAATATCACTACATACCGTTTTACCACAACGAGCACTTTTTCCAAGTTTCTTCAGTAGCCAGTATTAGCAGCTGAACTTGGATTAAAAACTATTTATATTAAACATACTGATGATTGTCAACAGGCGAATCACTTTAGAAGTGACACCATCCTAACAGAAGGCTATATTAACTTAACACCTGCTACAGTGGATCTCTGCAACAAGGTATAGTCTTGCGTCTGCTGTAGTTTTAGTTATCCTACTACCTTTGCTTCTCACTGTCTTGTCCTGACCATGGGTGGCAAAACGCAGGCTTCACTCATTTATTCGCTTATATCTCTGTACCATTTTACTTTTACTTATTTTTTTACCATTCCATTCACTGCATCTTTACAAATATGACATAGTCTATACCAGACAATATTAGCTATTAGATATGATCATTGAAAACTTCGTACTGATTCTAATTTTCGAATGAGCAGCTGAACAAATTTTCCTCACTGCAAAGATGCACTAGACAGTCACCACATCTGTTTCTCGCTGATATATTCGTAGACTATAATAATAGTGCAACTACATGAAATTAACAATGCTCTCAAATAGATCGCTTAATAAAAATTTGCACAGAAAGGCATTCTTCAGCCAATATTTCATCATTTGATATTTGTTAAGGAAACCATTTTGGCAGCAGAACGTTTAAATTAAAAAGATCCTTAAAAGGTGCCTATTCTTCGGCATTTAGTATATTTATCGGTATAATTTCGCTGTCACTTGTGAATACGTTTAAAAATGCTTTTAAGAGATGAAAACCAGTTTCGGATTATACGGTCTGATAAGAATCGCTTTGTGCGTCGAGACACAAAAGTGGGGTGCAATTAGTCTACCATCTACGGTGTTTTATTGCCAGTACTGAAACGAAAATCTTGCAAACTTTAATGCACATAAACGTAAAGTATGATTTTTAATACGAAAACCGTCTCAATATATTTGTGTGCGACACAACTCGCCCTCCTTATCGACATTTTAGGTAAAAACAAATCAGTACGTCAAAGAATTTTTAATTTTTATTAAAACTGTCTGCCTTTAGAGCTGTTATAGCAGTAATGAAACTGAAATAGAAAATATGTATATGGAATGTTTACTTTAGGACACGTGGCTACAAATACTAATTCACAATATTAGTAACATACCTATAATAAATAATATATACATACATTAGAAACAAAAATTCACTTAGTCACTAAATAATAAATACTAATACGCACAAATCTCGCGGAATAATTAGTTCAGTACATCGTATTGTTGAATTGAAAAGTAAATATCTCAAGAATGATGTGAGATAGAGACATGATTGCATAGACAAGCCAAATTTCGCAAGAATTTCAGAAATAGAAAAATATACAGGATGTTAAAGTTGAAGGAAACAAGTTGAATACAATTTCTATAATAGTGCGAGCCTTATTTAGATTACCATCAAAGTTAAAACATACAGATCATATAATATCCGTGAGATCAACAGAAATGGCAACAAAGGCTTGTGTTGGACTGAATCTATATATTTTAATTAGAACTGCAGCAGATGAACTGGTAATAAAAAATAATCAATAGTAGGAAGAATATCAATAAATAATAGCTAAGGTTAATTTGCGAGAAGCTTTACTGACTTTGAACGGAAATTATTCATTATTCTGATGTCAGTAATACTACATAAACAACATAAATCAACAGTCATAGAGTTAAGAGTCACGATTTCATAATAACTGAGAGGTGAATGATTATAACAATGGGTTCCAGATAGTTTTTATTGGCTAATTATGGTAATAGGTACACATACATTTACTTGCCTGTGCTGTTTTCGTAATTCAATATATTTCAAATGAAATAATCTTAATAATACAAAATTCTGAGGTTCCTGGAAATCACTTCACACAATAATAATAAAAACAAATACATAATATAACTGTGGTTGTAGATTGCTAAAGTTTTCAACCAACCTTCATACTACATCTATATCCAGACAGTCTAGTCGATTGCATGCATTTACATAAATTTAAAGTTTGTTTGAATTTACTCTCAAGTTAATCTGGATGCGCTTGCGAAATTCTTTTCTGAATTTGATTGCATAACGCGGTAATACCATCTCATCTGGCACAATATCCAGACAACAGAACTCTAAATTCTTGGAAAATTAATTTCAGGAATTACTACAATGCCATTAAAAATTCTTCCCTTCGCGAAATTCCGGTATAGTCGGTTTCTTTTTTCTACTAATCGAATAAAGGTCGACGTTTTAATGCATTCAAATAAAAACACATTAATTGCCTTTTCGAGTATAAGAAAAAAACGTTTAATTTGAAGGCCGCGTTGGAAAACAAAGCGAGAAAATTAAAAGGACTCCGCTCGTCTGCTGATGCTCCCAAGTAGTAAGAAATGAGCTTGGCAATTTCGTATTTTTTATGCTAGCATAACTGTCGATTGGATATCTCTCGTAAAACAGGTCGTGAACTATTTTGAATATTTATAGCCTTCGGGAGTTAAATGGTTTGTGTCGTGCTAGCTATTTTTAAAACTCGTCGGAGCCGGAGAATGGTGCGATAAGATCTTTTGTTTCAATTAAAATTAAAATCACGATTTAATCAATAATCCTAAACTTAGTCTCATAGATTATTGTGCACGCCTAATATTTGAAAATTCTTCTACTGTATTACCATATGATACATTTAGATGTATTTACTAGGATTACTAGGAATAATAATTACAGTAATTACCGTAGAGTATTTGACAAAACTTAGTCAAATATATGCCATTAGATTTTTTGCACACATAATGCGACCAAGTTTAGAGATCACTATAATCTCAACAAACATAAGAAATGGTCTAGTTGGTCATAATTAAGTTTTGGGAATGTCTTTCAACAAAATAACTAGAGCAATCGCATAAAGACTACTTATCAATAACGCGACTTGTATATGGCAAAACATGTCTCATTACACTTAGAATTTCATGATTAAGTTCAAAGAATATACACGAGAATTTTTCGATAGCATTACTTACTGGTATAAGAACTACATAGTAGTAAGATTATTATAAAACTTTCTTTCATCTAATAATAAATTTTATCTAAATGCAAATTCCCCCGTTGAAAATAACAACAAAAATCGAACATGGGGCAAAAATGGTAAAGGTTTACGGAAACTTAAAATCATTCATAATTCGAGAAGCTTTATTATTCAAAAACGTTACGGGCTCATAAATCAATATCGCCATCAAGAGTCGATATATTAATAACGTTAAATACCTTGACATAGAGAAAATAGCGTTTCCATAAAGCCATAGCCTGAAGGAGATTCCCGACGGTCTTCTTCTCCTTCGCTTCATATATCCCTAGAGTGAATGCGGTTTGGCTTCCGTCAAATTCTAACAATGTTAAGATAAACAACTCAAAAGGTCCCTCTTCCCAGTCATGACGATCGAGTAGACAGCAAGAACACAGTACAGTAGCGGGGAGACGGATGCAATCCTCAATCATGTGTCCCTCTTGACGTTACCGACTAAATCACCGCCGCATTCATTCGATTCATTTGTGTAATGTTCTTCGAAATAGGGCGTGATTCGTTTCCTGATTTTCGCTCTAATGGTACCGGCAATGCGGTACGCAAAAAATAGAAACAAATGTAATAGGGACAGTGATACGGGATAATAAGCAGTACGGAAAAGAGAATTGTAGTATTTCGTTAAGAAAAATTGGACGACGATCGCAAGAAAGAGGAATTGGAGAATTAATCCGGCGATTATAGAGTTTGCGAAGATTGTAATGAAGTGAATTCGGCTTTATGGTCTTGTTTACGTCGTCTAGTGCAGAGCTTTTCGAGACTCCATCGTTGCATTCGATGAAAAAATTCGGTCGTAAAACCGTATTTCATTGCCGAGGGATATATATTTGTTTAACGAAATACAATAAGTACCAACGGCTTTTAGTACGACAATCACAAGAAAACGTTATTATGGGATGTTAGTATAGAAAACCTATTATTGTTTACATATCAGAAATGAACACTAATAACATAATCCTGATGATCACACCTGCATTGAGCGACTTCAAAATGATTTCCATGATTTGACAGCTGATTTTCAGATTGGGTCCGGATATTATATGAATCACTAATGTATCGGGGAGGTAGTATAACATTGTAAAAGGTTTCTTAGGATGAATTATATTTAACAAAACATCGAACCGCAATTAAATTGATGGAATCTATTAAACAGATGAGGTCGGTGTTCAGTCCACTAATAACACTTACAATTAATCAGCTTTCTTACTTACAGATGAAGGGATAGTAGTAAACATTCACGTGTTTGTTGATTTTTAAGTCCAGCGTAGAGCGTAGAATCGAAATTGTCTTTAAATAAATGAATAGACTTTTTGCATAGAACTTAAGCAAGATTGTCGTCATGTTAAATTTGTAACATTGTTATAGGGTGCAGCAATTGATGTATAACAATTGACCAAACGACACAGTTTAAAAGAATTTCATATATCAATGTTTGATGTATCGACGAACACGCATGTTCTTATGTGTATGAAAAAAAGTATATCTACACACGAGAACAACTATAACAAAACTAATCCTGAAAAAACCCTATGGGTAAAGTAGTCCCGACCTCCAGCCTACACAATGTCAATCAGACGTCATGTTCTGAAGAGAACAATGACTTTGGCATCGAATCAGTATCCGCAACCATCGGCCATAGATCTTGAAATTCCTAATATTTCGGCTAGTTCAGGGCACACCACGTATGGGAAACATGGTTTGGAAGACTTTAGACGATGGGGCTAGATGAAACCAATACCAGCCTTTACAAGACTAAACCAGCGAGATACACGCTGGGCATCAAGCATATCGATTTCATGGGATGAAGCCCGAACCAAGGTCTGGCAGTATATTTACAAAAATTACCCGGTCCATATTGTAGGCAGGCTACTCGTTCGGCAGACGTACAACTATCGAACCATTTATCACTGTAGCTCACAATATGCCTTGTAGACGCAGAAAATAAAATAAAATATGAGTCGCGGTACTGTCATTGTTCTAACAGCGTTACTATTTAGTACAGTACGAGATTTTAGTTCGCTGATGTTACTTAGAACTACCCTTTATAAAAATAGATAATAATGGTTTCTTAATTTCATTGTTACCCAATCTCAGGGAATATCAACAAATTTACACATATGTATATAGAATATACATAGGGGCAACAGACAATACAAGCTGCGACCCTAGACAGCAATTCCCCCTAAAGTCATCCGCTTTTTTCTTATTTCTTACTTAAATTGACGTGGAAATTTTCTTGATAGATTAGATTTCTTTATTATCGCAGTTATCTGAAGAAGCAATATGAACGTAGAAGTACGCAATCCACCTTCTACAATTTACAGGCTATTGACCAAAGTACCCATATACTTGCTGACCTCTACGCAACAGTTACTTTCTCTCAGTCATGCCAAATAACTGACGATCTAAGAATTGCTTACAACATATTAATTTGCAAATTTCTTACTGAAAACGTGTAATGTTCAACTATAGCGTGATGTTACGTTGAACTTTTGTGAACAATTTATTTACAAAATCTCAGCAACCTAGAAAGCTTTTCGTTAGATCTGGAAGGAGTAATACATGTATGTGTATGTTTGAGACACATCCGATTCTATCTCGGATCTAGCAGCGTATTCTCCATTTCCAACTAAATATAAGGAGTACTTCGGTAAGAAAAGTTGGAAAGAGGCTTTATAAAAATTACAATGAAAACAACTTCGACAGTGCTGTACAAGCTATTCATAGAGAATCATATGCAGGCTGTAAAATAATACATATATAATATTGAAAAACCCTGTAGAACAAAGTCAATACGAAGTGTGGGGTATTCAACACTATTAACAGTTATTGAAGAGAAACATCTACTTGACGTGGTATGAAAAGCAAGTAAGTTTGGCAGCCAATTAAAAAAATAGTAGTTAAAAAATATCTGGATAAAAACAGGAAAACAAAAAGTAAGTTTGCGAACAATTTAAGCGAAGGCTAGCCCTTAAAAACGCTGTCAAAATATTAAAAAATGTCAAGAAAAAACGAATACCAGAATTTAAAGTTTAGAAAACGTCCACCCTAGTAACATTCTAAATTCTGATGAGACGAATTTTTCAGACGAGTGGGGATCTCACAAATACATTTTCGCTAGGGTATGAAATATCCAGAGCATGCCATAGACACCTTCAAGGTTTCAATCAGTTATGGAAGAAGATAGTTTTAGAGTATAAAGGAAAATGCAGGAAAATCAGTTTCGTATAAAGATTTTTGCCTAACTACCAAATTAGAACGCAACAATAAGCATGCCGCTAGGATTTTCGCACAATGAAGACGAATGGAAGGTTAGTGACCAGATGAGTTTACACACTTACAAAAAAAACAAGAAGTATTGCCAACATTTTTGAAATACATAAAAGAATATAAACATCGATAGTTAATGGTTGAAAATACCGTATATGTTAGCCAAAAAGAAATGAACTTAATACGTATGAAGAAAATAAATTACTCAATACTGTTTAAGCAATAGAATCTATTAGCAGCACATTCAAGGAAGATTGGGAAAAGAAAAGAGAAGAAACTGAAGGTCCTAGTGTTTACCTGCAAAGGCATAGACAACATTCTCAATTTTGGGTTGATTCATTATTTTTTTAAAAGGACAATTTGTGCATCATTTAATTGACCGATGCCAGAATTAGGTTACTAATTAAATGCTCTGATCAACAGCACGGTCAAAACCGTAAGCTCTCATAATATTTAGGATATTCAATAACAATTTTAAGGAACATTTTCTAATAAAACTCTTCCGTAAGATATTGTGTCATATGAATACACATGGCCTATTTCGAGCGTTATCAGGTATGCGTATAATACGGTCGACGTACATATGTACATATATTAGTATGCCAGGATCGGTGAGCTCACTTACCATCCAATGGTGAATAGAGTGCGCAAATGTTTTCTTATAATTTAAATTGAATGCAAAATTGCAAGCGTAAACCACTGGTATGTGTAGTGAGCGAAGTTTACGTATGAACAACTCTTTTTGTTAGAAAAAAAACTGTATTGTTACATTTAAAAATAACAAGATGATTATCATTGTAAAAAATGACTGTCAGACATACAAATTGATATTCTTGTTGTTATAGATTACTGTATGTGAATCAATTCTTCTTAATATGTCGTTTTTATAAAGTAATGTTTCAAACGGTGACATTGAAATATTATTAAAAGATGTCCATATAAATTCAATCAATCAAAATAAGAGATACATTCTATGTAGATAGTGTAGCATTAAAAAAAGTATAAAAAGCAAGGTCAAAATTGATAATTTTAATCTAGTTCAAGAATAAGAGCCTTGATGTGTCTATATAGCGAATATCGTGGTTCGCCAAAGATCAAATGATTTATATCAATAACGTACATACATGTATGTATGTATGTAACCCACTTTTACTCGCGAATATATTATTTACGTATGACGTGATAAACCATCAAAACATAAACAAAATCATATTAAATAAGATCCACAAATATTGAAATATGATATTTAGGTTATGCAAACTCAGGTATTACAGAAATTGAAGTAAATATATCTTCGCTTATATAGGTTATGTTTTCGTCAAAGTTCTTGCTTGTTTTCTTATTCCATCGATATTCTCAAATGCATACGTATACATTTGCGTAAAATGGGGAGAAATGTTCTCATATGTCAAAAGAGAATATCCGCCTGAAAATCCTGCATCAATCCGATCCGAGTTCCTCGCTAGTTTTTAAGTTAGGCCATAACAAGGTATCATCAGTCATACTTCTTCTGGTAATGTCGGCAGTGAATCTTTTTCCAGCTCTGCCTGTCAGACGGGATACCGTTGTAGATGTCTAGTTAGCGTCACCCGGTTCTCTTGTCGGATCAGGCCCTCATTGTTCCTTGCATTTATCTTTTCTCCCGCGTGCTTTTTCGCAATCGAGGGTGGCGTCGGTGGTAGGACCGGTCGAACGGACCCGTCATGCCATCAGGGATGGGGTCAAGATTATGGGGTGTGACGACTTTCCTGTTTTAATTTGTCCCCGCGTAAGATAAATGATTACGGTCCACTGAAATTCCTGAATATTTGCTCGCGAAAGTAATTTATTTCGGCTTCACTCCTCTTTCTTCTTTTCATTTGCGTTTTTCAAGTTTTAAAATAAGTCACCGCAAGACGACAGGGAAGTTTTTTTTGTGTGAGTTCAGATGCTATCGGCGTTCCTTTTTTTGCAAATTACGCATTTCGAGATGATTAAAAGTCTTTATATAGGAGTACACTACGTACCAAAGAAAGTGAGTATAATTATTCAAATTTCGTAATTACTTTTGGTTCTTTAGGCCGACAAACCTTAAATTGTCAATATCGAATCGTGTAAGGTGAAAACAGGTCAAATATTGTCAACATTTCAATAAATATTTCTTGCTGTATGTACAGGGTGGTCAGATAAGAATGCAAAGTGCTGTATTTCTGTTCGTCGTAGAGACTTGCAGTAAAAATTTTTATGACTAAAGTGGTCAAAATAAGACCTTGGTAAATATTTTCACATTTCCAAGATGGTCGCCAGGAGGAGTAACCGGCATCTTAAACTTTTAAAGTGATTTTTCACTGAAATTCACCCAGTAAATGTTACCAAAAAATCTATGCGTTTTAAAGCTAAGCTTTACTCGAATAATTTTTGTGTAACATTTTTTGACGTATCTATTAAAATAAAGTAGTGGGGGGTAATTCAATGATTTTTTATATAAACAGCTGTGACTCCTAAGCGTCTGAACGGATTTCAACAAACTTGGTCTCATTGGAAAAAGCATTTATTGTTCCATCAAACCTATCTTACCTGTGATATGTCTATTTCTTAGTGATGCCGCTAGAGTGCCCTTTTTGATATAATAACAGAAAATTGCAAAATTCTCTAAAAAATTAAATGCAATAATATGACTCTTTTTCCATAGAACTAGCGAAGTGATACCTAAATTGGCTAGTCAAAACGGTATTTCGATATCTTATTCGTAGCGTGAAATATCGCAAAAAGAAGATTTAGTCTGCTTTCGTCCACTATTTACCTTATATAAACAATTTGTAGTTACTACTAACATTTATTTTGTACTTTTACATTTAACAAACAAATTAAAAACATTTGCTGCACTGAGATTTATTGTCCTCACTTTTTCGAAATATCACGATTAATATTAATTTGAGGTCATATGTGGTTTACTATTTTTCTATCCAAAACTTATTGCACTTCTAGAATTTGATAAAAGAAATACCATATGATATTTGAAAAAAAAGGGTTGACCTTGCTATGACCTTTGTGTCTTTCTTTATAGTGACAACAGAAGTGCCATCGAATGAGCCCCTTCATATAGTTAAACATTTGTCTAATACTTTTCTTCATAACACTAATTGTTTATAAGATATTACAGTGTTACACTTTAAATGGACCACCTGTACATATGAGGCGCAAGGTGGCCTAGTATAAAATATTCAAAGTCTAAAAAGCGAAAGACTTTCGCAGATTTGATAATGATCATGTGGGAAACGATTAAGCAATGTTCAAACGAATCACACCAATCACTAAGTATAGTAACGGAGTATGTCTTATTTAAAATGTGTAAACTCAAATAGATGTCGATGAGATTTTACTTTAAAAACAAATATGTACATATACATATATTTAATTGTACAAAATAGGACATTCAAATATGAGAATGTTCATATCTTCAACGAGTTGTTCGTCGTTTCATAATATTATTAAATCAATTAATACTGGATATCATATCCGACAAATATATTAAATCTCTCAAAAACTTATCAAACATTCGTTATAGCACGTTAATTACATTAGTCTTCCCATATCATCATATTAGAAACCTTTAGACGTAAGCTATAGCCATATCCTAATACATTTTGCTCCCTGTTTTATCAATAAGGATACGCAATAACGAAATAATATATCACGCAGAAGAAAACAATAATCTAAGATCCTTTTCCTCCACTACTATTCAGCCGACTGATAAAATACTCCATGGACGGACGATCCCCGAAATTGAATCAAATATCAAATTTCTTTTGAATGTATTGGAAAGGATGCGAGAAACCCATGGTCATCCTTTATGTCACGGCCACGAAGGCTAGTCTACAAATCGCGCGAGAGGAGGCGCTCCAATCGCCGCTGCTCTTACCAGACGAAGAAAAAGACCTGCAGTCGACAGGAGGGAATTTACTTCACTCTGCGTTCCCTTCGTAGAGGCGCGGACTACTGCGATTGAAAACATGCTGATTTATTACTTGTTTAGTAAGACGAATAGGTTCTATTTTAAAAAGCCAATTGTTTTTATCGACCCTAATGAATTCGCTGCAGTAGTGATATAGCAGTGTAGAATGCATATGTATATGTAATTTACTCCGGGATGTAGAATCTGAAATATAATAAAAAGAATGGAATGTTTACTCCTGACTATTATCGAAAATAGGACGTGGATTCGAAGTGGATGAGTAGTATCAGTGATTTTGTTATTAGCGTCTGTTACGATCTATCTCACGAATTTTGATATACTTTTATTACCAGATATTTTGTCACTTGTAATTCAATAAAACAGGAAATAGTTAAAAGTCCATGTATTCCAAAATGCTTTTTCACTAAAAGAAATCGACATTTAATAAGCGTCAAATAATATTGAAACAGGTGAATCGATACATATATTCTGGGGAAGTTATCTGTCCAAACGAATTCTTGAAAATTTTCAGAATGTTTAAAATCCGTGAACTATGTACTACGACACTAAGAAATCCATGATTTTCATTATAAGAAGAAAAATTTTATTAAAATGTCTTTTGGAACTATCTTTTTATTTGATTGAAATAATAGCTTAATTCTAGTGTTATTTAACTTGATGGGAAGCGATTATTATGATCTCTTATTGAAATGCATTTGGAGGTACACTCGACACGACTTAGTCTTCGAACGGCCACAGTGTGCTGTCTTTCTCAGTCCATCCCCTCCATATTTAACGTGATCGTTTCTTCAGCGTATTTTTCGTAATGCAACATTACGGCTGTCGAAGAAACGGTCTCGTTAAATGTGGAGGGGATGGACTAACAAAGACAGCACACTGTGGCCGTTCGAAGACCAAGTCATGTCCAGTGTACAAGCAAAAAATTCAAGCATATTTCAATCATATGTGAAGAATATATCGAATATTGTATATACAGACGAGAGGTTTTCTAAAAAAATACCCACCAAAGCCGACAAATATATAGAAATAAATTTTGAAGACTAAAACTAGTATAGAAAAGCTTGATGACAAAAATGATATCTCACTAACAGAAGGCTCTCAGTAACGTCAAATGTACCATATTATCCATACATATAATATAAGGATGCTATAATAATATTATAATCATTTTAGGGAATGAAAATGCGTTGTATATAATATATAGGACTGATTGCATAGTCCCCCGCATTAAATACATAATATGTATTTAATGCGCAGAAGCTTTAATGGAATAACGATATTATGAATGTGCTTTCACGCCAATTTACTATTCCTTAATCTTGCAATAATTTTGAATAAATTGGTGCATGACCACTATTAACGTAGCTTTCGCCGCTTTATAAAGCATTGCTTTCTTTGTTTCTACGAGTAGATTTATGGAACAGCTTAGATTGTTTTTATTATATTTTATTATTCAATTATTCAAAGCCATTGTTAAGGAAACGACCACCATTTACAACGCAGCGTTTATCAAACTATTTTAATCCGATCTAGTCAAAAAATACACGTCTTGATCTTATGATAAAGTATCGAATTAATATTTATAACCCATACAGAATGGATACTAAAGCGGTGTAGAAATGTGAATGGATTTCCACCCGATTTACATATTTTTCGAAAACCTTTCCCTTTTGTCATCCTCAAGCGCATTCGTTTACTAAACTTTCTACAGTTTATACAGAATTCTTCTTTTTTGTTAAACGGCGTGGAAATTACAATTTTGTTATATCCTGTTCTATTGTCTCGTGAAAAACAGACAATCCGTTAAGAATTATTTCTGTTCTATTTTATCAATAACTTGGATCGTTAATACAATTTCCCTATGGGAACTACATTTAGCGGATAGATTTATTTAATATTCCTTTAAGAGCAAGTTCAACGCACATTCCTCAAAATAAAAATTGAGTAAAGCATTAAATTTAAAGAAGGAGTCCTATCAAGTATAAATTATATTCCAAGTTTCAATTACTTAAGTTTTCGAAGTAATATGCAAAATTGACTTTTACTTCATTGGAGCCACATACAGATGTACGTCACTTGTGTGTAACTGAAATGAGTTTTTTTTTCCATAGATATACAGGATATAAGGAAGTACTGATATTGTGTTTGGTTTTAAAACTAGTATACAATTTGTTTCTAAACCTTAAACTAAAAAAAAAGCGAAACTAAACTAGCAATAACTGTATGGTGACTTATAGACTTACTATCAACAAGCAGCATGAACATCTTCTGTGCGATTCCACCTGTAGAATTGCAAATATTTGATTCCATAACAAACCACGTACTATTACATTAGACAAAGTTCAAAGTTCTCTTTCACTGTACATTTCCTGCCAACATTATTAACTATATCTTCTGTATGTATTTGTAGCTGCTATCAAAGTTCCCAACTGACATATACAAAACTTTCTAAATTTCATAACCAGATGAGTTGTAACTGACACATTTTCATCACAACGAGCGTATATCAAATAAAAAAAAAACATCATAAATTTGAGAGACACTAATCATTAAATAATAATTGCTGCAAAGACAAAGGGAACTTTTTTACTTGGAGAAAGAGAATACATTAGTGATCCTTTTCCACTCGTTAGGAAAAATAATGTGCAATATGTTTCAATGTCAAAATGTAGAATGTAATCAACCCGTAAAAAGCTCTAACGGTAATTATTTTCGCCTCGTCCTCTTCAACGCATACATAATCCGGCCTTTTTTGTAATAAAGAGATTTCAGGATAAAAGCCACATTTCCTGAAAACTGTAATTAATTATAAATAAATGTCCGCGTGCTGGGTTTAATTAATGCACACATGAGCGTTGTAAATTTCGGCATGGTACGGTATGGTGTATACATACAAATGAAAAATTCAAATAGCACAAGTCAACGCCTGCTTACGGTGTGTAATAAAATTTCCATATAGGAATGAATGATGAGTGTTGAAGTGGGAAAAAAAACGCAGAAAATAAATGACGGCATATCAACATAAGAAATTCTGCTATACCTGACGAATGCACGGATGCTCCTATAGTCATGGATAAAATAATGAGTAATTAACTGAATACGATCACATTTCTCGCCTTCTAGTTTGTTAAATCTCGAATATAGTCAATTTAATTACCGACAGGTAATGAATTTAAAATTATTCTGAAGCTATAGTTTTTCAAAATTTGTATCTTCTATACTGCAATAATTAATAATAATAACTACAGTAACTATTAATCCTGTGTGTAACAATGATAGATATGTTCTCAGGGAGAGAGAGAGAGAGAGCCATAGTTACAGAGATAAGAAAACATTCGATTTTAGTTAATTTCTGCTTAGAAGTAAATCACAAATTTAATAATAGCTTCGAAATATTACAAATTCAATAAAGTAAAAAAAAACGAAATTTGCTTGCACAGTGAGAAACTAATGAAAATAGGATTGCATTAATGTATCGAATAGTTACGAACAATAAACGGAACACTTACAACCGTTACTAAAAATCTCGGGCGTGTTAATGGACATTCTGAGCACCGAATTATATAAAACACGAGAGAAATTGCAAGGATAAGAAAACCCATACGACTTTCTCCACTTCTTACTTAGAAAGAAATCGCAGACTTAACGATAATTTAGAAATTTTGATGAAACGAACGAATAATTGAATTTATTGTAAAGTTTTGAAATTAATAATTTGTATGATCAGCTAAAATTAAATTCCAATTTCTATATAATAATATATTAGCATGCCTGCCCTCTCTTTTTTCAATTTTATTTTATTAATTGATACAGAAGGCTTCCACGGTCGGAGTCTCTGTTATGAGGCAAACATAGGTAGGGAGGACTACAAGATCACGGTAACTCGACGTGTAAACCACGCTCGAGGCGAAGATCTGAGTGGTTTACATGTCAAGTTACTGTGATGTTCGCGCGTTTGTGTATTAATGACACGGCCGAAGTGTGTAGATCTATTGTATTTGTCAACGTTCTGTGAAGCCACTGGCTGGTGAAACACTACATAATTTTCATAAATTTAAGTACATACATTTTATTTTAATTTCAATAGCAAAATGCAGTTCCAAGTATTGTTTAATGGAATACTCGCTCTTAAAGACACTGTCCAATAACAGCAACTGTGCTTGCTAAAAGATCTTCTCTTGAAAGACATTACAAGAGTGATCAACATTCTTTAAAATTAAATAATCAGATATACTTGAACATCTTACAGCAATATATGGTCTGACACCCTTGCTCCTGCTCCTGTAGCGTTTATTGATTTCAGTTCAAAACATTTTATTGCGTGATGCTTTCTGAGGTTTCGAACGAACATACTGTTTACAACTCCAGTTTCACGTACTGTTGTCAAGTACGTCCCAATAGTCTATTGGAACAAGTTTTAACTAATTACCAGAAACTGATGAATTCTCATAACCTAAAAAGTATTATTGCAACTATATTTTAAGCAAATCTTTCATGTTACTTTTCGGTTACGTGAAATATAAAGAAAATAAGAATGCTGAATTTGTACATATTTGTCGTAGAGAAATATGTAAAAGGTTCAAAGACTAATAACCTGGTGGGTGTACAATAGGGTCCATAAAAGCGTAGGCAGCACGCTATAGAACACAAAACGATGGAAAAATTATTTAACGGAGCTTTTTTATTTTGTGGAGAATGCGGCTGTCATGAACTATACTGCTTGTTAAGACCATCGCTACTTTTATTGTGTATAACGTGTTCTATAACTTTATTACTGCATTACTTAAGCGTATAGTGATCTAATATTTGTTAATTGTATCCTGATACCAAACGGCAGCTGCACACTGCATCGTCTTTAATCGTCCCCGACTCGCTTGATGATCTCTCACATCTCTCCCAGACAATCGATCTTAGCACTTCAATTCAAACTTGTTGCTCTCCGATACATAAAAAGAAATACATTCCCACACACATGATCAAATTTTATAATCATTATGTATTTTTAAGCAGTGTGCAGGGTTAAAAATTCAAAAAGATTTATTTCCCTAAGCCTAATCGTCAAGTACGTTAATGAAAATATAAAGGCTCAAGCCTTATAGCCGATTGCGCACTAGTCAAGATGCACAAGATATTATCTTAAGACACATTTGAGTTCTTGCACAACTAAAACTGCGTTTCTAGCATAGTAATTCATATACACTAAAATTGTTGATTTACAATATTCTGAAGACTTACTGGTTAACAATCCATATAGGTATGTATTATCGAAAAAAGAAGTCCTGGATGTGTTAGTAAGTATCATATAATGCATATTTTAGAAACTTACCATATTTATCTTTCCAATTCCACCTAATCAGCATCGAGTGTATTACATATTGATATATTTTACCTTGATGTAATGCCCAACATCATACAAGCTTTCTTCAGTTTGAAATGCCGTTTATTATTCAATGGTGCACTGACATTTTACAAAGAGCAGTATATGATTGGCAGTAAAAAAGGTGATTTCTATGTGATAAGTAAATGTTGAAAAAACATGAGCAACTAAAGCTTCTAAGTCGCGGATGGTGCGTCTACGACGTAATAAATAATAAGTAGCAGTTATAATAGTTAATAAGATATAATATTCGGAAACACACTTCTGAATGATCTCATAAATAGTACGGTGTACGGTCTTGTAACTTTGATCGAGATACTAATTTTATATTCGGAATTTTATTTATCCCACAATTAGAAAAATTTGTGTTCAGCAAGTAAAGCCAACAAACTGTTAACATTAAAAAATAAAATAAAGTCATTTTCAACGTGTCTTACACGAACAAATTCATTATGTATTTTATGTGTGGAAATTCTTTGGTGAATTTGATTGCACTAACGGCAAACCAATGTTTTTCAGTAATTTTGGTGCTAATGTAACTTCCGTTTAGTATAATCACACTATATAACAGTGCTGCAGTACAACTGTTGTCACGCTGCTCTCACACCTGTTAGAGAGTACTTTCTGTTAATTTTGATACAAATTATTTTATTTCGAATTAATACTACCCCTGATAATTCGTGTTTACTACATATTAATGGCATGACATATAAACGTTATCTTGTAACTTCCACATACTTGGCTCTTTTTATAAGTGCGTATAAAACTCAACGTTCGTTTGGTAACTGTATTCGTTGTTACCATTTTTATGAATACTTAAATATATAAAATTCATCAAAAACTCCACGTATCATTGGTTGTCAAGCAATTATTATTGAGAGGTTGTATTGTAGCAAGTACAATAAAAACTTATACGACCATCACAGGTATAGGACATGTTAAAGGCATTTTTCCAATCCAAAGCTTTCATTTTCCTCGTTTATTCTTCCTTCGATATTGTGTACGGGGTATAAATCTTTACAACTCGGGGACGAACATTAAAACACAATCGTAATTCGGTCCGTCATCAATTACATGAGGAGACCAGCAGGTTCTACAAAAACTAGGGACAACAGCATCAATTTGATGTGGTAATAACGAAAGCAGACGGTGTTCATCTGGTCCTGTCACCAGACGGACAATAAATTCTTAAGCTGTTGCGTCGATTAAAATAATTAATTAATGTAAACTGTCCACATCAGAATATAGATTACTAATTACCCAATCTCATCCGACAGTGTTCTACGATTATTCTTTCGTTTATTTGAAGTGATAAAACAAGGTTGTTTATTCCCCCTTTTTCTGCTAATTAAGCTAATTAAATTAAAAGCTCTCATCTGCATCTCTTTTCATTATTGTATATAATGTACCTACAAAATTGAAACATTGCTAACTGCTAATTGTATCGAAATAACTTAAGTATAATAAAGACCTCTAGTACTTAACAGTAATATCAAATTAAATTGAGTTAATTATGACTATTGAATATTTCAGCTAGACATAAATAACTATAATAGTATTATTGTCACCCTTCCAAAATTACGTTTTTATTGCTACTTAATTGGAAATTCGTTTATTTTAACACAATTCTGGAAACATCTTTTACTGATGATATAGTAAACATCCGAGAACCTAACATCACTGCGTTGAGCATTATCGGTATGGCAAAACCATTGAGCTAGTATACTAAGGAGACGCTATGAAACATATTTCCTGTATGTTCAAAACGGCGCACTGGGCGGGGCTTAAATGGTGTACCAATATGGCTGCCTCACCAGGTCGAACTGAAATAATCAAATAATACAACCATACATAACATATACACTATAATCTACGTATTTGACGTAAAATGGTGTACCAATATGGCCGACGTGCGCCGTTTTAGCCACGTGATAGCGTCTCCCTACTTATTCGATCTCAATGGGCAAAACACTGCAATTCCTCATCATCGTTTCAACGCCCCCTTTTCAATATGGACTATGCGAAAATTTGTAAGTATGTTCTAGCATATTTGTTTCCTTAACGTTATTTATGTACTGAATTGTTTTTATCAATTGTTAGGTATTAGTAGTAAAGGGCACTTGACACAACATCGTACGAAAAATAAAATAAGAAAAAGGACGGACCAGCTGAAAATATTAGAATCCAAATGATAAAAAAAACGACCAAAGTTTGATAGCACCGCTGTTGTAATAATATTTATCGGCTATGATGATAAATCAGAGGTGAGGTATTATAATCCAGAAACAAAAAATTGGGCCATTAGTTGTCATGTGCCGTTTATAGATAATATCTGTAATATATTTGAAGGACGAAAAAAGAGCCGTTGCGCTTAAAACTTTCAAATAATAAAAAAACTATTTCTTACCTAGAAGAAATTGCAGTTTGTTTTTAGAATTACGCAATTCAAACAATACACTCAGTGAATTTTCTATAGTTACATCTAATTCTGTAGTTCCCATATGAAGATTTAGCAATGGCCTGAATGTAAAGAAATAACAGAATCATTTTCAACTTTTATCCAGTAATAAACGTTTTCGGTAGCTAAAAGGGTTTTAGAAACATCGTTACAAGAGGCACATAAACAGGTCAGACTGGAACTTGTGCAAGATAATATAAAATGAGATCATGAGTCGAACAACGTCATGTGTTCTGACGAGAAGATATTTAACTTAGACGAATGTGATGGTGTCAAATATTGTTGACACGATTTGCGCAAGAACATTGAAGTGAAAGAAGTGGTTTCATCAAAAGAAAATCAATTTATTACAATGGTCTGCCCGCTCGCGCGATCTGAACTGCATCGAAAATCTTTGGGGAATATTGGCAAGAGAGGTGTATGTCAATAATAAAAATTCGATATTAGGTACCTATAAATACAAGTTACTTTTTTGTGTATTCCATATACATACATGATCAGTCTAAAGATGCGTGACTGAATTTTTCTGTCTCTCTTAAAATGTTACTTCAGACAGTTGTAAAGATGTAGAAATCTTGTGATATTACTGAATAATATTGCGATAACTTCTTAGACATTGATGTAATAACCTCAAGAAAATATAAATAAAGCGGTATGCTTTAATTATATAATAGACTGGAGTGCTAAAAGAAATAGGTTTACTCAGCCAATTTCAAAAATTAATTAACATTGAAGATCAAATACTATCATCATGTAATAAGTAGATTTTATTACTGCTACAGAAGCTTTTTCGATAGCAGACACTTAATTCAGTGATCGGAAATAGACTGAAGTTTATTACTCAAGATTACGTGGAACGTCTGCCTTGTCTTCTTTTTTATTTTGTCGGAAATCGTATTAGATGACGCTCCTATATGAAAAAGGGAGAACAAAAGGAGGATGCCAGCGATCGCTCCTTTCGTTTCTACGGGAAAGAATTAAAAGTGGTGTGTTTTATTAGTTCCTAAAGTACGGTCGCCCAGACTGCGAGAACGAGCTCGAACTTATGGCCAACCGATAGGATGCAGGAGGGGTGACAGCATGTTAGCGGTGGGCGGATAGGTGAGATGGCTCCGGGAAGGCGTAATCCTGGAAAGTGAAAGCAGCAGAGGGTCTTAAGCTGACCAGGGCGGTACAGCTAAATCCAGATCGATGTATTGTAAGATAAAAGTAAGTGTTATGGAATTCCAGATTACGGCTACTACTGGCTATAAGGGTGGATTTTTTTAAGTGCATCATTTTCTATATGTGTACGATGTCTTTAGGGAAAGAGAAAATTCGAACGATGGAATCAGTTATTTTTTCTCTCTTATTACATATGTGGAGACGTCTGTTCTCTGTTTAAGTTCGTAGACGTATTAAGTCTCGATTGATTTGGTAGGTATCTGATATGTGCAGTTGTATTATGCCAATCTATGAAATGATTTATTGCAATGATGTTATCCAAAGATAAAAATAACCCCCGTCTTATTCAAATAACGAAGATCCTAATTATATTGAAACATCAACAACACTATTATGATGCTTCATCAAGTTGAATGTCACACTAAACAACTCAAAACAAAATGAGAAGAATAGCACACGCGGAATAAATCTTGTACGGAAGACAAAGTAATCGGCTCTGGTTAGACAAAAGAACCTCCTCCGGTACATTGCCTCTTTTTTTTCTATCTTCCCGTTCACATTGATAATTCATAAAAACAGAGAGGAGGATCAAAGGGGTCCAACTCTTTTTATCTGAGAGGCAGCGTTGAATCGCGAAACCCGCATTAGTAACTTATCTATCATCTACGATGACAGCGTCGTTTATCTTTTGTGTCGTATACGTACAGCTCGCCGAAACGCTGCATCATTCATTTTGTATTGTTTTATCAGACGGAATATTCTCTACTCCAGATATAGTTAGTAATTTATCGTTCGCGAAGTTTAGCGTTCTTGCCGTGGAATAATGGGAAAGTGTTTGGTAAATCTTTTGCCATCAGACAAGCTGTCTCGAATTGTGTACAACGCTTTTAAATCGTATTCTCGAAGATTACAATAATAAATTAATCAGAAGATGTTCGCAACGTTACATAAATCAGAATAAATAGATATGCATTTATAAAAGAAAGCAATATTAATTCACAGTCCCGGTTAAATATTATGGGCATCTCAGATACATTTCAAAAGTGAACATATTATACATATGTATATTAATGGACATATGCTAGATATATATTTTCGTACCAATATTATGACGGTAGAAGCATGACGGCATCTTTAGGGGCCATACAACAAAGTATTATCCTGTCTCTCTTGTGTAAGGTGATAAGGTCCGCATTGATATTAGCTAGTACACCACCAATACGAACTTTCGTTCGTATTGTTGGTGTACCAGCGGAAGTAACATGGTCATATAATAACTGTCAAGGAAACATGCTATCCAGAAATGGCCAATCTTTCTAATATCATTTATTAGTGGTTATCGAGTTAGTCGCGATAGTAGCGACAACACGTTGGTGTTGGTTGTGTTCAGAGCAGTCAAAAACAGTGACATTCATATATCAATATGTAAATGAATTTGCAAGATGATTACAAATCCAGAAATATGCCGGGAAACTTATGGTATGTTTTCATCTGCTGTGGTGCTTACTGATAGAATAGCTTATTTTGGACCCTTCACAAAGCAGGCCTTCAAAACAAGCAAAACAAAAAAAAACACCACCGAATGGATAGTGGAACTCTGTAACAGACAGAGGAAATGAGAGAACCTGCAGGTAAACGCTTCAAATACCTCGTTACTATGATTCATGTGATATTGGTTGGGTTTGTATCATTACCTCGCTTGGTGCAAAAGCAAGCTTAGTTAAGTATAATGAGAACAATGAATACAACTACTGTTATGGAAGCTGACCGGAACCGTTCATAGTAAATAAAACAGCATTTTGTTTGGAAAAAATGGAAGTTACCGTTCTCATCTCATTTTAAAAACTATGGCATGTTCCCTAAAAACATATGTTATTGTTTACTTTTAATGACTACATCTAGGTAGAAGTGCTTGTTAGCTCGAATGCAACGATGAGCTTGGAAACATAAACATATTATTCTGGAATTATTAACAAAAACCAGCTGCAGTTGGACAACTTTCAGTTATAATTACTTCGAAGATTTCTATAACCATAATATTAGTTTTTAGGGAATAAAGCATGGATTTCAAAACTAATTGAGAATAAAAAAACACACAAAATGTTTAATATCATCTTCTTTTATTTTCTATGCCCGCTCTGATCAGCTTAATTATAACATGAAATTTATGAAATATTGCTGAATACATGGAAGGAACTGACTTTTTCTTATAATAAAGTGTAGTTATTTTTGTGTTCTACAAGCACATATAAAAAGTGATACTAGAAAGCCATGATTCATTTTTCCAGACATAAAATTAATTGAATTTCGCTTGGCTACGAAAAAAAATCACGATTTCGTACTCTGGATTGCAAATGCTTTCGACTACTTTTCTAACGCGTAACAAGGGAACTGCTGTATATAAAATAGAGGACTGTTTAGAATGTACGTTCTCGAAAATGTGAGGCAGGTCGCAAATTAAAGAAAGCGGAATATTTGCTCGCAGTGAAAAACAAGTTAGAGAATATCTTCTACCACTCTAATAGTTGTCGGGCTAGTGGCTTAGTGACTTGCACACTTGACTCGCAGTCCGGCAATACCGGGTTAGATGAACCCCGGTGCTTCCTTTTTGAGTTTGGTTTTCTGTAGTTTTCGAAATTCCATGGTAAATGCGGAAAGGTAACATCTTAAATTGTTTACAGCCGCAGGCGTAATAATAACTCTTAGCCAGCCGATGCCTTCTGTAATTGGCGCAAGCTGCTGGGAAATGCTAAGGCATGGATTGTTATTATTATCATTATTATTATTATTATTAATAATTTAAGTAAGACAACTGAAACAGTAGGGTCAATGAAAAATCTACTAGTACATACAGATTGATCGAATTCCTCAGAAGAATCTAGATGTTGATTGAAACGCTTTAGTAATTCTATTTTATAGTCAAAGGCTAGTAACTTAGTTAATTGCTCATTGCCCGAAATAAATTGAAAATCAACTCATAGAAAAAAATAGAACTTCAAAATTCTCGTAGAGAATGTAATACAACTGTCTCAACTCTCTCAACAAGCGATTACGTACGATTAATTTTGATAAAAAACACTCACTTAGAGTTAAAAAAGTTTAAGCTAACACCTTAAATTCCAACGGAGACAAATCTAAATCGAAACATAACCTCAACTCAAAGTAAAGATAGAAGCTAAGAAAAACGGTTTCCGTAAGAACTTGCATCAGTTTGAATTAAATTTTCTATCATGTGGAACGCTATTAAACGGAATTAAATAGATTATTAGCGCTAATATAATAATTGACTCCCAGGAACTCAAGGTGCTCGCAAAAGAGACCGTCATTTCATAATCCATAATGGAAAAACGGCAGCTTAGATCGCGTGATGATGATAGTTATGAAGGAAAACGGAAGAAAAATATACGGAGATTTATATGGGAGTGCGTTGTCTATCTCATTAGACGAACGCTGAGGGGCATTTTTTTGCCTCAACTGCCATTTCCAAATAGCTATTTACCAGACGTAGAGAAGATCTTGTGTTTACTTTCACCTGCTCATATTAAACAGATAATAGGATCGAGGGCTTCGAGTAAAATTACAGCTCTTTGTCTATAATTGCCTCCTGCCAATGAAGATCTCGTTGAAATATTCGCAAGTATATTATTATATGCATAAAACAGGATGCCCGAATATAAATTGAAAATTGCTCCACTATAATACATGTATTTTCAGTATCGGTTCAAAGTCGTAACGTATTATTTTCGAGGCCTTATTAAGATTTTTTAAATAAATTATTACAGTGATTACAAAGTAAGTACATAATTAACACCATTAACACCGTCGAGATTTATTGCTAATTTTAAACACGACGTTAGGTAACTTGCTTCAGGGTTCACTCAGTTTGTATGTCGGCGTGAACAAAACGTTAACAATTAAGAAAATGAGGAGCTTTTTAGCTGACGAAGCAAGGGGTCACAAAAATAATGACGTGGGTTTAATTAAGTTTGTGAGTACCAACAAATACATTGTAGTCCAGGATGTGCTAGATATTAGAAGAGATATGAAACTTTTATTATACACCATAAGATATAAATATTCAGTGATACCAATAATAGCTCTTACAGTAGTAACAACAATTATAGGTTATATTTGGTGTCTTTCGGACTACAAATTTTTACATCCACAACTTTTAAAATATTGTACACTATATAAATAAACATTCAAGATTGACACAACTAGAAAACTGATCTAAACAGTTTATATATTTCGAAACATTAGACTTGATTATGACCGATTCGTCGCTAGTTTGTTCAGTAATCTTCTTATTATGTTAAGTCGTATATTTTGAAATCATATATTAACTACATCTACAACAATAAACCTGAAGGTTATGTTAAACTTATGATTGTTAGCCTTGTTAGCTCAGTACACTTAATATGGCTGGGTAATATTTTTATTTTAATTTCACTCATAAAATAAATTTCACTCGAATAATAAAGCATCGAAAATAACAGAATTAACTCGAGTACAGTTATGAAATTGAATAGGGTTCGTTCACTGACGATGCGAAATCTTACAAAAAAGGGGATTGATTGACAGTGTTCGAAGGCAGAGAAAGAGACGAAACATCTAACGATCTCGCCTTTCAATTGAGACAGTTTATGAAGAGAATTTGCATTTTAAATTGGATTTGAGCCAATTTTCCGGGCTTTTGTCGCCCTCGGATTAGCTTACGAACCGATTTGCATGCAAAACTAAACGCCTATGTATTAAATTTCATAGTGCAATTAGTAGTTCGATCGCCATATGCTCGAGCGCCAAAGAAAGTACTGTGAAACACCCTCGTTCTCACTCCGCTCTTATAGATTTGTCGTCAAGTCAACGGTAATAATTAGTTAATTAGGTTCTTTTTTTGCTCGCTGAATATCGAATTTTAATGGTAGATCGGAAGGAATTCTGTTTAGTCGCTGAACGATAAAGTATCGTAGAATAGCAATTATTATCACGCTTCGATTGGTGACAAAATAGCTTTCCGTTGTGTTGTGTATACGTAGTGGATACTGCTGGTTTCACCCAGGAGTTTCGATTCATTTGACACATATCCAGCGCAATGGCGACTAAATTTATACGCATCATTTATTCTAAATTCACTTTACCGTTAGTCTATTTTGCGGTATTGTGGGTATTGTATTTCGGAGAAGAATTATTTCGGTAAATTAAAAACGGTAACTAATTAGCGATTACGAATTTATAGTTCCGTGAAAAATGTGTTCAATGAAACAGGTAAAGCTATATATAACTACTAATATAATCCATTTTCAGAAATATCATTGTGAGAAATGTTACGAAATGACTAATAAAATAAAATGTGAGAATCAAAACTTCATGAAGTTGTTCAACTGTTTTGTTTAGCACATTGGTAAGTATTCCACCTATTGCTTTACCATGCCAAACGTTAAACATAAATGTACGTTAGTATAAAACATTAAACACATATAGCGATTCCAACTTAAAACCTGAAAGATTAATGTAATTTTGACCGAAGCAGTTGTGGTGGTCACAGCTGTAGTGGATTCTGTATTACTTCCTCAGACTACCTACTACAAAAATCGTCCCAATACAGTCATAATTTATAATTTTATAAATCACAGCAAGCAAACAAAATTAGTTGTGATACAATCATTAAGCTCTCGTTTAATACAAACATGCTTTCCAACATTTAAAGCTGTTATACTGTTTATTCGTGATATATTGTAAACAATAAAATGCTGCAACTTTCGATTTTGGAATTATTGAAAACTTTACTTAATTGCAGCGGTTACTTTAGCATTAAAGTATAAAAGCCAAGACTACATTTCTTCAAAATATTAAAAATACTAAAGTACAGGTTGGGGCTATTCTGAAACACTACAACACTGAACGAAATAATCATCGCTTTGGGAAAAAAAACTTGTGCCTGTGCTAGGAATCTATTCACATCGGAGAAATATCTTTGTCGAGTGTCTGCTATGAGGTATAAAGTATAAGAGAGAAAATGTGTAGCAAATAAAAACAAACATGTCTGAATGATCCCCATAAAATACAACTGAACCAACATCAGCAACAGTTATTAACACTTGTTTTGGTACAACTTTAAAGTTTTGTAGTTCATATAAAGCAGAATTATTTTTGAGTTGAGTCTAATTTAATTTATGATTACTGGTTAACGAACATGTATGTTCGTTTGTTACTATAGTAGATCAAATATTGTACATCACAATTTGAGGCGCATTTACATACATATCTAAAAATTTGGCAAAATAAAATGCTGGTCTCCATTTTAGAATTAATAGAATATAATACTAATAGAATAGTTTAAGCAATGTATTACAATAACGAAAATCGCCGTACCGAAAGGTGCTTCACTTCAAGTGAATATCGTTAGAAAGCAAGTACCCTCCTTTATTCTCAAGTAAGCGACAATCCCTTATTTGGCAGTATAATATGAAAAAAGCAAGATATGTGTAAGATTTATTGTCGTAGAGTAGACCCGATATTTTACAGAGCATGTGAAAATGATACACTGCCCGTTGGATTCTATTAGAAGTGACATACTATAGCTTGAGATTCAGAGTAGGTGTGTTGCATGATAGAGATTAGAAAAAGAAAATATAATTTAATAATGACTAGGTGTTAAATTAATTTTTTATTAATTTATAATCCTCCCGTAAATTTTAAAAAAGGATCGTGATTGTAATTGCACAAACAATATTTGCCTACCTTTTGCACGTAAAGTGAGTTTCGAAATTCATTTATCCGTACCTCCGTTGTAGTCTAACAAGTGAGTTAAATAATTTCTAAACTCACTTCACTAGTGAAAGTTAAGGACCTAATATTGATTTCAGTGAATGCAATACTATTCTTAACAGACACAATGTCATCCATTACGAAGATAATATCCTCCTTAAAGGAAAAAAGTTAATTAACGCTCTAGAGGAGGGAATATTATACTGTATGGAATACATATTTCCTCGACAGATATAGTTGCTTCCGTAGTTTATTATTAATATAGTTTAAGAACAAAATATTTAACCCCTTCTTAAATAATGGTCGCAAGCACCCACCACACATTAAAAAATAAGAGAATACCGGAATGGAGCTAGATGGAGTTAAATCCAGCTGCGTATTCTTATCTGTGTACTTCTGACATTTTTAATTCTTTTGTTCTGAATTACGCATATGTCTATTAAGTAGTAAGTCAATAAACATCCGCGCAGAACTGCAACCATTCATATACTTAAATTCAATGACTTAATATACAATTTTGGTTTATCCAATGTCAAATTTTTGCTACAATTTAACTTTTTAATAATAAAAAACAATTACAAACAATGCGTTTTCCATTAGAAATTAACAGCTAAATACAAAACTGTAAATGCCCACAAACAAAAAATATTTTATGCTACAATATGGACACAGGAAGCTTAGGATTCTACACGATACGTCTCATTATTCAAGCACACTTACTTATACATATGTCACCTACGTCGAAGAAATAGAAAGTAAGTATAACACTGGACCGGTATGAGACCTCTATGACATCCTTGGTATTTCGCGGAACAAGTAGAATAGTTGACTAAATAAATCTCGAAAGACTGACAACCTGTACCAGACATTACGGCATTTCACTCTATTTTCTTGCGCAAACTTATCTTTGCTGCCCCCAATATGATTAACGATCACTATACATACTACATGTTTTGCATAGCACTGGCGCTGACATAAGAAACGAAAGTGAACTATTGTTTTAAAATCTCTTTCTTAAGTCTTATCCGGGACACTGGACTATAAGATTATGAATTTTATGGGAAGTCACGAATGTATTAAATATTTACTGGACACGTAATTTAAGAAATATAAAATAAATACCGATAACGCAATTATAGCTTCTTTAAGTTATTGTAAATCATGCTTACCTGAGACGTATAGATTATACACAATGACTTAATTGGCGTAAAGTACTTACTTTTGAAAGTCATAATCGTACAACTTAAATTAACGCAAAATCGCTATAAGAGTAGGCCAGTTTTTTTTTGTCGCGAACAGTAGCTAATAACGATATAATTAATTAGGTACAAAGTTAGACATTCTGAAGAGTAGAGATGAATATTATGTGTACGAAATGTGTGACGTAATTAATATGGTATCGTTTACTTTTATATTTTTGTGAAAATAATAGAGAGCATCAAAAAAAACTAAAAAAATAACTTCGATGAAACGAATGAATATTTATTATTTAATTGCACTATTTTCTAAATTATAAATCAATAAAAATGCACACCTAAAAAACTTTTAATATTATTAAAATGTACCCTAATAAAATTAACCCTTATTTATTCGAGTTGAAATACAAACAAACGCCACCTACCTTTGCATCGTCGAAACAACTTTCTTCATCGTCGGAAGTTTGCTGTCCTCGCGTTACCGTTATCCTGCCGCCGATACGCGGCGTTGTAGGTGGCGTCGGGGTGCTTTCGACGAACGGTGTAGAGGCGCCATCTGAACTTGGTTTGACGAATTCGATCCGACCCGCTTCCACGATAATATTCGGAGTCAAGGGGTAGGAAGTGGGACTTGGGTTTGAATCAAGGCTGGCTCGTTTTGGGTAGGGTGGCGGACTCGCGTTCAAATCTATACTAGGTCGTTTCTGGTGGTTAGGGTCCACGTTCGGGTGCTTGTCGTAGGCCAGGAGCTGGGCCTTATCTTCGCAAACTGGATGTACTTGACGTGCGGAGGATGCCAAGCGCGGTTTCTCAGTTTCAATGGAGTTTATATCGCCACTGGATGCCCTGCAATCATAAGAAATTCATTCTAAATTGTTTTTAAAATTTTGATATGTATTAGTGTATTAGAATTAATATGATTTACTAATGATTCATTTCCAATAAACAGACAATGTACATATAATATTAATTACTTAGCTAATTATTTTTTCTATTTGTTTCCTATGTTGTATTCGGATAAGTTGAAAACTAGTTGCCCAATGTATTGAATTTATTCATATATTTATGTAAATGTATCCATATCAAATATGAACTAATAAGTACAGTGATGTGCCTTAGTACTGACTTAAAGTGCCATAAATCTTTATAAATATCACCCTTATGTACGACGATAGATAGCCGACTGCCCTCGAGGGGTGAGTCAATACTAAAGCACATCACTGTACAGCGTGTGGTTGTGATTATAGACCTAGCATTAAACAATTCATACAAACGCTAGAATTTTCCAAATTTTGTCTCGCCGACGTTGAAATAATTTGTTGTTCATGCTACCAGACCTTTGTTAGTGGCTCGCTAGTAGCGCGGAGAAGAAAATATCAACAAAAAGAAAAAGAAACTATATATGCTGTCTATGGTGCCCTGTTCCTTCTTGTAATGACTAAAATCATAATCGTAACCGTATAACTCTCATTGGTGTAACTGATTAGATTTCATATACTTCGAATCAAAATATATATTCAACATTTTTGTTTGTAAGCAACGGTAAAAGAAGAAACACTTATCTACACAAGCAACGATTATACGATATGTGTGGCCTTTCGCAGACGCAGTGTCACAATCTGACAACAAGACTATTTATATTCCACGATTCTTCCTTAAAAGGGACAATATATGCATGAAGTGGCGAGCATGCAAGGTTCTTTGCTTAGTAATTCACACCCTTGACACTTTGGCTATGTTACACATAAAATGTGAATAAAAATCTACGATTGCACACCTATATTCAGAAACCAGAAGTATATATATCATTTACAACGTGCTGGCATTGAAATTCTCAATTTGTAGCAATAAAGATGACAGATTTATGTGTCCACTGTAGTAATATATAAATATATAAGGTCAAATTAAGTATTACTTTGCAAATTTTTTCCTATATTTCATATATATAATGGTACTGTAATAAACTTATGATTAAATTAGATATTCATTTCAATTGATATAATAAAGGTCAATATGTTATAGTTATTCCCTAATTTGCATTTAATTGTATATATGTATAAACACCTGCGGTATTGACAACTAATTACTAATATCAACTTCATATAATAGGCGATGAGAAAGCAGTAAACTCAAGTGTAACATTGCAAAACTACTAACTACTTTTAACTTCAGTTAAATTTTTACCTCAAACCTTTTTGTATTTCATTGATAACTAAAACATATTTCTTCGCATAAAAAATCTTCAGATGCATGACCAACAATAGTTAATACTCTCGTGAACCACGTTCTTTTATGGGATGTTCGGTAAGCGGATTATAAAAGCTCTAGTTAAATTTCGCTTCTGTGGATTAATTGGAAAAAGGTCTACAGAGGGAAACGGGGTTGTTATGAATCGAAAACAACTCAACTGGATCTGGCAGATGCCAATAATTATTAGTAAATATTAATCATTCTTGAATTTAATACAAATTACCTATATTGAATAAAATATGAAATAAAGAAATTGACGGTTATTATTACCTTTCTGGGTTATTCAAACTATAACACATACTGCGATTTACTTAGCGCAAGGGAAAACTAAAAAAAAGGAATAAACTAAACCAAGAGCGTTTTGTAATATACGAGGGTAAACAACCTGTGAAGCGAAACTTTCAGTTTTCTTTTCACGATCGCGTCGCCTTTAGGGGATTGAAAGAAGGTAAGTACTCGGTAATTTACGGATGGAGCAAATGCATCTTCTCCGCAATAACAAGGCAAAGAGGAAAAAATCAAATCCTATATTGTACTCTGCTGCAATTTGCATACGAATAATCCCTATTTATCTCCTCGCTTGATAGCGTGGGAGATTGCGAAATGGGCAACGTCGACCGGTGTCGACCCGCTTGACAGATTTGCATGTTTATTTCATTTTTAACGTGAAATACGCGTTGAAATTAAAATGCAAATTCGTAATCTCATGAAACAATTACGTACAGGAGCTTTTATTCCTCTTATAATTCTTCCTGTCTGATGTAAATGAAGAGATAAGGAAGACATTAGAAACGAAAGATATTAAAAGAGGGAATGCTAAATGTACACGATACCGAAGTTGTAATTCTTTGTCAAGACGATCTTTATTTAGTAGCTAAGGTTATCTACTATGCAAAAGAATAGAGATGTTTTTGCGACATATATTTATTAATGTCTTTTCACTTGTAGCGAATACAATGGCTTCCTAAGCTATTGTGTATGTATATATTGCTTGTGAAGACGGCCGCCATATTTCTTACTGTCTAACTTGATGAAAACACTTTATCTTTGCTATGAATCATCTCTAATTGAGGTCGAACGCTCACTACGCCAGTCAGCTAATTTTACGAACTTAGCTATCAAGTTAAATATTATTTCCAAGTAAATTAAAGTAAAATAATAATTATTATAAAAATACCAAAGCTGCCATGAATTGTAACTCATATGCCACGAACTACTTATCATAAAATTACACCAACCAATTATACTTCTCTCAAGTTAGTGACAATTGCATAAGCATCAAGATCCTGAACAAGTAAAATCCTATTCTAGAATAGCTTTTCTAACTATAGAGTCAAAGGAGCTAGGAATAGCGTGCATCTCAAATTACTAAAGCAGACAGAGTAATACTATGAAACTTGGCATATTAAGTTTGCTTCGCTGCATGTATTTCTACTGCAAAAGTTTGGATCTGTATCTTGTTTTTTTTTTTAATGTGTGGTGGGTGCTTAGTTGCAGTGACTCCGTAAGCTGTATTACTTGTCTGGCTATCACTGCAACTCTTGCGGTGTAGATTAGTGTGTGTAAGTTGTGTTTAAATGGCTTTGTGACAGCATCATTTCGCCTTTTATGATGCCGCGCTGTTAATCACTTTGCTCCCAACAGCGAATGGCAAGTCGATCCGGGATTAAACTCTCTGAAAAAATGTCACCGTCCCTCCAGAGAATTGAACCCCGGCACCTATCGTCCTCTCACAACAATAGTCAGCCGCCTAACCACTGCGGCCATCGACCCGTTAATTCAGTACTTATCAATTCATTAATTACTCCTTTACGGAAGAGCTTCCATTTATATATACAGTGTGTTTCAGAATAAGATGCTGATCCTTAAGGGTGTTAATCCTTACGTGATTTTATGAAGAAAAGTTCAAATAAACCTATGTCCTACACCTCTTAAATTTTGAGCTACAGGTTATTCAAGTTTTGAGAAAAAAATCGTTTTTTTATCATAACTTTAATATCTTTCTGGATATTTTAATAAAATTTGGCATATACCTTCTAAGCAACAGCAGCTGTTTTTTGATATAGAAATTTTTTAAATTTTTTATTTAGTGGCGTCCGTACAGGATGTGGACTAGATATTTTTAGAGAAATATTATGTACGCCACTGCTTTTTCTTAAAATAAAAATTATTTTTAAAATCTCCATTTATTTTAAGATAAATTTGACTTCCTGTTTTTTGTTCATCCGACGAACGGTTTCCGATGAAAAAATAAAGATCATTAAATGGGCATAATTACTGCTATGTACCTATCATCATTTTGCAAAAGGAGGCTATGAACTCTGTTGTCAAGGGAACAATTGCAATGACGAAATAATTAGATAATGCCAAACATTTTTGACAGATAGTTATTTAAGTACACGAAAATTGCACTTAAATTAAATTTTAAAATCGTAATACCTTCAAAACGCAAATGCTGAGTTTGCTGATATGCACTACTTGTACGGGCTTGCTGGCGGCAATGCATATGAAGCCAGACGATTATACCAGGAACGGTATCCAAATAGAATAGTTCCGGATGCCCGAACGATATCAGGAAACCGCAGAAAGTTATGTGAAACGGGATCTTTTCAACCGAAAAACTACCTAAAAATTCTTCATGATTTTTTGTTATATTCCTATCATATACAACGGGTCCAGGCCCTACTTCCTCGGGATTTTCCATTACGTATAAATTTCTGCCAATGGTTTCTTGAAATGGTTACCGAAAATCCTGAATTTGACGCCAAAATTTTATTCACGGACGAAGCTAATTTTTCCAGGAGCGCAATAAGAAATTTTCATAACAATCATTTTTGGGCTGAATAAAACCCATCACAGAATCCCGCCACCAAAACCAATTTTCGGTAAATGTTTGGGCTGGAATTATTGATGATTATTTAATTGGGCCTTATTTTCTACCAGGCAGATTGGACGGATCGTCAGTTTCTTGAACATAGTTTACCAAATTTGCTAGGCGACGTTCCTATTTTAATCCGTCATCGTATGTGGTTTATGTACGATGGTGCACCTGCACATTTCAGTCTCCAGGCGCGGAAATTTTTAAATTAATTTTATGGAAATCGCTGGATAGGGCGGGGAGGAACACAGTCGTGGCCACCTAAATCCCCAGATCTAAACAGTCTAGATATTTTCCTTAAGACCTTAAGACTTTGGTTTATAGCACCCCAATACACACTAAAGAGGAGTTGAGAAATCGCATAATACTTTGTTGGAACACTCCAGGAATTTTTCAAAGAGTACGAGACTCAATGAGGAAAAGAGCTGAAGCATGTATACTTGCAGGAGGTGGCCACTTTGAACAGCTAATCTAAATTATAAAAAATGTCTAGGAAACGATTTTTTTCTCAAAAATTGAATACCCTGTAGCTCAAAATTTAAGAGGTTTAGGACATAGGTTTATTTGAACTTTTCTTCATAAAATCAAGGATTGGCACCCTTAAGGATCAGCATCTTATTTTGAAACACCCGTATACATATATGTATTCTAGTTCCTCTTCCGTCCGTTTTATGCCACAACATTTATACAAATGAAACATAAGAGAGGACCCAATACCGATCCCAAAGTACTTTCATCTCTGTATCTCTCAATTTGGAAAACGTTACATGCACTCATACTTTCTCCTATTTAAACATGGTCTAAGTTTTTTTTTTGGTTCGACAATGACAGAATTTGTATAGTACAATGCTTTGCTGTAGATAAATACTGTATTCAAGTCAAACACTATTTTTTCTCATCTATTTATCTAGAAATACTGTCCAAAATTTCTACCTACCTATAGACCTATTTGATTAGTCCCTGTTATAGGTTATGGGCTATCAAATAGCATCATCATGAGCCTAGTTCTTGTCTAACAGTACTATGAATAAATTTATTGGTAGATTGAAATATGACGCACTTCAATAAAACGCAAATTTTAGTTGTTATAGAAATAATTTTATGTGTCTTCTTTCTAAAAGTAGAATGTAGCACCTTTTATTAGAATTAGCACAAATAACACATACGTGTGTAATTTTATAACAAGTCATTGTTACAATGAAGTTGATTACAAGATGAGTAAGGAGCTACCTGTGGAATAACATAATCAACAGTTGTTCAAAGTGATTGAGGGGTATTGTTAAAATTGGACTGTGTATTCTCACACACATTTCATTAGAATTTATAGAATTTTATTTATAAAATATACGTTATTTTCTATTATGAGAACGTTGAGTTAGTATACTTCGTATTTTTATGCATTTATTTTACTTTATTTTGTGTTTAGTTTATTTGATAAGTTTTGTATTCCATTATATTTTCTAATCTCTACGATACGTCGACTTGCTGACTTTGTATTGTGTACCGATAAAACCAAAACATAACCTTTAGTAAATCATAGAGCAATTTAAAAACTTGTCAAAATGTAATAATTAATTGACTAAATAATTGGTTGATAAAACTTTGGCTTAGCCTCTTAAGATGAAATCGGAAAAAAAATCGAATATATTACGATTCATCAAAAAACTAAACTGGAGCAAGGTGCAAACATATATTCTTACTGCGATTATCCTGATGTTATATAAAGTTTCAGAAACGGCAGTAGCTATTAAATTAGAGAGTATTGTAAAACATACGTGAGGGAGTGAGTCTTGACGAACCCATCAGTTGCGGAGCTGTAGGTCAAAGAATTGAGGGCAGGTTTTTCTGAAGAAAGGAGTTGACTCAATGATTTAGTGATTTTAAAAATCGGTTTTCACATTAATATTTTAGCATGAAAATGTTACTCTTCACACTGCAAAGTTGTACATCCTTAAATATGATTAGTATTACATGCCCCACACACTGAACAACTTACTTCTTCATGGAGGAGAAGGAGAGAGATGTCTTTAAAGGTTGCGTTCTTTCTATTGGTCAGATTTTGGAGGAAACTCCAGAAGCAAAACATAAGAAACGTGGAGAGAATAATACCAGAAAGTCATGTCGTAAAGGAACAATAAAAGTATTAATTTATATCGTGCTGATTCTGTCAGAATCCGTTTTTCGTGTTGTTCAACTTCGAATGATTTATACTGGTATATTAATTCTTTTCATGTTATATTTTAAATTTAAGGAAAATTTTTAAAGGTCGTTAAGATATAGGAAAATGTCCTTGCGTATTCCCAGTCGAAACTTTTTCGGTAACTTGTACGTTGTGTATGTAAAATATAAACTTCCAAGAAATGGCCAAGCTTGAAGAAAAAAAATCAAATAGAATTTTTTTGCTCGTAAACTAGTAAACGTATTGATTTAAAATTAAAGCATTTTAAATGCAAAAATAATAAAACATTCTTCTATTATTATTCTTTTTTGATAATAAAATGCTTTACAAAGTTGGAAGCTATTATTTTCTTCTTCTGAATAGACATGGAAAGACCGTCTGAATAATGTGGCGTTTTAGCTGAAATTATTGATCAATAGTTTAGCTATTGAGATAAAAATAAGTGAATAGGTGCCCGAGAAACTTGTTTTTCAAGGTATTATATCTAATGAAATATGTATTCGATTTTATGGAATTGATCTATAAGCCTTTCTTCCTTTTTTTCAAGCGGAAGTACGTCTTGGAAGCTAATATTTTAGACACATTTAATGACCATCACAGACAATTTGCATATCGTGCATATCGGTAGTACACAATGCCATTTTTTGTATCTAAGCCGGCTATGAGCTTTCATAACGGACCAATTATTTACTTGTCAGTATATTATTTATAAAATTTTAGGATGTTTCTTTTAAATTAAGCAATAGTTCAAAATTGTTACGGCCGTACGCCTATGACTCATTCGAGAAAACATCGAAATCTAGAGAAGCATAGAAAAACTCTAGATTGTTCGAGAATACAATCTTCGGGAAACACCAAGACATATAAAGGCTCACTTATACATGCTAGTCAACTCGGCCGAGGTGATTGACTAGCAAGCCACTAGCACTCAAATAATACGAGTAAACATTCACTAGCGCTAGCTTGAACTAGCTTGATAGTCTATCACTCGGCCGAGTTGAGTAGCATGTATCAACATAAATAATCTCTTAGTGTTAGTAACTTGTTAGTGGTATATTGTCACCACCTTATTACTATTAGAAATAAATCGTTGATTTTACGAAATATCGTCTGCCAACTTATTTAAACCCCGAAAACGTTACAATATGAAATATATTCAGCAAATATTTTTTGCAATAGAAATCCTACTGTAGGTTACATTTGACAGGCAAATTAGGATATTGAATATTTGTTTGATACATGCTACCCTTCTTAAAGTAGCAGCCATAAAAATACAATGAAGAATAATAAATTTATTATACATAGTTGGGTTTGCTATAAGTTTGTGGATTTCGAAAAATCTAACAAATTTTTTTAAAACCCTCAGTGTATGTGTTTTTTAAGTCGTGCTGGATTAAAAATCTCTGAAATCATACATAAGAAAGCACATGTATATGAATGAATCACGCTGCGCGCTAAGATAATTCATACAACATATACTTGTTAAACATTGATTGATTATCATGTATTTACAAGTCTAAAAGTGAACCTCGAAAAGGAATAAATTCACTTTAAATATTGTGTGGGCATTATCATTCAGCAGTCATATAAGAAATCAGTGTCGTCGTTCACATCGGAACAGAATGAACGGGAAAGTTCCCTTCATTCATACCGTCGCATCCATTTCTTTCTACACGGGCTTTCCTTCATGCTTGGTATCCGCACAGACAATGAACTCATCAATCTCCTTAGTGTACACGCCGATCATGATTTAATTAGCAACTGTCATCGCAACAATATCCACGGAAAATGTATATTCGTGTACGTGAAACTTATTGACGTGAAGTTAGCGGTCGATGTGCCTCTCACGGTGCACCGGTTAATGTTGGGCTGTGTGGGCCTTTCATCGTCGTGGGCCGACGTGTTTTATTATTGCTTTATCTTTAACTCGATTGCACAAAAGGTTATTACACCGATGTAGTTTTATGGGTTCGGAACATGCATTCACGTTGTATACCGTTTACGAAATGATGCATTGCTGTGGGAAATAATTCACGATTTTTTCGTATTTCCGAGGCATTGTGATCTAGGCAAGAGGTAATAATTTTTTGGTTTATACTATTTCTTAACAATGTGAAACAGACACAACTTAAATTCACAGTGGTGTTTTATGATTTAGTTTCTATTTTCTATGTATTCGCTTTTAGGCATTTGTTTTCATATTAATTTTCTTTTTTTCTAAAACGTCAATTCGACTGCTGAAATGCTCAAATTTGAATATCAAACAATGATAAGATATTGATCAAAAGTATTAGCAAAATCGATCCATATTATATTAATATTTTCACTGCTTTTCGGTTATCCAAGTTAACATACCCCATAAATTAACGACCACTATCTACAGGGAACGATTTGAAAAAGCTTTGTCGCAGTTCTTCAGGGATTCTTGGGCGTGTAGAAGGCCGGCAACGATGTGAGGCTGGTTGTGGATCTAGTGAAAAATTTCGGGAAAATCCTTAAAAGATCACGTGCTGGATACTCATCTTGATAAATTCAAGGATAATATAGAAGCGGACTCTAAGGACCGCTAGGAAAGTATACTTAGATCTAAATATTTGGTGATCATTCTTATATAATTCTAACCAAAAGAAATGTTAATTTTGCCATATATGTATATTTTTAATTTACATTTAAGTGAAAACGTGCAAATGCGATCGTTTAATAAAAAGGTTTTCTTCCATTATTTTGAATTATAAGCAAGCGTGATATACTACTCAATGACAACAAACAGACAAAGCAGGTTTCTTCTTCTCATGTTATAATGTTAATAATCATAGAATATTGATAACCAAACTCCATCAGGGTTTTTCTCATAGCAACAACTCATTTGTAGACGCTATCAAGAAATATATAACTAGTGAATAGAATTTAAAGTGGTAGCAGACATATATCGATTTGATAACGCACCCATAGAAAAAGTAAAAACTGCAACATATTTTGCTAAAACTGCAGATCATTCTACCAAGAATTAAATAAGTGATAGCCACACATCGAAATATACAAACTAGAGTGTGCATAATTCTCTTACGCATACTACGTCTATCAAAATAATGAGTAATTTTCTTGGCTTCCTGATAGCAGATTTATTGGCACTTCTAGCGTATATAAATATTTAAACTAGACTTATTTTGAGATTTTAGTTTGGAAAATAGAGGAAAATATTCTGGAAAATTAAAAGAAATCGAAAGCCATCAGCTTTTGAAAGATTTACTCCTATTGTTTTTCTAGTAGGATAGTATTTAGTCAAGGAAATGTGTTTTGGAACATATCTTTTGAAGTTTGAAAAAATCACATTTACATTTTAAACAGGACAAATATATTAGCGAACTGTCTAATTTAAAAAGTTTTAAAACGTGTTTGTTTATATACATTTAAGATGACAAAGAATTTAATAGTATTTGTCTTTGTCAGATCTAAAGAAGTTACTTAAATGAAAAATGTTGTTAAGAAAGTAAGTCAATTGCTATTTGCTATCACGTGTCGAAATAAATTATTGTAGGTCAATTTTTATTTGTTCTAAAATACAGCGAAGCATTAATGTCAAGTTGTTCAAATTCAAATATTTGGTTACAAAAGAGGCAATATGATAATTGCAGATTACGTCTTTAAACTTCAGAATTTAAACGACGGGCTTTGTTTGTACATTGAATTATGTTACAGCGATGTTAAAGTTGAAATACAATTCACATCAACGTAAAGCTTTTAGCGAATACATTGTCGCTGTGAGTGGCCACCTTATGAATATTTAACAGTCGCCCAGCTCGAAGGAATCTTGATTAAAAACGTAAAAAGTAATCTTTAGCAAACTTGTACTTTGCACCCTCTGAGCAATTAAAGATATTCAGGAAAATGTAGGCGATATTCTGTTTCGTCTTCCAAATATAATAAATGATTCAATGATGTGACGCATTATTCAAACACATGAACCCTATTTGCATGACAGTAACCGAAGGAGGGAAAAAACACGACAAATTTACGCTGGGTTAATACTTGATATACCGTGGAAGTCGACACGTCATGCACGTATATAAAACCAACATGATGTAAAAGATGCAAGCATGTTGGATTAAACAATCGCAGGTTTACGAATTTGCAAGTGACCAGTACTTTATTGCTACATTTAATGCATCGATTGTGAGAACTCAAAAATGCTTTTACGTGTGCGTGATAAAGATTTAAGTTTAATGATGAACTTCGTCTTTCTGGAAAAAATGTATGCTAATTAAATTTATGTTTTAGTCAAATCTTGCTAAATAAGATAGTACTTACATGGTAAGAATTGAATGATAAAGTAAAATATTTATGTGAAATTAAAAATATATCCTACCTACCTAACTTTATAGCACAGTATTATCACAACTAAACTACAATTTAGTATTAGTATAAAATAAACGCAATGTGAAATATTAACCAAAAAGCAGCATAAATTAAGCAAATGAGATCGAGTGGAGTTTTTGAATTGTGGCCGTTTGAATTGTTAATGATCTTATATTTAGACTGAGTATATCTGACTTAAGTTTTAAATATCTTCAAGAAAAGTGCACAGAAGTGCTTATGGACCGAATACAAAACATCACACAATGTGGAAAAGTTAATATAAAAAACCAAATGAATTAAATAAATGCATCTGTATATCAGGATTATTATCCAGTTCATCGAGGCAACACGAGGATGAATACATCTAATGAAATGGATCATGAAATATCAAATGATTGTCAAACAAAAATTATAATATTCGTTGTAGATTTTGGTGTACTGCTTGTTTGTGTAGATATGAAAAAACAAATCAAGTAATGTGTCCGAATTTTTTGTTTACAATAGCAAGGCATCGCAATTGTATGAATTCTTTGCGCAAACTACGATGAATATTAACAATAGTTTCTTGGTTGCAGGCTATGATGGCATGTCCTTCACCACAGTTATGCGTATTTACAAATTGACTTGTTACATGTTGTAATGCATTTTATATATATACAGTGGCCAGCTTTTAAATCGACACCACCGCAAGCTAACGTCGACCTTATCTACTAATAATAATATTTACTATAAATCGTAACTGAAGGCCACACAATGTAACCCCCTCTACATTGTTATTAAGGTTTAGGAAATTCCGTAACGGTATCGATTACGCTGCTGTCCACTGTACATACATATTGTTAAGAACTCAATTCCATTTCAATCGACATAAGAAAGTGAAGTGAGGCAAAACAGAATTAACACTATCGGGATATTTTACAGCCTCTGCTCATGGTAGAGGTAGCAAATTGCGTAAATCCACAAGTCCTCAACAAAAAACATGCCTTTATAATAAACACTAAAATTAAATTGGAATGGTACAGATCAAACTGGAAGGAGTGTAGGCAATGTCTGAAACAGATGCATGCTACATCTAACTGCCACGATAAAATCAGTTGAATGTCTTAAATGCGCGTACAATTGTACCTCACGGACATGCAGGAAAATAAAGATACCCCATTTCATTGGGATGCATCTAGCAAGTAACAAAGATTGCCCTGCATTCACTAAAAGAGTTTGGCGATAAATAAGTTATTATTTATAGAAAACCTTCAACTGCAAGTAAGAAAAGAAAGGAGATTCGGAATGCCTAATTACCCGTTCAATAACATAATTTTGTTAATAACGGAGGCTGAATAATTCTAATACGCATACACACCTGCCTTGTTTGCTTATTAGATGCGATTGCTTCCTATTCATATATACTTATAGCAAATATACGGCAAAAAATATACAGCAAAAAAACCCAGAAAATTTAATTAGAGACATTTTCTCTGCATATATTGCACAAATTAAATAGGCAATACTACAAGATTTCTACCATAGCCACTGAAAATTTTTATCTTCGAATAAAATGCATCCAGACTGTGTTAATAATCTCAAAAATACTTGGTCATACAATAATTTTTACGTTTATATAACCAGTTTAGGCTCGAATTGACATTAACGACTATAAAATATAGGCGCATGTTGGCTTCGAATTCCATTCATAATAGCGTTCCGACCATAAACTCGCTCACCAACGTTTTTTCTTTTTTTTCGAAACAGTGAAAATTCGCATCGAAAGACCGAAGGAATAAAATACAACAGGATATTGCATTACATGTTCTTGTACATAATTGTGCGTTTATACGTAATGTAGCGGAGCGCGTTACGGTTTGTGACTCAAGAGTCAACGACGCATTAAAGAAGATTAGAAATCCGCGGCGTCTCCATATAGGAATGACAGAGATTTGTTGAATGAAATCGTAAGTGGTCGGCGATGCCGTCCGCTTGAATGCAAGTAATGAGGAGAATGTTTCGTTATTAAACAGCCGTCGTATAAGCAGTAAAGACATGTTTAATTGTCAGTTCGTTCGTGGAATATACTTATATAATAACGAACGCAATATATGATTAAATATAGGTTATCGACAACATGCATACTTACACATGAAGGATCACTAGAAAAGTACACGCATATACACACAGAGAAAAATGTTCTTGAATTAAGAAAATATACTGTTTTACCAAAATATTTTTGTTTTGATTCAAACACATTTTCTTGGAATAAGTAAAAGCGTTTAATACAATCCAGACTATATTTGTTGTAAAATACGTATTTGATCTGAACAATTTCCCTATTTGTGAAATAGCTGAATTGCACATTTTGAACGCCTGCGTTCGAGATTATATGTGTATATGAAGCGTTTATACGTGCATTTTTACCTGCGTCCACCATTTTGCAAGAATTAGATACATATAAGTTTTTTATATGTAAGGCGTGGAAATTGGCTATAATAAAAGTACATATTTAATAATGGATTATGTGAAGTGTATTTTAGCTTCATGGGAATTGGAGGAATAATTTCAATTCAAGTAAATCCATTATATTCTTACATTAAAACAATGTTGCTTTGCGTCACAACAATTTCCTTAGAAAATAATCTTCTTGTGATAACACTATATAGTGTTGCGGATATACAAATACGGGATTGTTTTGAACTGAAACAGTCTGTTTTAACTCAAGATAATATTTCTCTGCGTGATAGTCGGGAAACGTGTTTTAATTGCAACAGCCTATAACTATTTCCTATTGAATAACTTCTCTTGCAGTACCTTTTTATTTTATATACAAAACTACTCGTATACTATAATGGGATGCTATTACTACATCTGATTGCTTAGCGTAGAGAAATTTCGCTCATAAAGTGTATCATTTAACAGTGATAGCGCAATTTCTGAGCTAACAACATATAAGCGAGTATCGATATTGCAAATCTGACTTTGTTGTTTTTATTGACAATCAATTATAACAGTGTTTGTCGAGATCACTGACTGAAATAAGCAATCTTAGAATTAATCGTAGACCGTATCGTTACTTATAAAAATAGTAGAGGCGCCTCTAAGTCAGTCGACCATATCCACAGACTACTGTGGAAATAAGATTTAATCATAGATGTGTTAGTCATAACTGCAGAAGATAGCAAGTTATTTCGACGCAGGATTACAACGCCTTAAAATTACGATAGAATCATTATGAAAATTATATTTTTAACGCAGACGAAATTGGACTAATAAATTGAACAAAAACTCTCTAATCAAAAGCATCATCTTTTCGAAAAGGTTTAGCGATTATTATCCTCAAACAGGTTCCAAATAAAGAAAAACAGTTAAATAAAAGTTCCATATCTTCCAGTACTCATCCACAAAACAGATTCTTTATCAAAGCATTACCTAATTATAATTGCATTATAGATGTAGGATTTTGCAAAAAGTTCAGGAAACTTTGAGAACCATTTGTTATTTTTAAAATTGAATTTTTTGTGGTTATACCTTTTTATAAATTTAAAATTACCATTTTCACTTCTTTAACTCGTCAAATTCACCATCAACCGACATGCGGGTAGGATGATTTCAATAGATGGGTACGATGGGAAATATAACGTTATAATAACCACTACCGTTTATTTCATTTATGTTTAGAACTATTTCAATATTTAATTTTCAAAGAATTGCAAATGTAGTATGTCTGTCGTATTTAGAATTACAGTAGAACCTCGATTATCCGGGTCCGCCGGGACGGGACCTTTGCCGGATAATCGAAAGCACGGATAATCCAAAAACCTCATTTTTAATTCTTTAATAATTTATTTAAACAAATACATATGTAGGTATGTTAATAGAACAAAAGAAAGGTGTCTGAACATGTAACAAAAAATAAAAGTTTTAATATTTATACATATGTAATATGTATTACATACATATTACATAATTATAATAACGTGAATAAAATCACTTGAAAAAATCAGTAATTTTTGTTTGTTTTTGGGCTTCGTAAATTCTGCTTCGTATAATTTCCTTCATTTTTCTAACTTGAAGTACATGAATAACATCAGTTTCAGGCTGTTCTTCAAAATAATTGCTCCTGCTTCTCGATGACTTGTTTTGATGACGAAATTATTTTCATCGACATCACTACTTTTGTCAGAACTTTCTTCAGAAGTCTGCCTTAGATAATCTTCATCCATAATCTGATACCCTTTTTCTTGGTAATCACGTTCTATCCATTCATTTATTTTTTCGATGTCTATTTCCAAGTCTTCGATTTGTGAGGCTATAGATGCTATGTGTTCGATTGATAACTCACCTTCATTTAAGCGATTATCATCTTCAGTACCTTCTTCATCTGCTGTCTTCTAAGGTCATCATTTTATAAAATGCTTTTTTAATGTTAGTCTCTTTCACTTCACTCAAAGCGCCGGCTACAGCATAAATTGCTTCTTTCACATTCATACGTTTCCAAAATCCCATGGGGTCACTTTGTCCCAACAATTGAGGCATAAGGTCTTTTCATGGTCTCTATAACACCTTGGTCCAGTAGCTGGGCAATAGATGTCACATTCGAAGGAAAATATGCCGCGAATATGTTCCCATCTGCTGATTTTAGTTGCTCTGCATCAGGATGCGGTGGAGCATTATCCAGTAACAGTACAGCCTTGAGTGGAAGATTATTTTCTTGCAGAAAACTTTTAACTTGGGGTATAAATTTCTCGAGAAACCACTTTTTAAAAATTGCTCAATTCATCCAAGCACCCTGTTGATTATAATAATCAACTGGCAGTGTTTTTACATTTTTACAAGGCCTCGGCTTTTTTGATTTTCCAATGACAGCTAACCTAAGCTTATGTGTTCCTGATGCATTAGCACAGCATAGCACTGTTAAACGGTTTTTGCTTACCTTAAAACCTAATTAAAAAATTATAAAAAAAAACAGTACAAAAATATGTAAAGCTAACCTGGTGCACTAGTTTCTGAGCCCGCAGCAAGTGTTTTTTTCGGCATTGCTTTCCAATAAAGCCCAGTTTCGTCTGCGTTATACACTTGTTCGGGTTTTAGGTCGCGCTCCGTTATAAGATTTTCTAAATTATAGCAGAATTCCACCATAGCTACATCATCGGCACTTAGTTTCTTCCCTTGAACAGCTAATTGTCTTATTCCATGACGTTTTTTAAATCTGTGTAGCCAACCGGAAGATGCAGAGAAGTTTCCTTTAATTTTCAGCTGTTCGTGAATCTTTTGGGCTTGCCTAGCACACATACATCCTGATATTGGAACCCCTTCCGATCTTTTCTGTAAGAACCACTTGGTCATAGCGTCATCAAGTTCTTGAAAAGTAGATCCTTTTAAAAACTTCCTCTCAGAAATAGCTTTTGCACTGTCCAGCTTTAGCTACAAAGCTATGTAATTCGGTTTTCTTCTTCACAATGTCGCGAACCGTTTGTTTTCTAATGTTATATGTTTTAGCTAATGCTACAATGCTTTCGTTTTTTCAAATTGTTTTAAAATTTCCATTTTTTGATGTATAGTTAAAACATTGCATTTACGCTTTTCGTTAGCACTGGTACGCTGCATTTTGTGCGTTTGTTTACGATCAACTAATGAGCCGGTCGATAGATGATTCATTTATACCTAATACAGTTATGGAAACTTATCTCTTTCATTGCATAATGGTTCTCTAGCCAGAAAAGTACCTACTCGTATATATTTATAAAGGTCCAGTTTTTAATAAAAATATAACTTTCTCTAAATTTGAATATGCAACAATCCCTGCTATTTACGCCTTTCTTTAAATACAATTGTCTATATCTACACAAATAAGCCATTCTTCGGTTTTAAATATTATATACTAAAAATAGATTTATATTGACCCGCAAGAACATTATTTTTTGCAATTGACAGTCATGATCAGCTGTCAAAATATATGTATGTACAAGATTTTTAATTGCGATTATAATCAATGTGTACCTAAATGTTTTTTTAAGTGCACAAATATATTTTATTATAAGTGACTTATCAATATTATCCATGAGTTTTAATAGAATTTCACACTACTAGATCAGGATAGGAAAGCTTTGCAAAAAAATATGTTATTAACTCTAATATTAATCAGCAATCTTCAACAATATGTATTAGATTATATGGATAGTAGAAGACATGGGGTACCGTAGAAACAGTTTTACAAGTTTTCAAAGTCATTAAAACCTATTTAGAGTGCTACATGTTAAGTATAACATTTTCTATTTATAGGTATACGCATATATTAACTATCATATTTTAAAGGCGTTCGTAAAATAAAACTCAAACGTGGTTGTTTTAATATTTTTTGCTGCGTTGCCGGTGTACATACAGACATATATATCTATAAAAATCCGAGGTCTGTAAGGTCGTGCATTTGTTCGAAATTCCAAGAATACTATACACGGCGACTGTCAAATACAAATGCATGCTGAGGATGCGTTACCCGCCGACGTATGTATTGAAAATCGTAAAAAGGAAGGTGATGGTATTTAAAAATACCGTACACTATTACCTAGACGCGACTATACTTACCAGTAATGCATTTGAATGTTGATTTTCACGCTTGACTGTGTATCTGTGACAACGATACGAACAACCGCTTCTCGTATACATGTAAGAACATAATACATATGTACACTATGTATCTACGAACTACAGCTATTTCAGAAATTGTCACTGTTTACCAATGAAGTTAAAGTACAGTAACTTAGATAGGTAATTTATGTAATCAATATATTATACAGTTTGATTTGAAAAAAGAATACAGCATTGATCACGAAAAAGTGATATAGATAATATAACAACTGGACTATAGAAAAGATGAAACACTATAGCGGAAATAGTTCTCGTATTACGTCCCTAAATGTTCATCATATTTCACGCAACCTGAAAGAGAAGACAATAAGTTTTCAAAGCTTGGTCCCAATTTTCAAATCTATCTCTAATCTTTTAAAACATACAGCTTTGACTTTCTAATAGTAAACGTATACGACAGAATATATAAATAAAGAACATTTTATAAAAATATAGAAAAGGTAATTCTATATATGGGCAAAAGCAGAAATAACACTATCTCACTAAAGTGTGGTGCACTACAACTTGACAAAAGCTTAACTAAGACAAAATATACGTTTATCGTCAATGTGGCAGCTAGCGCTCGGCGAAATCTCGTTGCATTGGTCACTACTCGATATCCTAACTGGTACCAATTCTTCTAAACCTCAGATAACAAAAGTATCCATTGTAAAGTATGGATCGACGCACCGATACTAGAGCATCGATACCAAGGATAGCTGTCGATACTTAACCAATTTCAGTACTCAGAATAGATTTGTACTGCACACGAAATCCATAGATCAGTAATACTCGATATTGCAATTGGTATCAATACCCGCCGATAATGAAAATGTCGATATGGCATATCAACTTTTAGGAACGTATGCGTTTATACTACTTGAGAATAGCTTAAGAATTATTAAAACATTCCAGTAAAGCAGTCCAACCCGTTATTTCATATAATACCTACAATTTATAGTAATTGCTTACTATTTAGCTTCTTCTTCAATCCAGAATAGATATTATTTAAGCCGATGCTCCTGAAATTGTAATAATTCATTGATAAAACTTCAAACTCAAAAAATAAATTATTGTGTTGTCTCAAATCTTCTATGTCAGTCATCCATTCTCTTCATATGATGCCATCCATTTCAAAATCACGATTAACATACGTCTTTTCGATCATTCTTCTTATAATTTGTAAACATGGAGCTGCAGGTACTCAGTTGGATACATTAACATGTGTACAGGCATAAGATTTACATAATCACAAAATTATTTTACATTTGAAATTATAAGTTGTGTTCGATTCGCATTATCTCTGATGTACGGTAAAATGTTGCAATCGCTTGCTCCTATAGAAGATCTGAATATATCATAAGCCGTTGATATAATAGTGCATTATATAGTGCCCGTGCGCAGAAACAAAGAAGGCTGAAAAAGAAGAATAAATGTTGGATAACTGGCGGCCGTAGTATACAGACGGATAAACGGATAAAAGTGGGTGTCAAATCAAGACCTATGATTCGAAACCATCCTACGCTATCTTTTGTAACTTAGGCTTGGCCGTGTGTGTTATATGTCGTGATCTAGAACATATCTCCTGGTCTACATTTACTCTAAACACGCTAATCTTTAATAGTGTTATTTAACATGAATAGTTCTTTAAGGAGATATTTTAGAATGTGAACGGTATACGCAAGGGTGTGTGATATCTTATAGTCAGACAAACATGCAAACAAAATATGAAAACATAATAGGTGAACGCTATAAATATGGCTATATATGTATGTATGTATGCGGTACTACTGAACAACATTCTAATATAGTTTAGAAATATATTTATGAATAATATTAGCCGTGTTAGTTGTGATTTTGTGTCAAGATATAATTGATAATAACAATTTGTACTAAAATTAAACACACGAGTAGTTTGAAATGATTTATATTAAACGCATACTAATACACTGCAATACGCCAGAATTACTTCCATATAATTCTATGACAAGGTAGTATACTGTTTTCTATTTAATTAGTTAATTCTCCTTAAAAACGGGAAGCATTTTATCACAAATTATTTAAAAATATAGTAGTATAGTAGATCAGTATAGATTATTTCTATTTCATCTACCAGCTTCACATTTGTATCACTATATTCAAGTAATGCTATAGACATAAATCGAGAATTATTGCAGTGTAGGCAACTTGTTTAAAATACAAAGTTTAACACATCGAAGAAACTTACTTGTCTAGTAGATGTAAGTAGAGAGTTGGTATACGATAAAAAAATAGATACAGTAGGCTCTCAACTTCCTGTACTAATCAAACAGTGTTTCTGCCTAAACTACAACACCACCGTTATCACAATTTTAACTCAAATTTAATTTTACTATTCAAACTGTAATAATACGCTGATGGAGAATAGTGACGAGCAAATGCTTGTGGGTATGCACATAGCAATTTTATCTGTTCATGAACGCACGCGCCGCCTCGAGCGGTCATTGTCGGTAGTGCAACGGGCAAGGCAAGAATGGAATAAGCTAGGATGTACGCGCCTTCAGCCGTGAGCGGGACTGACCCGCGTGGCCACAGTGTAAAATCTTCAAAGCCTGTATTGCATGGGGATACATACCGGCAAAATGGCGAGAAGTAAGAGTGGTATACCTACCCAAAATAGGTAGAGTGGTGGACTTCACCTCTAAGTCATATAGACCCATAAGTCTGTCATCCTTTCTACTTAAAACACTTGAAAGGCTAATTGACAGACATATAAGAGACGGCGCTTTGAAAGCTAAACCACTCAGCGACCGTCAATACGCGTATCAACCCGGCAAATCAACAGAACTGGCACTGGACGATTTGAATAGACTACTCTCTAAAACCATAGAGGATAAAGAGATAGCACTGTCCGCCTTTTTGGACATAGAAGGAGCGTTTAATAACGCCACAACGCACTCCCTTGTAGAAGCAGTAGCAAGACGAGGTATCTCACCCACACTTTGTCGGTGGATAAAGGCCAGTCTGGAAAACAGGGTGATCATATCCACAATAGGGGAAGCCACCCTAACAGCAAGGCCAGGGGGCTGCCCACAGGGAGGGGTACTGTCGCCTCTACTGTGGGCAAACCTAGTTGATGAGCTGCTAGAGGATCTGTCAGCCAAGGGCTTTCATTGCCTCGGATACGCAGACGACCTCGCAATCATAGTGAAGGGGAAATTTGCAGGAGTGATTTCTGAACGAATGCAAACAGCCCTAAATATTGTGAACAATTGGTGCATTCGAGAAAGGCTGTCTATTAATGCCATGAAGACACAGATTGTTGCATTCACAAAAAGAGAGACCTTAGGGAGCTTAAACCGGTAAGATTAAGGGATATAGAAATCCTAGTGGCCAAGGAAGCAAAATACTTGGGGTTACCTTTGATCAAAAACTCACCTGGAATACACACATACAAAAGACATGCAATAAGGCATCCATGGCCATCGGCAGATGCAGAAAATTGTGTGGAAAAAACTGGGGATTAAACCCAAAAATGACCTTATGGCTATACACAAGGGTGATCAGACCTATCATAACATACGGGTCAGTGGTGTGGTGGCCGAAGACCCATCAGGCCGGAGTAGCGAGGCTCCTAAACGGTGTACAAAGGCTAGCATGCATGTGCATCACGGGGGCCATGAGGACTACTCCAACAACGGCTATGGAAGTCTTATTAAACCTACCACCTCTACATATCCATATACAAACAGAAGCAAGGTCTGCCACGTACAGGCTGATACAAAATCAAACACCCATCACACACACACATGGGAGAATATATCAGAAGTTGATTAAAGAACTAAAAACCGGGGAGGTAACCTGTTTACCCACAGACGTAATGGTTCCAAAATACAACTTCAACAAAAAATATAAAACCATAATACCAGAACGAGAGCAATGGGAAGGTGGCTCTCCCGTTAAAGCCTCTCTACACTGGTATACAGACGGCTCGAAAACAGAACAAGGTGTAGGAGCCGGAATACTCGGAGTTAAACCAAGAACGGAAATCAGCTTAACTCTATCGAAGGAAACAGAAGTTTTCCAGGCAGAAACAGTTGCGATTTACTACTGTGTCAGGGAAATATTAAGGCAAGGGACAGGACAAAAACCCATAGCCATCTTCACTGATAATCAAGCGGTGATAAAAGCGCTTGACGCAACAAAGATCACATCAAAGCTGTTATGGGACTGCGTATGCGCACTAAACGAACTAGGGGCGCACAGCAAGGTGACCCTAGCTTGGGTACCGGGGCACGAAGGTATCAAAGGAAATGAGAAGGCTGATGCTCTGGCCAAAGAAGGAACATCTAAGCCACTCATTGGACCTACACCATCGTGTGGAACCACAAAAGAGAAGTAGCCAAAACCATGGAGAAATGGTCGGCAAGTAAATCCCTCGAATGGTGGAAAAACTCCCCAGGACAGCGGCAGGCTAAAGAATTCATCAAAGAATACATGCCTAAATACACCGAGGACCTCCTGAACAAAAGCAGGAGAACGGTCAGGCTAGTTGTAGGCCTTTTAACAGGACATAACAGACTCAACAAGCATATGAGCAACCTTGGTCTGGCGGAAAACACCATGTGCAGAATCTGTCAGACAGATGAAGAGACCTCGCAGCACATTCTGTGCCAATGCGAGGGGCTAGCCAAATTGAGGCTAGAGTGCATTGGCGAACCATACCCACACGCGGCGAGCTACATGAAGACCAACCCGGCAAAGCTGGAAAGCTTTATAAAAAAGGCGAAGCTAGACCAGGTGGTCTAGATAATAGGGAGCTACAATAGACCTATGGGTCGCAGTAGCAAGAGGCCACATAGCCATCCCATTCAATTATCTATCTGGCCACAGTACACGAAGACCGCGCCCTTGTGCTCAGCTCTATGGCGCCGCGTATGACCCCCTAAAAGCAGCTTGGAGCTAGGTAATCACCAGGAAGGTAACGTACTCACTACGCGAACTGTACGGGGGCGTTTGCAAGAGAATACCACCTTATATGGCGTCAGCGGGTCGAGGCAAGACATCTTCGGGTTACCAAGTGAAGGTACATTTTATTTTCCAACGAATGCAGATTCGAATTCAGCCTCGGTGACCCGCAAATTATGGTTCAACGGAGAGGTGGTAAGCGTCAACTCGAGCAGTGCATTCAAACACCAGATTGTACAGGGTGTGCCCGTCACTCTTTGCCAACGCTGTATTTTAAACTGTTAAACCCGCTGATATGAATTCTCGCTAGAAAATATGAAGTTCTGCTGTTCAGTTTCACATTTGTGTTTTTTCACTAGAGTGGTTTTGTGAAATCGAAAACGTTCATTGAGAGTTTTTGTTGTAATATTTCTTAGTTACTATTAAATTGCTCTGATTTAATTGTTTGTTTTCATTCATCAAAATGATTATAAAATTGTATTTTCGAGGATAAACGATACTGATACATCCAAATGCTATTATTACTACGATTTCGTTTAGATGTGTTACAAAGGTGCAAAGAAGGTGAATAAGATTATAGAATTTATTAACTATACATACTACAGGCAGTAACTTATAGACTTACGCGGCTGATCTGTTGCTCCGTCAAGAATTTTAGTGAATAGTATCTTCGATTGTACGAATGATGGAAAGAATGTCCACAATATTATTCTCGCTATTTCAGTGAAATCGTCATCTGGTTTGTTTGAAGTGCCTTCTAGCAACTTAAGATGTGGCACTCATCTAGTTTGTGGTCTGATAGCTTTACTTATAAGTAAATCTTTTCAGGATTTCCTGAAATGTTAAAGGTTGCGAAAACGCTACTTATTCATAAGAAGGGAGATAAGTAGCTAATAAGTAATTACCGGGATATGTAAGTATATCTGTCTCATCATTTTTTCGGCAGTATTTGAAAATATAATGCAATATTTGGATCTTAAAAGTATCAATATACATACAATAAAAAACATCGATATCAAGAATAAAATCATGACTGTGGCGGTTATCGGTAACAAATTTGAAGTGTAAAAGATGTCTATGTTAAAGAGGTCATTACTAGTAGCGACAGAAAAACGGTTGATTGTGGCAGTTATCAATGGTATAAAACATAAATGTTAACGATATAAACGACAACAAACGACGAAAATGCGAAAATGCAAATTGATGAACAGAATATTAACCTCAAAAAAAACATGTAGGTGTGAAAAAGATTTACAACAAAAACATCGATAATAAAAAATGTCTGTCGAAAACATCGATTTTAAAAATAATAAATACTTACTATTGTGGCCATTATTGATATTATAAAGACACCGTTCTCAATTATTTTAAGAGCGGTAAGTCAGGTCTTATTCTAGCCCATCATTTGCTATTAGCTAAAACTTCCTTATATGGAACTGATGGTTTTGCATTTAAAAACTGTAGTAAAAACTCAGGTGCTTCATCAAGGTGTACTGCATAACCCAAAATAGGCCCCAATTTTGGGTTCGTCTTATGTCTAATTTATGTTAATGACCTTCATAGTAACTTTGACATCGATGTCATTTACCAATACTCGTATAACACAACTACTATTGCGTCCATTGTTGATATGTATGAAGCGTTATCCACTACACTACCAAATGCTGTTAACATGCTGTAATGATGCACTTACACTGAATTAATTTAAAAGAAGATTAATAGCATTCTCTTCAATGCACAGATATCCGCATTAATATCTTATTGGATATTATTACATAATTGTAATTTGTATTTTGCATTGTCTGACAATGTACCTGTGTTAGGACTAGTGGCTAATAAAATTTATTATTATTATTTGGCTATGGCGGTTAAATTACTGGAAAAGGTTGTCAGACATATCGAATATTGTATTTGGGTCTTTTCTCCCTTTAGCACGATTTTTGCCGTTGAAATCACCCAACTAAATAGAATGATTGGTCAGGTGGTGAGATACAGTACGTCAGTCTACTAATTATTTTACAAAATAGCATTGTATTATTGTGGTGATTTTTACACCACAATCAATCATAACCCACCAACGCAGAGAACCAGAGGCTGTCCTGCTTTATAAAAATTTTTCTTCACACCATTTTTGCTCACATCGCAAAGGAAGTGATGTTAATTAACAACACAACAGTACAATAATGCATATTAACTAGATAATTGTACTTATAACTACTTCACCAGCTACCTAGAATATTACCTGGAGCGTCTGAATTTTATAAAATTGCCAGTTTAATCACAAGAATGCACATGAAATTGAAACATATTATCTGAATATTATGACATACAACATACTTTATCCCATCTAATAAATGCATCCATCTTACACAATATAATCATTAGGGCGTAAATATTAACACAAAAGGTTACTTATCCATACGAAAACACATTTACCACGTATTTTCGTAATGTACGTTAAGAACAAAGTGTTATAGTATTTCATATTATTCTGTTGTTGCCGTGGGCACTCTTATCAAGATATTATCGGCAAGAACCATCCACGCTGGAAAGTATAACTTATGCTTATCCGGTCGTTTGGTTAAACGATTTTTATGGGACGCGATGTGTAGACCGCAAGAACGTGTTTAATATTTATAAGCCTTATAAATCGGTAATTTGGAATCCGGTAAGTGTTGAAAACGGTCGTATAGATGAAATCTAAAATTGTACCGTGTGCGTGATGAGCGACAACAATCCGTACCCGCACTGTGTCCGTAATGGGAGGAATTATTTAAAAATTTACCTAAAACGCGTCTAAGTAGATAATGGGTACGTCTAAACTGTACATTCCTATAGCATATTTTCACCGACAACAGCTAAATGGATTTGAAATGCTTTCACCGTAGTCATTCATTATATCCATCTTCGAAACACCTGCGTTGTGTAATTTGAAAATATGTAATAATAAATAATTGTGAGTTATATTTTAAACAGATAAGAAGATTTGTCGAAAAAAGATTAAGGAATATTCTCAGCGTGTCTTTCTACGATGTATGTATGTAGAATTCTCACAACACTTCGACTAATTAAATTTAATTAGTAAGAATACTTCTAAGTATCCCTCTATCTAATGCCACAATGAAACTTTGTAACCAGACAATTCAATTATATAATGTGCATTTGTGTATGTTCCTGACAGATACAATAGCACTGAAACGAAATAATGCCATCAGATACAGGGTGTACTTTTTTTCCGTCCATATAAAAAAAGAAGTTGATGATGGTTTCTCAAAAACGAAACGTCGGACAAAAAAATAAAAAATACAGTCTTGTAGAGCTATAAAAGTGCCAATGAAGAACTTTTATTTACTTTTCGATAACTTGTAAAATAAAGTCAGAAAAAAATAAAAATGAATATTGAAAAACGTGTTTTTCTAAATATCTCAAAAACGAAACAACTTAATTGAATTAAATAAGCCCCATGTAAAAGGTCACTAAAATGCGCAAGTTTTCGCCAATTTAAGCAACTTTGTTACCGTTCCCGAGATCTCCCTGCAGTTCATTCTTGTGTTGGACACGGTGTATATAATTACGATGTAATAAATAAGTTCAAATAAGCATATTTACGAACACAATTTTTGTTCTTGACGAGATTAGAAGAAATTCTCAACAATCCAAAACTTTCTGTGTTTGCTTCTTCACCCAGCGTTTGTCTTTTTTTTCATACCTTTTAAAATAATAAACTTATCGAGATTCTCAAATCAGGCATTTGTTTGAGCAATTATTTAATCGTTGGAGCCATTCGTAGGGGCTGGGAAACACTAAATATTCACTGAAGAATATGGCAGATGTGGAAGCAATTGCCATGGCTACTACTCATACGTGCATCCTTTTTTTCCCTTGAAGAGCACCTTCTTCAAGATCAACTGTGGGCGTTTTTTCTACAGATTACTTTGAACTGGTTGACTAAGTAGCCGTAATACTCGCCCGTCTAAAGACAATAAATGTGGATTATCCTAAAAAACTACCCCCGCTGCCTAGTAGACCGGGTTTGGTCTTCTTTGCTGTCGATTTGCCCAAAAAAATCCAGTATTACGACTGTCGCTTGACCTCAGGTGTTTTGTGGTGAATCCATGTTTCCTCGAATATTATGAAATGGCGCAATGCTTTTCCTAATTCCGGTTGAATAACGCTTAACACACGTTAAAATTTTATATTTCTTCGATCAGTCCATTCGCAGCAAATCACGGACTTTTCCAACTGTTCACGTGTAGTGACTTCGTTTGTGCGCCAAAAATGTTTGATGTCACTCATGCTTGTGTAATGAAATTCTCTCATTATTTATCAAGCTTAGGCGTGCTTGAAATGATAAATTTCGGTCGCAAAAAATAATGCTTCCAGTGTCGCTAAAATGCATGATGTTATCTGCTTTGTTGCATGATGTTATCTGCTGGCAAACTTTAACTAAATCTCGCAGCATTTTCAAACTTTGACAGTGGTTTAACAACATATGCTAATTTACAGAAGCAATTTACAACCCCGAAAATTCAAAAAGTTACAGACATGCTATTCCCTAGAATGGTTTTTCCTCATAACATAACTAGTTTCTATGTATAAAACTACAATTTGCTGTTACTTGGTTTCTTATTTCTTTTCTTCTGAACTTTTACTTTAAATAAACGGATAAGTTTATTTTGTCATAAAATGCAGTACAGTTATTACACTATTAAACGAAAACTGCATTAAAATTGTACAAAATACAGTTACGATTGCACTTCTCTATTCTCATAATTTCAAACATTCATTTCATGCAACACATAACTTTATAAAACGAAGCTGCTGTTCAAAAGGTAGTATATATTTTGCCCGCCTTGATTTGTACGATAATTACATTCTGAACAAGATCTATAAAGGAGCGAAATTACAATTCTAATTATCGTGGTATCTAATATCTACGTGAGCCGACGTCTCCTCCATTAACTTATTCGCATCATCTGCAACTATATAGTAACTTGATACACTTACACAACCTACCTATGGTTCCATTAATGACCTAGCCTTTGCAATAGATCTGACGCATTCTTAACAGAAAGCACTAATACATATAACATGCATGGTTAACTTATGCCTGTACAGCGTTAATAACTTCTACATGCAAGATTTATGAAACTTCTCACCTGTATCCTAACATATTGTGTGTATGAACTTGTAAAAATGAAATGTGATATATGAATGGAAATTGTGAGCGCTGTATCGATATTGTAATATCAGCACAATTTAACGTCATAATATCCAAGGATTTATTCTTTAGATAGTCTATTCAATGGAGTTATTAAGTAAGGCCTTGTTTTAGACTTTGCTTGTTACTTTAGTGTATTGTGATAATTTCCTTTATAAATGTTGCTTAGTGCAATATTCCTCGAGTTGAAGTACCATCAAATATTCTGTTATTTTGTAAATTTCTGTATAAGCTGCCCCTTTGCCCTGAAATGTATATATACATATCGGCAATTGGCAATGCAAGAATGTAGCTGCCATAAACGGAGATAAATAAACTGTTAAGTGAGGGAAAACGCCAAGTGTTAGTTATAAATGTTTGGGAGTAGCAGCTACTAGAAAGCTGTTCTCGTTATTCACAAGTTCTTCAAAAGCTGAGCTCAAAACTATAGTCTGGTAAGAATGAGGACATCTTTTAATTTCTCGTATACTGGTCCTCTTTGGTTCTTGATGCCGGTATTAAACAGAGAGAGCGCTCCGTTTCAGCAATGCAATGGACTTTTGCAGGAAGAAATACGCAAAGAAAAGTTTTTCTGAAGTAGTAAATCAAATTTTCATAGCTATCTATGTGGAACTACCTTGACAGCATGTGGCATGATAATTTTCTGTTAAAACTCACTTGCATAAACATTCTACACTCGTCCGAAGTTCCCAGAGAATGATACTGTAGCCGTTTAAAATCCGCTGTATATAACATTTACAAATGAATCGTAAAATATGGAATGAGAATTAATTGCAGAAATTAGATTAATCCGGATATATAGTTTACTGACACCAATCTGAAATCTACGCACAAGAAAATCTCTGAGAGAAGAGACTATCTAGTCCCACTGAAAACCAACACATGTGACGGTAGTATACTAGAGTACGGTGTCCTTACCAGATCCAGCTATGCTAAGATCCAAATTGAAAGACTTAAAACTTTGCAGAACCGTATTCTTGAATCATCGCACTCTGCAGTTTGTAAGTTGCAAGTAGTAAACTAAAAATATAAACATACAGTAACAAATTTTGATGTTGTATTACACTGTTGTACAACTTTAAGATTGATATATACAAGTTGTTGTACAGCAGAACAACCAAAACAGTATAGGTTTCAGATTAAATTAAAAAACCTTTTCAGAAGTAATCGCGTATAGTTATATCTACAGATTCATAAAGATTGATATACCTTCCATCGATAATCGTTTGTAATTTCATTTATCTTTACCACAAATTACATTCCCAGTTATAAAATATTAACAATACTGTATAAATTCGTAGACAGTTATGTATATACTTCCTACAGCGTAATAAGCAATAATACATAAAATTCCTTGTTTATTATTTTAACGGCTTAAAACGAGCTAACCTTTACAAAAAATTAAACTACTCACAGGCTGTGCGTGAATTTGCATAATTGCAAGCAGTATAATACTCGACCATAAAATTCTAGGATGCGCATTTTAGCAAGTTATAGAGTTGTAATGTAAAAGTAATGTGTTAAATCGACTGTATTTCTTTACATAGTTGTCAAGGAATTATACTGGAGAAAAACAATAATTACACAAAAATGTACCGATTACAACCTCCAATGTTACATCCCTACAGTACATAATTTATCAAATTTATAGCATAATAATATATTAATTTCAAATTTCTTATTAACAAGACAATAAAAAAAAATCTTTGGATTTCTACCAACAAGGTAGCTCAGAACATACATAGTAAACTATAGATGTTTAAGAAAAATTAATGAAAACATGCTGAAAAATTTTCTAAGACCATAATTGCCTACGAAATTTGTCGTAAAGATCCGCATGCATTTGTTCCCAACCCGTCAATGAAAAGTATGTATTTGAAGGTGAAGAAGGATTCCGACAAGGAGAATGTAAGAAGGCACTTAGACAAGGAAAACTCGCTAAATTTGTCACGCGAAACAAATAAGAATATATACTTTCAGTAACTTGACCAAACGAACGGTTTTACTAAAAACATAGAATGAAGCAAGATTAGTATTGCTCAAGAAAGAAGATAAGCCAGCGTACAAATGATCATCATATAGGCAGGGGCTAGCTGAAAATCAATTCGTGGAGGAGTGGCAAGTGGAAAATGCTATTAGTGAGGTAGTAGAACTAGCTATAGCAATCAAAGGCTACGCATGGAAACATCGTAGAGTCTTCACCATAACGGTGGATGTGACAGATGACCAACGGAGTCTCAACGGATTAGTTTTCGGTCCAACTCTGTGAAATCTGTCGTGATCATGAAGAATGAAACCATGTTAATGCAACGCACAGAGGCAAACCTAGAACAAGAGTAGAACTACACCGTCGAAAGAGAGCAGAAACAGATCGCTGTCCTTACTGCAAAAATGTCGATGATGTCGAGCATACCCTATTTGCATGCCCTAGGCGACACGTAGTTCGAAAGAGAGACATCCTGCTCCACTAAAGTAACAACTTCTACACCAGAGAACTCTCTTGAAAGTGACACTTTCATTAACCGGTAATACACAATTCTGAAGTAAAGCACTGGACACATTATTCTAACAACGATAAATATATAAGAAGTCATTGTTATTGCCCACACATTATATTATAGTGTTTATAATTTGTAATATAAATACCTTAATTTATTATAAACTGTAATCCAAGATAATTCTTACTTCCTTAATCAACATGAAGTATATGAAGTCTACAACAGTGTAAGCTGTTTTAGTATAAATAATGCTAATTTTGCAAAAATAACGTGAACTATTAACGCTAACTCCTGATATCTTAACTGATAAGTGTCTATACATTATACGTACATTTAAAAGTCTCACGTAATTTCAGTATGTATGAGAAGAAACAATATCCATCGTGTCTCCTTATAAATTCTCTGAATCGCATTAAACGTGGATGATATTCGGTTTCAACTTATAAGCATTTTGCTATGTAATTCTTGAACTATTCTCTGTAACATGTCCAGCCGAAACGGTGTAATAATATGGAAGTTATAAAAAAGCGGTCTGTAACGCAGCTTGAACAATAAGCGGCAAGCTGAGTAACTTTCAGTGCGTTGACGTACTTTGCCTCTAGACCTTCATCCTTGACACAGGGTGTAATTTAAGGCCGCGAGTAATTCCAGAAATTACACGTTGCCCCGACTCGTGTATGCTCCTGGCCGCTCGTACTTTTTTTGCTCCGTCGATGAACAATTGAATCCCACAGGCGGTCAATTACGGGGAATCTTGTGGTGGTAAAAAATGCGTACTAGCGCATCAATATGATACTCCAAATGCATATATACATGCATAACCGTAGATTAATTTACAGATACATATATGTTCGATGTAAATAACAGTTACTTTTCAATCAGTGGTAGTTCAATAAATCATTAATCTTGATCAGCATTAATTCTTAATTTTCTTAAATAATAGAGACTATTTCAATTATGTACAATATAAGGAAGTTTTACAATCTACATTATAGTAGATACACTCATGAGGAGAATTTGCGGCTATTTTAATTTGATTTTGGTTGGTTTAACAGAAGAAGCAGTGATTATGCGATACTTTAAGCATTCCTCACTTAGAAAATTAATCTTACGGTATGCCCCATTTACCACACACTACTTCGTTCGACATATATGCAAGTACACTTCATCCAATGCACATCGTTTTCCTAAAACCACGATATTTATTTTTGATCTCTCAATCTATACATCTATGAATTCACACTGAATACATAATTCAATGGAAACCAACAAGTAACAAGTTTATATAATGTATGGGTATTGTGGTCCTACTATATCATCAGGCCATACTACAGTAGTTTGACCTTCATTGAAAACCCCGTGTAAGTCATTACACGGGGTTTTCAAAAGAGTCACCTTGGCTTTCTAGATCAAGGGCCTTTGGCATGCGCTTGAATATGCTAATCAAAATAATTACTGTTCTCAGCACTCACCGAATAATATTATCCTACCGTTTCAAAGTTGGCAACATAATCGGACACCTAAACATTAGCACCTCCTAAAAGAGCAAGAATCGTTAGACAAACTGAATTAGGAACGACCATTCAGAGTACGACTGCCAAGCCGGAAGGAATAAAGTTCTGGTGCACCAAAATTCATAAATTGATCACTTGTCTGGTACACAGATGGTAAAAAGATGAGAGTTGCAGTTTACCATTCACGCATAAATCACTCAAAATTCGTTAAGTTGTTCCCAATGAGATTTCAGGCGGGAAGCACACACCATAGATCTCTTCATACAATCAATCATGCCGCTAAAAGCACAGTTTTAAGTGTGACCTGGTCTGAGAATGTGAGATGTTATGGGATTGGCCACAAATAACACGATCCTTTCCATGTGGGTTCTTGGGCAGTCCAACTCTAAAAGAAATGCCAAGATAGGATAAAGTTACAAAACAAGGGGCGAATATGCATGACATGCAAATCTAACTTAGGAAAGAAGTCAAACAGTGAGAGGCAAAGAAAGGTACATCCATTCGAAAAATAACTCCTGGACGAATTCGATTGAAAAACTTCAAAAAACTTCTCTCCAAATAGGAACAAATGCTATTTTATCTTAGAAAGTCAGAGTGGAGGGTATTTACTGGTCTTGTAATTATCCAGTGCTTTCTGAGATACCATCAGAAAAAGATAGGTAAAGTGGATCAAAACATATGTCGATTTTGCAAACCAAACCCGCAAACTATATAATATGTACTTTGTCATCGTGAAGCAGTAGTTTGGCTAATGTTTCAGCGTTTGTGGAATGCGGCTCTAATAGCAGAGTAGATAAAATCCACTACACCTCAATCAATCCTACGATTTGCTAAAACTTGAACAACCCTCTTTCACAAATCTGAACATCATTAAGACACTTTCCAAAAAGAGTATAAGATATAAACGTATGTATGTAATTTTGTCCTTATTGTTTTTTTTTTGCTATACATTAATGAGAGAAAACATGTAACTGTATAGTATACTCCCATCTTGAACTGTTCTGAATGCAGTCGAGTTTTTTTTTAATTATATAACAACAATCTACGATGGAGATTTTCTAACAACCCACTGTAAACAAATTACAAAGCAAAAACTTAGATATCTACTAATAGATATTATAAGATATGCAGCAGTATTACATGATTGCTCTTTTAAATTGCAAAAGAATCCTTTCCTTCGGACCTATAACCCGTCGCCTCCGCCAAATTTACTGCAATATTTATATATAATCCAAAACAAAATATTTTATTAGCATGAATACGTCTTCTTTTACAGAATTCTAAAATTGTTGCGTTAGCTTTTGTAACTAGCTGTGCTATCCATACAAATCACGTATCTGAACTCATAGGGTAAGAATTATTAGTAATTCCAACTAAATAAATAGTCGCAATATATACGTAAGCTCAAATCAAACAAGTCAATAAATTCGGAGGGATGCAACGATTGCGTGGAATACATAATCAAATCACACCGAACCTGCTCAGTGTTACTCCCATGGTAGGCTGGTAAAATCTAGTATAATTAGTAGTAAACACAATCTAGTAGTAATCTGGGGAACTATTAATAATTTATCGCGTTTCGTAACCGAGACGTGAACAATCGATGCATAATTCATTGAGTTGTTGTTTTCTATTTTCACGCGATTCCGAATGCTGAGCTCGTGTGTAAACATTAGTATAAGTTTGATTGATAGTATTCACGGCTTCTCTCTAGGATATTTCCAATTCCAATTATCTGGATCACGATATTCGTGTACAGATAATAATAACAAATATTTTTAAATATTTTCATTACACAAATAATGTACGTACTATTATACCATTTGATAAGTAAGTCGAACAAAATTATCATAGAATTAAATTACACATATTAACAGAGAAGTACGCAGGGAAACATACATATATCGGAGATACGAAATGTAAACATTATCGTGTCCCAAGGGTTAGAAGCCTATAAATCGAACGGTTTATTTCTACTTTCGCGCTATTTAAACATAACTCTAAATTCTGAGAATTGATTAAAAGTCTAATATCAACAATAATTATGATGATTTGGTCTAGTTCTAGCCAATTTAGTGTACATCATTCCTATTTCGATATTTTTATTTTTCTATTAAATCCACTAGTCTGAAGTAATTTCTGAAAAGAATTAGTAATACGGAACTTATAACTTATATCTAAGATACTCTCTCAGAATTCCATGCTAAGTGGCTTATCATCGAATGGTATTTATTGAAAAAAGTACTCCGTTATCGCAGGCAGAAATAAAATAAATGTCTTTTTTCTGCTGCATTATTTTTACTATTTATTAGAAATTACTTGAATCATTCGTCAGAAACGAAAAAGCAAAACAGGTGTTACGCTGCAGCTGCTATATGTTAGGTATATAAAATTATCATTGTAATATTATCACTGTTCTTAGAATATAAGATAGCGACGCTGCACTTTAATGTGATGCAGTTTATATTGTATTTTAAATAGTTAGTTCTACATTAACCTTTGATGTAATAACTCCGGCTCGCGTGGAATAAAATTATTTTTATTTTTAAAAAGACTTTTGTTTGAACCGAGTTCGTAAATGGCGCAGTCAGTAGGATTGTAAGAAGATTTTTTGTGCAAATAAAAATCGCGTGTTTTTACACCTTGTCTTACAAGAATCCAAAAAAACCAGAATCATCGAGATTCAACCGAGGACGACCCGGACAAACATCGCTGGGAAGCCCAACCAACCGATCATCGAGATCACCGTAGAATAAGAAGAAACAAGAAAGAAACAAGAAGAAACAAGAAAGAAAACAGCAACAAAGGAATGAAATTAACAATTTTAATGTAAGTGATATTGTTCATATTTTAGTATATTATATTTTTCATTGGCGTATGTCTATTGTTGACGATCTTGACGATATTTTAACGAGATTTGCGAACATAGCTATATTCGACGATATGGCACAAATCAATCTTTCTATGCGCGATTATTGCGAAACAATTCCTCACTTTGATGGAGACCCATTAAATATTTCGACATTTATTTCAAGTTGCGATTCATTCATCCAAATTTTAGGGCGTGATAACGATGCCGCATTTAATAGTTTCCTATTCCGTGCAATAATAAGCAAACTAAAAGGTAAAGCCGCACAAATAGCTTCCGTAAGGAATACCACCGACTGGGATACCTTAAGGACTCTCTTAATCAACACCTTTAGCGACCGTAGAAATGAATTGACATTAATATCAGAACTACAACGTCTCGAGCAATATTCTAACGAATCAGCGATTGATTTCGGAGAGCGTTGCTTAAATCAATGTAGTCTTTTAACAGCGCGAATTAACATAACCGAGCAAGATCAAGCACTAAAACAAAATAAAATCGATTTATATCGTGGTTTATCACTACAAACCTTTATAAACGGATTGCGAGAACCAATGCGTGTAATAATGCAATGCAGAAGACCAGCAACCTTAGAAGAAGCTCTAAATTACGCACAAGAGCAAGAAAATCTCCAGATGCAAAAACATCGACAAAATTACATGTTTAAACCAAATCCGCCAAAACCCGTACATCCTCCACAGAAATCGTATATACCTACCGTTCCAAGATTCATTATGCCATCAGCTCCACAACAAAATTTCTCTAATTTTAATCGCCCACAACCTCCATTGAACAATTTCCAATACCGACCGCAATTTCCACAAAACACCTGTAACCAACGTCCACAATTTCCGCAAAAACCGCCTTTCCAATCTTTTAAACCACCCACGCAAATGACAAGAAATACTCAAATCACAAATAAACCAAATTTACCTAAACCGACACCCATGGATTGGTCATCATATTCGGGATTATCAAGGAATACCATACAGCCCAATCGACATCCAGTTCCGATCAATAACCAACCCCAATACAGAGTAGAAGAATTATTTTATCAAGAAGATCCTTATCAAGACGAAGCCGCCGCACTAGATTATAACTACTATCACCCAGAGGATTACACGTACGAATCTCCACATATAGAAGAAAACAACTCATCTTCAGAACCTGTAGAAGAACCGGAAAATTTTCATTTAACAGCCTCGGAAACAACAACAGAGAAATAATAGAAATAAACGTAACTACCGCTTCTAAACTTCCATATATTGTTTTACCCGAAACAAATTCCAAATTTATGTTAGATACCGGCTCGACAAAATCGCTAATTTCTTCTAATTTAGCATCCAATTGCTACCCACATTTAATCAATGAAGATAATTTCATAATTCAATCCGCACACAATGTTAGTCACCATAACTACAGCGTTATAAAACCACTTTCCAAAATTTTCAATGAAAATCTACAACACAAATTTCACATCTTCGACTTTAATCCAAATTATGATGGTCTTATTGGTCTAGATTTACTGAAAGAATTAAATACTACAATAGATTTGAAAAACAATCGATTAGTAACTCGAAATGCAGTAATCCTATTCATTCATCTGAAAATCAAATTCAAAATCAATCTCAGATAAAAAAATTCACTATTCCACCTAGATGTGAAAAGATTATCAAAATTCCCGTTAATACAGATCGAGGAGAGAAATATCTACCCTATCAGAGATGTAAATCAAACCTCGAAATTCCCGCATCAATTGTAAAAATAGAAAATTCTGAATGTTACACAACAATTATAAATTCTTCTGACAACGAACAAAACTTCAACATCGAAGAACCCATGGAAGTTGACGATTTTGAAATTCCTAGCGACGAACTACAACCACCGAATTTAAACGAATCTCAAATTAATCAATATTTGAATGAAAATATTGAACAATTGAGATTAAATCATTTAAACAAAAAGAAGAAAAGAAAGCAATTAAAGATTTATGTTTCAAATATAAGGATATCTTTTATAATGAAAATATGCCTTTAACATTTAACAACGCCATAAAACATCAAATTAAAGTAAAAGAAGGTACAACACCAATATATACAAAATCATACCGATACCCACAAGTACACAAAGAAGAAGTTCGAAAACAGATTTCATCCATGTTAGAACAAAATATCATCCAACCGAGCACATCTCCTTGGAGCAGCCCTGTCTGGATCGTACCGAAGAAACTTGATGCTTCCGGAAAACAGAAATGGCGCATGGTAATTGATTATCGCAAGTTGAATGAACATACCGTAGATGATAAATACCCATTGCCCAACATAACAGACGTACTGGACAAACTAGGTAAATCCAAATATTTTACAACGTTAGATTTAGCATCCGGATTCCACCAAGTACAAGTCGCAGAAGATGACATCGAAAAGACAGCCTTTTCTACTGAAAATGGACATTACGAATATCTACGAATGCCATTTGGTTTGAAAAATGCCCCATCCACATTTCAACGCGTAATGGATAATATTCTACGCGGAATCCAAAACGAAACATGTCTAGTATATCTCGACGATATAATAATATTTTCATCCTCTTTGCAAGAACATATAGATCGGTTAAAATCAGTATTCGATAGGTTGAGAAAATATAATTTCAAAATACAACTAGATAAAAGCGAATTTTTAAGAACTGAAGTTGCATACTTAGGTCACGTTATAACCCCATCAGGAGTTAAACCGAATCCAGAAAAAATTAGAGCCATTCAAAAATTCCCAGTTCCAAAAACAACTAGAGATATAAAATCATTTCTCGGACTTTTTAGGATACTATAGACGATTTATTAAAGATTTTGCAAAAATTACTAAACCGTTAACAAAATGCTTGAAGAAAAATGCCAAAATCATACATGATAATGAATTCATGAAATGTTTTAATTTATGCAAACAAATATTGGTAAATCACCCAATACTCCAGTATCCCGACTTTGAAAAGCCATTTGTTCTAACAACTGACGCTAGTAATTACGCGTTAGGAGCTATTTTATCACAAGGCCCGATAGGTAAAGATTTACCCATTGCATATGCTAGCAGAACTCTCAATGAACATGAATTAAAATATTCTACTATCGACAAGGAATTATTGGCTATCGTATGGGCAACGAAACATTTCCGCCCGTATCTATATGGAAGAAAATTCATCATCTGTACCGACCACCGTCCTTTAGTATGGTTATTTTCACTAAAAGACCCTCATTCAAGACTAGCACGATATAGACTCAAACTAGAAGAATTTGACTATGAAATCATCTATAAAAAGGGAACTCAAAATACTAATGCCGACGCCCTATCTAGAATCGAATTGAATACACTAGAAACCGAATCTATGATAGTTAATATCGACGACGAAGAAATAGATGAATTACTACACACCGACGAGAATATTCGCTTATCCGCTGAAGAAATCGAAAACATCATAAATGACTTAGAAACCGAAAACGACCTACTAGATACAGTCAACTCTAATATGGAAGAAGGACCGACAAACAGCATACCAATTCAGGAAGAAGCAAATCAATAACAAACAACAACAAATCCATGTAAAAACCGTTCACATTAATCCACAACCCGTGAAACTTACTATAAAAGACGGAAAAACAATTTATCATATTCAAATACCTAAAACAGAAAATTCACAATTAATTCAAGATTTTATGAAAAGTTATTTGCAACCAAATCGTAAATATTATATTATGTTCGATTTAGAGGAAACTTATAAACAATTTTGTAGAGAATATTGTAACCTTTTCGGACAGAACGGACCTGAAATTATACGATGTACAAAACAATTAGAAGTAGTAGAAGATGAAGAAGAACGGAATGAATTAATAAAAAATCACCACGAAGGAAAAACAAACCACAGGGGGATTAATGAAACTATTTCCTATTTACAGCGAAGATATTATTGGAATAAGATGGATACGCAAGTAACAAATTACATTAATAAATGCGAAATTTGTAAGAAAGCAAAATACGACCGAAACCCGCCTAAATTGCCTCTGAATTGAACTGAAACATACGAAAAACCATTCGAAAAAATTCACCTAGACACCTTTTCTGTACAAAATTCCAACTTTTTAACAATTGTAGACGCCTTTACAAAAATGGGTCAAGCTTATCATATAGAAGGTAAAACAGCAATTGAAATATTTAACAAGTTGTTAGATTTCTTTTCACACTATGGTATACCAAAATCTATTACTATGGATAATGGTACAGAATTTGTAAATCGAACTATTCAAAGTTTATTACATGATCATAAAATTCAGATTCATACAATAACGCTGCATAACCCACAATCTAATGGTATTGTCGAACGTTTTCACGGCACACTATTAGAACATTTAAGAATATTAGTGCAAGAAATAAATGAACCAGTAACAAATCTTATGAAGTACGCAATAATTGCATATAACAACAGTATACATTCTATCACTAAACATACACCATTTGAATTGTTATTTGGTCACACAGCAAATTTAGATCCTTTCGATCTACAATATCAATCGGAATATTATGAACATTACAGCAATTTACATAAAGAAAGAATGAAACGCCTCTACGACGTAATTAAAAATGATACTCGAATTAGAAAAGAACAAGTAATTACTAAACGAAACGCTAACATCCCCGAAATACCCTTCAAAAGAGGACAGCATGTATACTTAAAACAATCCAAAAGAACGAAACTTGCAAACAAATATGCCGGACCATATGAAGTAATTGAAATACGTCCGAATCATACATCCATTGTTAAAAATTTAAAAACTAACACTGAAATCATTATACATACAAACAGGTTAAAGCAGCCACCTGTTTCAGATCCTGTGTCCTCATAGGACTAGCTGTGCTACAAGAACAAGATGGAATATCCATTACAAAAATATCCAATAATCCAGGAATTCTACCATATAAATTAGGTACCGCAAAAATCAAAGATAATACATGGACGCTAGTAAAGAAAATAAATCTCGAACAAATATTAGAAGAGTACAGGAACTTACAAACCATGGCGAATAAATTAAATTCATCGTATTACGCAGAAAAATCCGAAAAATGGTATATCACAGAAATGCATAATTACCGTTACATTATTAATCACCTGCAAGAAGAAATTGAAAGTCTACTTGAACAAATTTTACCAAATCATAGACAGAAGAGAGGAATAATAAACGGATTAGGCTCAATAATAAAAGTAATAACTGGAAATATGGATCAAGAAGATGCTGAAAGAATAAATCAACAAATTCAAGACCTACAACAAGGACAGAAAAACAACGCGAAGGTATTAAAGAAACAAATATCGTTAGCTAAAAACGCAATGGAATCGTTTAACGACACAATATCAGGCTTAAAACATAATCAGATTGTAATGGAAAGCAGAATCCTTCAAATATCCAAAGTTATAACAGAATCGCAAAAATATACAAACCGATATGATATAGTTCTTCAATCAGTTATTTATTCTCAATTGACAAATAGCTTTTCCATGATTGTTCGAACTCTATCAGAAATTAGAACTGCTCTTGTATTTGCCAGAATAAATGTAATGCATCCATCTATTATGGAACCACACCTGCTATTAAAAGATTTCGCATCAATCACCAACTTTCAATTAGTATTGCCATTAAATCCAACAACAGCAAATATAATGGTATTAGAATCCCTCATCGACATCAAAGCTTATCAACAAGATTCCACGATTATTTTCCTCCTAGAAGTACCACTAGTAGACCAACATAACTATGATCTTTATCATCTATATTCACTACCGATACCAATCAATAACGCCATGAAATTTATAATACCAACCACACACTATGTATTATACAATGAACAATATTACGGTAATTTAAATGAAAATTGTAAAGAAATTCTGTCATCTAAATTTTTATGTAATAACGTAGAATTATTACCTATATCTCATGAAAGTCCATGTGAAATTCAAATAATTATGTTAACCAATAATTATCAAAATTGTAAGCAAATTTCAGTGAATTTGAATGATGTTAAAACACAAAAAAATTGAAAATAATAATTGGATTGTTGTATCACCAGGTCAAAATAGATTAACGTCATACTGTAATGATAATCAATATATTAGAATTATAGAACAAACAAATATTATTCATATCCCTTTAGGATGTAGTATTAGTATTAAAGGAAAGTTAATAAAAAATGCACAACTGGTTAAAACTAATCAGCTTAAACCGCTTCAATTTGAATATAATATAAAATTAGATAAGAATAGCAGCCGAAATATTACAATTAATTCCTTAAATTTGGAAAGAATCAATTTAGAAAAAACAAATAAAATTTTAGAAGATTTTAACGTATTAGAAGACGAGATAGAAACTGTAACACCAATAATAAGCAATAACCCTAGTATTTGGACAGTTATATTGTATGTAATATTAATAATAATTTTGTTGTATATTGTAATTAGCTTTGTAAAAGGTAGGAAACTAAATTCGTTTTATTGTTTTACTAAAAAAGTTAAATCTGACAATGATCCCCAAAATTTAAATACTAAAGAATTTAAATTTTGAACTTAACGGGGGAGGTGTTACGCTGCAGCTGCTATATGTTAGGTATATAAAATTATCATTGTAATATTATCACTGTTCTTAGAATATAAGATAGCGACGCTGCACTTTAATGTGATGCAGTTTATATTGTATTTTAAATAGTTAGTTCTACATTAACCTTTGATGTAATAACTCCGGCTCGCGTGGAATAAAATTATTTTTATTTTTAAAAAGACTTTTGTTTGAACCGAGTTCGTAAATCAGGTATAGGTATAAGTTGATTTTCTTGTTGATCTTCTGAAGCCTAATACAAAATTTCAAGCAAAATTACAAAGTACTTATGTTGAATATTGCGTATGATGGAACAGAAGACGAAAAATGTATGCTGAGGCATGGTAACAATTTCCCGGCAGGAGATAACATTGCTCATTTTTTCAATGACAATTTCAGGACTATGAAGATGAAGACTAATGTATATAGACTTTACTAATACAATAATATATAAGCTGTGTCTTCATAATACAAGAAGAGAAGTTTATTTATTCTGTCATAATTCACTAAAAGGATTTTTCCGTATCCTATGTGATATTCATAAAAATTACATGAGTACCGTAGATCAGACCCACGAAACTGTAACTGCATTTCTGAAACAAAACTGTCCACATATAAAAGATGTTCACTCCTTCAGTTATGAAAGTAGGGTGAAATATAACATTAAATGCAATTTAGTAAATCATTTTTTGCATGAGAAGGCTTTTAAAGCTTAAAGGTAATTTTCTACAACCAAGCGTGGAAAAACAGAATATCATGGAATAGAGAGTACTATCAAACGTTTAACTGAGGACGAAAGTCTTCAAGGATATCTAGACAAACGAATTAATGTTTCGAGCTTTCCAAAGTAAATATGATACATACAACTTCCAACTTGTTTTTGAAGAACCAGTTTATTCTTATTTTGGCAGCAAGTCGCATCTAAGATGATCAAAGTCTACCAAGAACAAGATCGTCGGGAAATTGACTGAAGCCAGACGAATCAATACTGATGAAAAACCTGTTCTCAGATTCAGTAGCAAACTTTACTTGCGGAATTTTATTCCATGATTAATTTGACATAAAATAACCCGTGCAACTAATGCTGTACAATTTACTAAAATTTTGTACTAATTTGTGTTGAATACGTTACTAATCATAAGAAGGGTGTCTTTTCGCACAAGCAACAGTATCGTAATGAACAGCCTACACCAATGCTCACGAAATAAACAACAAATTAACAATATGCAATGAGATTGGTTTATTTTGAGGATTTTGTATAGAGTACAACAATCACAAACAAAATATTCGCTTAAATATACAACTGTATACCTACAATCGATGGATTGATCTTAGTAGTTGATCTAACGGTAGTATCAACTTCGTTTTTCATATAAAATATTCTACAAAAAAATAATAAACTAGATATTAGGTTAGATTGGCGATTAAACCTAAAATAAAACAAAAATAAGAAAATTAATTCGTTTTGACATTTCTTTTAAAAAGTAATAACATTATTTCAGATTAAATAGCGATTTAATTATTTACCAAAAACTTATTGCATGGTAATAAATATCTCTTGTAACGGGACGCGGTATTTTATATTATTTTATTTTTCAATCGCATTAACCTGACAAGGGAAACAAGTATTTATTAAATGTAGTAAAAAAATGTTATTTATGATTTAAGTAATGAAATGCACCTATTCGAATATATTCCGAAATTATATATATATGTTCCCGATGTTAAAACGTTCATATAATTATAATAGTTTGAAATTGAAATAGTTTTAACCGTCAACTGTAAAACATGTGACTTATGGTGTAAGCTGTACCTGCGTAGGGATTCGCATCGTTTCCTCCGCTAAAAAAGAACACTTTTTCGCTAGGCCACCACGGTGTGTAGTTCGCTTCGCGGTTACCTATACATATTTGCCAGTTCAGGGCTAGTTAGTGTACCAGTTTTATTACGTTTGTTAAAATTAATCAGTATAAAAAGGCCGTGTTCACGGGGATACCCCGCACGAAGTCACAAATAAAAATACTGATAAGCAGCAAACAAGAAAGGACACGCCCGAAGCCCATAGACTAGGCGAAGAAGGAAGCGGACATCTTGGTGGATCGAATCAACGCCAGCAAGTATACGCAGATAAGCGAAGAATACGTACGTACAGGTATTTGGCCAATAAACTATTATATGCTACGAATACGAGCTCGTAATAAATAGAATAATTTGTATTAAAGCTAAATTGATTCCGCGTTCGTTGTTAAGTTCATTATCACGTATCTATATTTTTTTCGTTGTAATTATTTAGAAATTAAACGCGTGCGTAGTTATAGTAAGAGTAAGATAGGTGCATCGTTAAGGTTAAGATTCTGTTCAATATTTTCTAACTTTTGTATTTATATATTTATTCAGTTATTTTATTTAATATATTTGTTATTCGTTCATGTGTTGCACTTTCATTTATTCAGTGGTCAATCAGATTGCATGTTTTGTGTTATTAATTATTGTTTAAATACTGTAAATCCTCCATTTACCGCACGCACCTGAGAACGTATAAGGAGAAGATTATAAGAAAGTTTGTAAAGTCAGTATCTGTTTTCTTGATTACGTTAGAGCAATTGCGACCGACATTTTGCTAGTCAGGGGAATTAGTTTATTCATTTCGGTATCAGTAACGTCCGTCGTTGTGGGTTCACAGGGGGATTTGTTAACTTACCGTGGCGCCCAAGCTTATAAACACATATTATCACAAAATAAGTCCGTGTTGTCACAATATGGCGACCAACTGAGGGCTCGTTTGGAGGTATATTCGAATTTTTATTTGTGAAATTTTAATATTTTGTGTAAAATATTGTGTTTAAATTATTTTAGGAAGTTTCGTGAGTTGTTTTACATTTATTTTAATATTTTGTGTATTTTACCAAACGCGAAATACACTGGGGTGGTCATAAGTGACGGATCATTTCAACATACACTAGTGGTCATAAGTGACGGATCGTACCAAAATAGGCACGGTTACGTATAAAGACGTGATTTTTCGCTAGTAAATGTTCAATATACAGTGTGAGTCAGAATATTGTCGCGTTAAAGTATTTTTTGAATAAAGGAGTGTTTATTTAAAATAAATTTTTGAATTTCGACGATTTATATACCGAGGGTGTCGTACCTAACGGGTTACAATAAAAATATTTTGTGCAGAAAATATCAAATATACAGAGGGGTACGAAAGTTTTAGACAATAATTATACCGGACGTGTCAAGTACAAGGTGTTGTTTTTGAAATACAGTGTTGATCACAAATAAAGGTGCAATTTTTGTTAGTGGATTATCATATACAGGGTGTGCCGAAAGTGTATGTACACGCTAGGGGGTGATCAGGAGTAGAAATTCAAGATTTTTTCTTCGTGTTTAGCCTTGTTGTATTATTTTAACTTTTGTTGCATTTTTATCCGAGCCGCGTTGTATTTAGTATATTGTTATTAAATAAAGAGGTAAAAAAGATATTGGTATTTTTTGTCAATAACAAAGGAAATTAATAAAATAAAGGAGTTTATGTACCTAAGAAGCGGAAGAACGCTAAGAAAAGAAATGGCTACCGGAACGTCTACTATCGAATCTGTCGGTGAAGACACTACTAGTCAGAAGGACCAAGAGGAATTTGGAAATACCATCTCAATAGAAGCGGAAACAGAAACGACGCTAATACAAGGTGCAAGTAACATCAATGACTTGTTCGCAGCCATGAAGCAAATGATGGAACAAACTAGAGAAATAAACCGACAAATAAGAGAAAATGCTGAAGATAATAAACAAAATAATGAGCACTTGAGGAAAAAGATAGATGATACGGCCGAAAAACAAACGAACGAAAAAGATAGACGATATAAGACTACAAAATGAAAAGAATAGTGAGCAATTGAATAGGAAGTTAGACGACGTGAGGAAACAAACCAGAAAAGATATTGAAGAATCGCACCAACAAATATATAATAAGATGTTAAAGAAGCAAGATGAAATGCGGGAAGAATTGGAAGATTTCAAAGAAAAGACTAAAACCGAATTGGAAAAGGACATAGAAATAAAAGTCCAGAAGCAGACATCCATACTAAGAAAAGAATGGGAAATTACATGGAATGATGAAAGAGAAGAAATTAACCATGAAGTAAATAAAAAAGTGGAAGCAATTCAACATGACCTGGAAAAGAAGGTTGGAGGAGTTAGGAATGGAGCGCCGATAAATATAGGGAGAATAGTTGAAGAAAGAAAACTTCCTACATATAACGCTAGCAATAAAGGTACCCAACCCCAAGAGTTCCTAGAAGCTATGGACAGACATTTTAAAATCCGAGCAACTCCTGAAGACCGCAAATTGGATTTTGCCATAGACCAGTTGGAAGGTGATGTGGCAATATGGGCAAACAGTAAGAAGAGCCAGTGGTCTACCTGGGAAGATCTTAAGCAAGATCTATTAAGGATGTATTGGTCCGACGGCGTCCAGAAGAGAGTGCTAGCGGAATTGTTAAGACCTAGAATTTATAATAGCCGTTTCGGTACAATGACTCATCACGCGTGGTACTGGGTAAAGAAGACGCATTATATGGACCCACCGATCAGTCAATCTCTATTGATAGAAGCCTTAATAAAGCATTTCCCATTTGAAGTAGAGAATATCTTATTAGGATCCAAAATTGAAAAGGTGGAGGAATTGATAAACATACTGGAGAGAATCCAAGATAGAGACTACAGGCCAAATAGGGGAGACGATAGACGCGACAACCCAAGAAACATCCAGATGTTCAATAGGGGTAGAAATTCTAATAGAGGAAGGGGCCATGATAGGGGCAGGAGACCTCGCAATCCGTCACCCTACTCCGATTCGGGAAACGAGGAAAGGCAGAAGTAAGAGCTCCCAACCTTCTGCACCTAAAATTAGCGGAGCCTATGAAACGAGTTACCTTGCAAAAATATACACCTGATCGAGACACCCAAATACGAGATAGAAGATTATACCTACAACAACTGGCGTCCATTTTAAACAGAAACTGTCCTGAACATGAAGAAGAAACCAATACCGACTTGGAAAAGAGCGTAGGAATGGAAGTCGAAGATCAATCGTCCGTACTGAAGCAGAAAACTGTTAGCTCGCAATACCCGATTGAAACAACTATAGAAAAAAATATGACCATGAGCACCCAAATAAATCAAGACGTCTTAAGTGCCAGATGGGATAGGATGCAACAAGAACGAGAAAAGGCGAGACAACAGGCCGTAGAAAAAGAGACAAACAACTGGATGACAACATACTTAGAGACACAATTAGTGACACTTGAGCATGGAAATTATGAAAAATCAGATGACACAAAATCACACAATGTATTGATGGACCAATGTGATCAGCAGAATATCGTAAACCAAAGATTGGACTTTGCCGAAAACCAACGGAAGGCTAACGTTGCGATAGATGTCACCAGCTGCAAAAGACAACTGAAGACTTTAGAAAATATAGAAGGCAAACGACCTGAACACTTGATCAAACAATTCATCAAAGATCAAAATAGGACTAATAGACCCAAGGATGGAAAAATATTATTAGCCGAGGAACGCCTGCAGAATAGAGCGGCCCAACTAAGAAATAGCCACAACCATAAAATCAATTCGATAATATACCGAGAAGGAAAAAGTGCGCCAGCGCTCGTAAAAGACAGGAAGGAATTTCTTCAACTGTACGACAAACCTGACGCAATATTACGACTAGTGGATGAAAATGCTTGTTGGCCAGGTGATCCGGATAAACGATATGCAACGGATTGGAACCAACTTATGACGATATAAGAACCGATCAAGGACCTAACGAATGAGGATTGTATATATGTAAATAATAGTGATTAACTACTTTTTCCTTGATAAATAACGAGGACGCTACGGTATCGCGAAAAAAGTAAGGGGGGTACTGTAACGGGACGCGGTATTTTATATTATTTTATTTTTCAATCGCATTAACCTGACAAGGGAAACAAGTATTTATTAAATGTAGTAAAAAAATGTTATTTATGATTTAAGTAATGAAATGCACCTATTCGAATATATTCCGAAATTATATATATATGTTCCCGATGTTAAAACGTTCATATAATTATAATAGTTTGAAATTGAAATAGTTTTAACCGTCAACTGTAAAACATGTGACTTATGGTGTAAGCTGTACCTGCGTAGGGATTCGCATCGTTTCCTCCGCTAAAAAAGAACACTTTTTCGCTAGGCCACCACGGTGTGTAGTTCGCTTCGCGGTTACCTATACATATTTGCCAGTTCAGGGCTAGTTAGTGTACCAGTTTTATTACGTTTGTTAAAATTAATCAGTATAAAAAGGCCGTGTTCACGGGGATACCCCGCACGAAGTCACAAATAAAAATACTGATAAGCAGCAAACAAGAAAGGACACGCCCGAAGCCCATAGACTAGGCGAAGAAGGAAGCGGACATCTTGGTGGATCGAATCAACGCCAGCAAGTATACGCAGATAAGCGAAGAATACGTACGTACAGGTATTTGGCCAATAAACTATTATATGCTACGAATACGAGCTCGTAATAAATAGAATAATTTGTATTAAAGCTAAATTGATTCCGCGTTCGTTGTTAAGTTCATTATCACGTATCTATATTTTTTTCGTTGTAATTATTTAGAAATTAAACGCGTGCGTAGTTATAGTAAGAGTAAGATAGGTGCATCGTTAAGGTTAAGATTCTGTTCAATATTTTCTAACTTTTGTATTTATATATTTATTCAGTTATTTTATTTAATATATTTGTTATTCGTTCATGTGTTGCACTTTCATTTATTCAGTGGTCAATCAGATTGCATGTTTTGTGTTATTAATTATTGTTTAAATACTGTAAATCCTCCATTTACCGCACGCACCTGAGAACGTATAAGGAGAAGATTATAAGAAAGTTTGTAAAGTCAGTATCTGTTTTCTTGATTACGTTAGAGCAATTGCGACCGACATTTTGCTAGTCAGGGGAATTAGTTTATTCATTTCGGTATCAGTAACGTCCGTCGTTGTGGGTTCACAGGGGGATTTGTTAACTTACCGTGGCGCCCAAGCTTATAAACACATATTATCACAAAATAAGTCCGTGTTGTCACACTCTATAAAGATCCGTACGTAACAAACTAAACAAAACACATTTATCTGCAATAAATCAAGAAACCATAAATTACATTAAGTAAACATCATAACAACAGATAAACAAGATTTATGCATACCTAACCCGCGAAGATTGTACAGAATTAACTCACAAACCTTGTCTTTCACATAATATGGTTTACCTTACAAATTCTGAGCTATTCATGAGCAAAAGATAAATTACATTAGCGATGCGCAGATTTGATAAAATTCTTAAACTTACTGCTGAAACACGCAACATATGATAACCGCATGTTTATTTATTAGGTGTGTTAAAATGATAACTTTTGTCGGGATATTGGCGGTTAATACAATGACGATTTATGTACATACATACCATATCTGACCGTGTAGTAATAACAATACAATGCTCACCGTACGTGAGAATAATGTATATATGATTTATTGAGACGTATTGATGTAGAAAATATAGTGGTATTACTATAAAAGAAATCAAATTAATGTCTTAGAGTACACCGATAGCCTTTTATATCCGTATGCAGATATCTATGGAAATATGTATGTTGCATACGTTTGACTATTATACAGAGTTCTTATACATATAATGCCTTAGATTCAGTCTTGGTAATATATTTTGAAGAATTGTTTTTGAAAATGCCTGAAACCTACCTGCTGCAATGCAAACAAACTGTACAAACTGGCATTCAAAATTGTGCGAGATAAAGTTCTTGTTTCAAGGCACTGGAAAGTGAGCATTATTACGGAAGCTACATTCGAAACTTAATATGGTTGTGTCTAAAAACGAACCCTACACATGTACAACATCAACTAGTTACGTCTGTAGTGATTTACACAAAGGATAAGTACTACAAGTGTTTTAATTAGGTTTATCTGCTGGCTCATTAGTTTAGAAAATTGAACACATTTCGTAGTGTTTCTAATTTGTTTTGCTCCACGCAACTGCCTACAACAAATGATGGAGGTATAATAAGCCTGTTTAAAGTATCTATATAAGTATATTGGGCGCAGTTTCCTCTATGATTTGCGTTAATCACCATTACTTAAAATGTGTTCAATTCAATAGTATTTTTTTCTATGACGAGTGTATTTTGTCGTGCCCTCTAATGAACAGTACTAACTTTGCGTCAAATTCGAAATCGTAAATCATCAGAGCTCAGAAATAGCATGAATTAAGTGTTGTACCGTACAAACTTTAATATAATTATTATTATGAAAGTTGCAGTTTTGATTAACAACTTCACAACAAATGCTGCATTGCTCAGGTGAGCATTAAAGATGTTTTGAAACACGTATAGATATGTTAAATAGTTATAAACTATTATCCAATTTGATAAGGTGAAAAATGATAGTCCTTTATTTCACGTATCATATCAAAAACAAAACCATTTTAGTTTGCTAATATATGATGCCAGTAAAATTGAAGTTATAAAAGTTTATGTTAAGTTGTTTTATTAAGTTTAAGTCTTAATTAAAGATTGGTATCATTGGATAAAATCGACACTTTCACATGTACGCACACTAGGATCCCTAACGTCTAACACATCTAGAAAAATTCGCATGACAATCAATCCAACTTGTCTAAGCCAACATGTTGAAAAAACTACATCCTCAATACGGACGAAGAATTTTGGGTAGCAGCAAATTGATCGTTAATTACCAAATTATTATCAGTTTGGCTTTCTGGGCATTTGGAAATAAATGGCAGTGGAATAACATCAAGAAAAACAATTCGTGAAAAATAATTCACTCTTAATTTACATCACTAGGGTAGAGTAACTTATCGTCGAAAATATTATCAATTGATATAACCACAATATCCTTTTTAATTTGTATCCCTAGGTTTTCTCAAAGAGTCTTTGCCGTGTATAGAAAGTCTAGCTTTTTTGAAGAAATTTATTTAAGTGACTGTGTTCTGTGCAGAAATAATATATCTAAAATATCTTGCTTTTTTAGTAAAAAAACAACTATTGTTTTTCTGGGATTGATATTTAATCTTTCTCCAATGCACCATGTGCTAATGATATTAATGGTATTTTGTATTAGGTTAGAGATATTAGTGGTCTCATCCTTGCTAGTGATAAACATGTAATCTGTGTTGCCTTCATCATCAAAGCCACCTTCGTGCAACCATCTGAGCAAGTGATTAGTTACCAAACACCAAAGCACAAGTAATAATACCCTGATATTTTACATAATGTAACTATAGTTTTCCAATTCACAATTTTTTCGTCATTGTTTCATCACAGCATATGAAATTACTGTTTTACATGTGCAAATCGTCAAAAAAGTAGACGGCGGTACTGATCGACAAGGAATAGACTAAAAAATAATAAAAGGTGATCATTTGTTTCAGAATTTGACTAGGTACATATGAACCGGAAAATTTATCTCGTCGTCTGAAGAGGAATTACAGATGAAAGAAAGTGATAGATGCCCTAATTGTATTTGTAAATCAATATGATGTAAAGAATAAAACATTGTATAAAGTTGAGTAGTGTCATTTAAATATGCCTGTTGCCTGAATGGTTTTGCCATAGTTTATTGACTCTAAATATTACTAAAAGTGTCCTGGTTCTACCCAAGTATTTTTTATCTCATACAGATAAACATATTCAGTAATGGTTTTTACCATCAATTCCAGTATCATCATCAATAGTCGAAGGCATTATACAATTAATACTGGAGTGATCTTGTGGATACAAGTGCAGCTAAAGTTGATTCACTCTCAGTTCTTACCCATATATATGTATATACCCACCCATTTATAGTAATCCTGGTGTATTCGCTTAGTTCAGAGTATTTCCGAAACTCTTACCCGGCACTGCTCTAATCTTATTTTGATGGATGGAATTCAAAAATACTTTTGTAATCGCTGCAAACAAGTCGAAGTCAGTTGTCATTCATCTACCCTTAAGATCCATATACGAAAACATGTATATGATATCCAAACGCGTTATCGCTTGTTTACGTAGAACTATAGTGCTGCAGTACAAACTAGTAACCAAAATTATTCCTAGGATATATGTATTAATAGAAAGTAGATTTGTCATCATTGACAAACGTAAAGCTTTGTAATCTCTGAAGTGCATATACAACTATAAAAAAACCTAAACTAGATATTACAGAATAAGCAGTATTAATGCTAGAAGTTCATTTATATCGTCGGTGTATTAATAGTGAAATAAAGAAAAAAAATACGTTTTCTCATATTCGTAATTACACAATATAACAAGGGTGATAATTAAAAGAGTCATTATGGGGATATTTTTTCTTCTTTGCGACAGGAAATCGCGATGACATCCTGTTTTGTAATCGACATGGTGATAGTTGTCGCTTTGCTGGGTCAGTGTCCTACACCCACACTATAATTATAAGTATAATTATAGCAGGTCCTAGACAGGTCCGGTAGGTAGCGGACCTGTCAAAATAGATATATTACATGCTCTAGCGATTCAAAATATTAATAAACATGTATCAATGTTCATTAGAATAACTTATACACAAATAAGTGGTTTCTTGATAAAAATTTTAACTATCCAAAAAATATTGATAGATTTCCTACTACTAGTACAGTTAGTGCCTTTATATTTTTAACACACATATATGTAGATATAGATCGACTTCAAAATAGTGTTACGAATGTCACTTGTTCCCATAAAACAAACAAGCTCCTAATGGTGTAACATTTTAAGATTAGAATATTGAATCAGCTAAACCTACTTCCTAAACCTCCTAAAAATATATTCTCATCAGTACAGAAAATTAATCTCAAGAACAAAGCTTTCACGTTACAAACTGTTTATATTATGATTAAGAGAAATCAATTCCCGGGCAAGCCAAACCAATAAAGACTGCAATAATTCATGCTGTTGCTGCGTTATCTACGTATGAATCGGTCTAACATGATCGCTTCTATGGCACTTTAACAATTCGCAATAAAATCAGTTTAACACGTCTAAATCATAAAATCTTTTTACTACTTATGCTTCAAGAAGCAATAAGAAAAAGAGCAGTTTATTGTGGTATTGAACTCGATACGCCACGGCAGTAATGAGAACGTCAATGAACTACGTTTACCTGTTGCAAAAGTGAGAACCAATCGATTAGACGATGAAAATTTGTTAAGATTCATCCTCATTTGTTTTTAATGTCCATTGCTAATAGCAAATTTCTAGTTTCTCTGAAATTAAGCGAAACTAAAAAGAAAGTTATTATTACTGGTGCTTATGGCCTAAAACGCGCTTAATGCGAATATACAAAATTATATGATTGGCGCTTTATGATAGGGAAGTAAGTGGGGCGCTGTTAACTACATATTAGGGTTGATTGAAAGAATACATAAAGATGGTATAAACTGTCTACGTTTATTTTTGTATAGTGATTGCCATTTTTAAGTTTGCATTTAACTATGATTTTTAAATATAATAAGCTTTTCAATAGGTTTTTTGAATTGCTTTACAATAGTTTATTTTATTGATGAATGATTTTTGTATAAAAAGTAAGAAACAAGAATAACACGTACGTAAACTCAATTTTTACATAAAAAAAAATCCTAAATTAAAATGAACGGAATATTAAAATAGGAACACTGAATATTAACACTCAAGGTAATAAATGTTTAAAGTGTCCTCCTCCAGCTTCCAAACAGCAAGCAAGTCCATCATAAAAATTGTGTCTTACATTTACCAACATATCGGATGTGATTAACTGCAGCAAACAATTTCGAATTTTGATTTTGAGATCATCTAAAGTATGTGCTCTTTCGTCTTCAAGACGGTAAATCTGCGACTTTACGTATCCCCGTAAAAAGAAATCATTTAAGCGATTGTACCATTTTTCGAAATTATACGATCACCAAATGTATTTTATAAGATCCTCAGCGCAATTCTACTCTGATGTGCAGGGTAGCCATCATGCTGGAACCAAACGTCTTCTATTACAACACTAGGTCTCGCGTGAAGAGCAGGAATAATATTTATTTTGCAGTAATTGCAAATATGTATGCACTCCAAACATTTAATTTTTTTGCGGATATTGTGTTTGAGCATCGTATGTAATGTGTTTATTTGATCATGATCAATATATTACTTGTTCAGAATTATGGTGTCCATGTAACACAAAGGTAGATTCGTCTGTAAATAAAATATTAGAAACAAAATTCTCGTCCCGACATTTCAATGATATCGGCGCAAAACTCCGTGAAATATTTCATTGGTTTTGTTAATGCGATAGGAATGGAATTTATTCTTTTTTAATATCTTTCTTACAGTTGTAGATCCAACACCAATTTGTTGAGGCATTTGTGTTGAGGTTAAACGGCAATTTTTTCGGCAGCGGCATATCATGTCACGATCAAGTATATTATTTCTCCTTGCCCTTTTATGTAGGGTAGGTGAAACACAACCGAATTGTTCGAAATTTTCCTTTATGCGGTGAAGTGTATTTAAAGAAGGTATTGGTCGATTTTCAAATGAATCAACAAACATGCGAATAATTTCTGCAAACGAGTGCCCTCCATAAAACCATTTCACTATCTGTACTTTTTCTGCAGTAGAATACTTCATACTTAAATTAAAAATACCATAAATGATAACTTGAAAGTATTTCTAGCCACCTATTAGCCACATCCCGGCTAATTGGTGCACGATTAATTGCCTGAAGCTAAGTGTATCTAAAACAGAGTTAGAATCTAAACACTATAAAAAGTATACATACGTCATCATGCATATAAACCGATATTGGTTCGGACAAGTCTACTCGTTGTGGGTAGAGTAAGTACTCAGTGGCGTGCAGGCGTGTCACTCACAATCGAACCACAGCTGCGTTGAATAGTGCTATTGCTAACTTTCCCGCCACTGGTTTCAGATGTCACGGATATCTGTTATGGCCGTCTGCACCGCATTGTTTAAGCGCAGCTTACGCCTAATACCTTAATGGTAAAGCTGCGCTTAAAGAATGCGGTGCAAACGGCCATTAGTGAGGTATATGTACTTCTTAAAGTGTTTAGATTCTACTTCGATTTTCACTTATAGTGGTGGAAGGTGGTAGTAGTCTGTATTCACCATTCAATAGAAAATCGATTCTGGAGGGAGACTGAGTTAATTTTCTCTCTTTGACAGTGGATTCTAAGTTAAAATTCGATACGAATTGCTTGATGTTGAAGAGTAAACTGAATTCTGCATTTTACGGTATCGAAAACTTAGAAATAGCGTTGATATGGATTCACTTAGACTATTTTACTTTGCATATATACATAGAATCCTGCTTCCGGTATGGCTTGATATTTTGAGGCTCGGTACCGAGTGCTAATAGAATCTTGGTTATGCCACCATCTGCGTCATGTCGTCCATTATTTAAAAATTAAATTAAAAAAAATATTTTTCCTTTAGCCTCGCTATATATCTATGAAGTGTTTTTTTAAATAATGAAAGGCACGATGATCAGTATACCGATAAGTTCTAGTTTTTTTTTACTATAGCATATCCTTCATTAACACATAATTCTTAAATAGTAAAACCTACTAGGATATACAAAACGATGATTAATGTTACTTTCACATTAGTAAGATTTACAATTAGGTTTGTTCCCTGAACAACAGCTGTAGTGGGTATTATGACAACCTTTTTATCTCAAATTTACTATGTCCTTTGTCACGTATACATGATTAAATAGTTTTAAAAATTTGAAATTCTATACATTTTTTAAATGTTAAAATAATATACTTAAATACTGAAATTAAAACAAATTGGCACATTAAAGACCGTAGAAGTAGTAAACATTTAACTTATTCTAATACTTAGTAAATTATAAACAAATGTATAATTAATAGTTTAATTGATCAGGCAATTAAGTTAACACATCCAGAATTTAGGGAAGACAATTTAAACACAGTACATACATAAATCAATATTAAAAAATACATAACTATCCCAAATAATTTTTTGATAAAAATTATTTTACTAAGAGCAAGCTTGTGAATTCGACAATGTATATTGGAACAAGATATATTTCTTTACTGTGAAAATATTTAGTAATTCAAGCACATCTTTGTCTTATTTTACTCGGAATCTTTTTATTAAAATGTTGCGAGCAAGAAATAAATGTGATGTGGTGTATTTAGTACTAGTTCATCATTTATCTAATCTACGCTTGTAGTTTTATGTATACATACAACGCATGTATGTAGGTACATACATACATATTGTAAGATCTCATAATTATATAATAGACTGTAGAGATGATTCAGAATAATACGTGTATCCTCACTTTATTTTATTCTGATGAGTAGCAATGTTGTATGTATTATACAAAGTTGTATTCATTACACCAATTTTAAATAAAACATACCACATATTGCCCGGTCTTCCAGCAAGTCATCCAGTTATAATTTAGGTACTACGGTGCCGACCTGATTTAATAATTTCAGATCACGGCATGTGTCCTCAACGTCAATATTTAATCGAACATTTATTATTAATAAGATTTTTTAGAGTAATTCTATTTAATGCGTAATCACAATCGGGAAAAAATATTTATCATATCAAAACGTTTAATAGTAATAGCAACTAAACCGAATGGCTAATAAATAAGTATATACATATAACCGACGGCTTAACAACCATTCTTGAATATACCAATATTTTTAATAGCACAACGTGGTCCTTTATGCTCTTGAACAAAAGGAACTATCACTATAAGACAAAATACGTCTATTTTTATTTTTTTGACAAGACAATACCACAGTTGGCGTATATTAAGTTGATAACTATAAAGATAGGCGGCTATAAAGTCTTGTGAAATTGATCAATATCAAAAACGAAATCTTAAGAACGCTATGGTCGATGATGAATCAAAGTGATAAATTAATCACCACTGTTATTGTATTCCTTTAGCCAAATATAATATCAACATTTCATAGCTCTTCTATTGGTCAATTTCACAAAGTCTTAGCGATTTTTTTAATTCGCAATCACCGTACGTAATACAACTGACATTGCTTTAAAACATTTCGCACTACATTACGAATATAAATTTTAAAAGCGGTAGATATTAATACACTATACAAAATATTCTCTCATTTTGTTCATATCAATAGCAGTATTCATATGTTCCTATAAGAAAGAAATTAATAATTAATGTCAAATCAGACGAATGGTGCTTACTGATCTAGTAAGCCAAAATACGGTTGTCAAATAGGAACAAGCTCAATCGTCACCATCACTAATGTTAACTACAGACAGTGCGCTACAAAATAATAGAGGAACACTGGTGTTGGTTTTGTTGATTGAAAATTCCGATATTGCTAACATGCAGTCCCAATTGCACCACATACGAATTACAATTATTTGAAGTCGAAGGATATTCAACACACCGCGCTTAAAATTTTTCATAAACGATTGTATAATTTTTGCAAAACAATCAATAGTTATACTGCGGACTAACCGATATTGTAACAATTGCACAATATGTACAGTGAGGTGCAAAGATATCCGGACACGTCTAGATAGAGAAATACCCTGCGCTCAATACTTTATTCCAAGAGCCGCAGGGCACTTACTACCTGCTGAGTGTAACCGTACTTTTTCGCTCTTACAATAACATTGCAATATACAAATGCGTAAACGTATATACACATCGGATATAGCATAAATTGAAATATAGGAAATTAAGCTTTTGTAGCGTCAAGTAGATGATATTATGATTCCTTATAGTAGCATTACATAAATATAGAGATGAATATCGCGACTATTTTTTGACTTGTTAGTTTTAACGAAAATTAGTCAATATCTAAAATATACATACTACTCCTCTAGTTAATAATAAATCACTCAACTTACTGTAATAGAAGTTATAATGGAAACTAAAATTTTAAGGTTTCATAAAGGTAGTAATATAGAGATAATTCAATTCTGTTTAATAATAAGTAATGTGTTTATATTTATTTATATTTTTGACATGTAGTAAATGTTCTTATTTATGGTTCTATATACGATTTTGTTGTATGAGTTTTAGGTTAGTTGTAAGGTAAAATAGAGAACAACTTACTAAAAAGTGTTTTGACAGATTAACAGCTTTTAACTCAATTACATATTGAGAATAAAAATATTTCATTTACATTATAATTAGTATAAATAGTAGATAAATATAGTTTAAAATGATAAAAGCGATCTGGAGCTTTCGCCGATCGCTTACTGAAAATATAAAAACCCTCATATCAGCACAAAATTCGAAACAAAATTTCTCAAAAATAGCCAGTTCCATATAATAAGGATGCTGCTGTAATTAAAACTACATTTAAACATATACAAACGCGTATTGACGAATTACGTGTAAAACCAAATGTGCCCGTATAGTAATATAATTTTAGTAATACCGTACCTAGTTTTAAAAACATTTTTCATCTGAAGATGATTCACCTAATACAAGCGCAGGTAACAACAGGTAACTTATTTAATTAGAAATTTCATTTAAATACTTCTTAGTATTACTAAAACCCAAATACCTACATATACATATTATATGAAGAAAAACGTAAGAAGAGATTAAAGATGTATGTATGTTATGAGTATTTGTCAAGTTTATAGGTGCTTATGATTGGATAATCCACAAACACAACTCTATTAATCTATACAACTTATTCTAGAATTAAAGTGTAGTATTCTGTTGAACATTAATCATTTATTTTATACACAAACATTCTTATTGTTGTTTTTAATGTTAAAAAATTAATGTAATGTAATATAAATAAAGTTATTTTCACTAAACAGAATTAAACAATTAAATAATTTACTTTCAATTATAACTTCACAAAATATTTTATAAATTTGCAACATAAATAATCAGGTACACCAAAGTCTAGATAAAAAAAGTTGATAATGTATTCTTTCGCGAACGCTTCATTACTGCATCTTATAACAAAAGGCACCTGATAGTTTTTCACCTGGTGAAGATATATAATGTGAACATACACATATTACTATTTTGTATCGGAGGACAACAATCTTTTTTTTGTATGTATATTTGCAAAAAAATGCTATTCCTCTTAGTAGGTTGAATGATTACAATTCAATAAAGGAGTCATATATTTATTAATTTTTAGTAAAACGGACAACTCGGAAAATATCCGTGATATAGAACAACCGTCCTAAATTCTAACATTTTAATTCATATAATATATGCGTTTATATAATACAACGTTATTGTACGAGTGATAAAATACGACCCCACCCAGCAGATACTAAGCTGCCCTGCGGCTCTTTGGAATAAAGTATTGAGCGCAGGGTATTTCTCTATCTATACGTGTCCGGATACCTTTGCACCCCACTGTACATACTATCTAATCAAAATCAGAGATATGGTTTTTCTTAAGAAAACTTGAGGATATACCCGACGCCTCACATATTATCAAAAAGAGATTTCGTTTTTGGTGTTTAGTGAAATACGTAGCCTATGGATTCCGTATAACAAATAAAACCAAAAAGCATGGCCAATTTTAATTGACACCATTAAGTTTTTCTCAGAAACAGAAGTATCAATGGGGGAAAGTAATTTTCCCATATCTATTATAGTTATCGAAACTAGCTTCACGCTTTACTCCTCTTCACTCCTTTAAATGGGTCATTTCCCAGAAGTCAGGTAATTTTTACCTCGGATAGCATAGTCCTAATACTAGTTAGGTTTGAAGCAGTTAACCATTAAAACCATTTCCTTACACAACATACGAAAACAGTGTGCTGTGTAATTTTTCTACGTCTTGACGATACTATCTTCGCAAAGTTAGCGACATTAATTTAAACTATTTTTGAACAATAAAAGACAATAGAAATGTATATAACATATAGAATGTTAAAGTCATATAATTTCAAAAGATACGAAATAAAGCTCATCCGTTGACGAACCACTGACGGACGCGTTTGAAGTGTTATTTAAAATATCACTAGTTGATGTTTCCTGAGCTCGCGTTAGAATTGGTCGAAGAAACGTCCCAAGCGGTACAAGTTTACCAATCTGATTATGCGAAATAGGACACAGGTGCACGATGCGGTTCTAATTTAAACTTCAACATCCGCAATTTCATAGAATTTTCGTTGAAATCAGCACGGAATGCGGCGAGTCAAAACAGTAAGCTAATAAAACAAGTTGGATGTATGTATGAGTATGTGTGCATATATGTAATTTGAGAATGAGCCAAAATGCATTACTCTTATATAGTACGTCGAGCAGCAACTGCTAACCGTAAAACGTATACGGTGCATGGAGACCATATGGACATATCGTTAGGGTATGGGACAAATGATGCGTTCAATAATAAACCGTGGAATGCTAATAGCAAACAGTATATATAAGTACATATTTGTAGTACACATTGTTTTAAGTATCTATTGACAGCTTTTTAATGCGCCCTTAAATAATTGGAATGAATGTTCTGTGCGTTTCAAAATATTATTCTTCGAATGAAGACATTTCGGAGAAAACATGTTCTGGAAGATATGTTGCCGTTAGTAAAATCAAACTAAATTCAATTTAATATTCTAGATGTACAATCAGATATATTACCAAAACTAGCTTTTACTTAAACATACATTTCTTTGACCTCAATTCTGTACTCTAATATCCTTTAATTTGTGAATTAAATCCAAAGATTAAATAATTCGGCTGAATTTGTTTCATTTGATGTAAAAAGCTTGTTTATGACTATTCCAATATCTGAATTGAAATCAATTTTAAAATTTAGAATTAAGAAGTGTTGCCCGGATAAAGTATTAAAAATAGAGAATTTTTTCAATTGGTAACAACTATTACACATACATAGATTAACGGCGTGTGTATGGATTGACTATTTTGAAAATATTTTATATTAAGAATTCAAACTCAATACCGTTCCGATTTTAATTTGGTTTAGGTGCGTGGATGACACCTTTTGTATGTGCAATTAATAAAAAATTTAGTTTACTACCACAACCTAATCGTTCGTTAAACTTTCCTGGAATCTAAATATAGCTGATTACTAATAATAATAATAATCATTGAATCCCTTCGACTACACTTGAGCATAAGATACGTCATACAAAATTTAAGATATAACGTACTTATATATGTATATATGTACACATACATTAAAAACAAAGTGGCAAATATAAACATAAAAAACTTAAAAAGAACATACATAGAACATAAAATATGCAAAACACAAAGCGTAAATCAGTCAAACCACATCAAAACAGCCACATTAGCACACAAATATTTCTATTTGCTATTAAATTTCAGAGTCATCGAAGTATTCTTGTAGAGAATAATACACCTTCGAAAGACGAAACCGTTTCATTTGTTATAAGCATTAATTGCCACATACTTAGAATTGCGCTCCGTTAATGTCAATCTATGGAGAGGAATTTCAAGAATGTGTTCATTTCTAGTACTATAATTATGATACCTATTTATTTTATGAAATTCTTCACCATTCTCTCGAACATATAGCACAACTGATAAATCAAAATGCAAGGCAATGTAAGAATCTTTAATTTTTTAAAAAGTTCCTTACAAGGTGTTCTAGGGCTAGCTGCTACCCATTATACGAATTGCTCTTTTTTGTATTTTAAATACTACTTGAATCTGAAACAATACCCCAAGCCCACAACCCATACGAAACCAAGGAGTGAAACGTGAGTAGTAATACATAATTAGAACATCTAAACGCAATTGGTCTCGTAGTCTACTTAACATAAAGCAAGCAGTGTATACTATGGACTATAGCGTTTATAGAAAGCCTAACTCTTGCGATGCTGTAATTCCCAATACCAATACTAGCCACTCCACCAAAATAAAATATACCGATTACCTACTACCTGCGTTACCTGTCAATTTTAATAAAGAACTGAGCATAATAAAGTTAATCGCATCAACGGCAGTAAACTTAGTATTGCTCCAAGATGTGAACCAGTTTTGAAACAATGAATTAAAATTCCATATTTAGGCAAACTTAGTTTAAAATTAATTAATTTTTTAAAGAAATATGACTGTAAGGAAATCTTCTACAACAACAACACATTATGAAACCATTTACTCAATAATAAAACATCGGTCTCTAAATCCGAGATTTCTAAAATAAATTGTAATGATTGCAATAAATTTTATATCTATCAGACGGGACATATGCGCGCGGTGAAATTAAAAATACAATTCTAATATAGCTACAGACATATTGGATACAGGTCAACAGCGTTCGATGGATAATCTGGTGGAGGTCTTGTGTAATTTAAACAACAGCCATAAAATGAATGTTTTTACAAATTACTATATAAGAGACCGTTTATTCTCGAATTTCAATAATACTGTTAACGATCAGATTAAATTCGCCTTTAGTAAGTCCCAATAAAGGCAAATCTGCTTTTCTGATAATAAAATAAGGTGTGTGTTTTTGTCTCCTACTATTTTTTAGCTTGTTGTAAGTATGAATGTGACAAATCCTTGTAGAAGTATAGATTTTATTATTATAGGAAGGCCAAATGGCAGCGAGTAAATGTGGTGAAATAGTATTAAATGTGTTTTAGTTTATTAATTTTAAAAAAAGTTTCATCAAGAGTTATCGATCACACTTCGATTAACAAAAGAAATAAAACGAGTAACTTGAAATGACATTACAAAAAAAAAAATAGAAAGAAAGATAAGAGCGAAAATTAGGAAACACAAAAATATCAATCAAGTGTTCTACTGAAATAACTAGAAACCAAACAAAACAGCGACAGCAAGTAATGAGAACGGACGATAAAAGACTGGTGAAACGAGTTCTGGTAGTGCAAGGGGCGGAAAGAAATTATAGACCTTTCGATAATGTAAACTCGAGCACTACGGTAAGGACACCAGTAATAGTAGAAAATTAAACACAAGGGATAAAAAGAATAAAATTAGAGATATGAAAAAATAATCTCTAAACGCAACTCCATCACAGCTTTAAGATAAAAGATAGAAAAACTCAATACTAAATAGTTTCTTTCCTGCCCTTATCAGTAAGGAGAAATAGCAAATTCAACTCCCATTGGGAGAACAATTCGGACGATATCGCCTTCAACTACGATGATTTTACGGCCTTAAATGAAAACTGTTTTTAACACAAGGCAAATCGATGATCCAAAGGAATACTTCAGAATAGAGTTTTGTAGACAAACTTCAGTGCATATAATTTTGAACAATTTCAATTTTCCAAGACTCACTGCCTAATTAGAGAAACAACACAAAATAAGAGAAAGAAGTGTTTTCGAAATCAAAAATTTAGAAGAAGCGATAACAGAGATAAAATAAAAGAAGTAGAATTGCAGTTTTTACGTTGCTGCTTTCGACATTTAGAATTTTGAATTTAGTTTAAAAAGTAAATGCATCACATAAGGTAGGTGTGATTTATTAAGATCTTATTTATTAAGAAGAACAAAATACATACATCGACACATAAAACTGTGCATAATTTTATGCTACCAAAGCAGCATCGTAAACACACCAACTTAAATACTAATACTCTACGCCAGTTAACCTGTAAGATAAACTATAAATAGGAGACAGTGGGTTAAGTTGACGAACTTAAACTTTTGATTTAGACTAGTTTTTTTTAAATAACCAATGACATAAAAATGGCTATTTCAATTGATTTATGTCCACAATTTATGCTTGAAATCTTAGAGTTAGTTATCACACTATCAAGTTCCTTAATCAAACTAAAATAACAGAATTCATTAAAATCCTTTCCAAATTTATTAAAACTTATCTACGTTTACGATGATTTTGAGTTACTTTGATAGCACCATTCTATTATCTTATTAATTTATAAAAGTTACAAATACCTTTAAAAGTAAAAACTAGTAAATAATATTTAACGAGTCAGTGCAAGAAGTGACTGAGTATCATAGTATTTTACACAAATGGTTTCAAATGAAACATATGAACAATAATGGCTGTTGATTTCTTAATACTTCCTGTATGTGTCGCGTGCAGAAGTTCGATATATCCTTAATCCTTAATATGTTAAACATTTCAATCCACGATTGTTGAAACGGAAAACGCTTCAAAATATTTTAATGGTAACAATAATAAAGCATATAACAATTTATACTTGTGAAGGGCAATAATTGCGATATTGTGCTCGTGGAGTATAAAAGACACCATAACAATAAATTTTTAACTTCGACGACGTCACGTCATAATATTTATCGAGGTTGTTCTTGTTGTGTTCATTAAAAATTCCATCGAGACTTAAAACGTATGTTCCGTTCGAGCTTTTTCGTATATAAAAATTCCGATTAAATTCCATACCTTCACGCACAATTGAACTCATTAAATCCGATTCGTTTATTGTTGGTCTCTCCGGCTCTCGGACTCGGACTGTAACTACGACATATCCACCTGCTTGCAAACGTGTGCACTCACCTGCAACAATACAAAAAAAACTATCAACAAATCATGTAGAAGGCAATAACAAAATATTAACTTAATTGGTATGCTGGTACAGCTGCGTATAAGGTAAAAACTTGTCGCGACATGTACACTACGGCTCACTAGACTGAGAGCATTCATTATTTTTGTGCTAGAAGAATATCATAACGCGCATGTATCTAAGAACTTAATAAGTAATACTAAATAAGTAAGTTAATTAGTAAAATTTGAAGTTCAAAGATTATGCACAATGATGATTCGAAATTTCATTGTTAAAAAATGCAAGACTAAAACATAATCACTAAGTTACTGTCTTATATTATGAGGGATATCATTAAGTATACATCGTTTATAACATGATCGCCGTTTCTAACATAAGAGTGTAATCGATTAGCTGGAATACTAGAGAGCACAAAACTTTTTATTTGCTAAGGAAGTCAATAAGCTATAAGAAATTTCGAAAGCAGAGTGAAGTCAGTCTTTTTATTTGCTAAGGAAGTCAATAAGCTATAAGAAATTTCGAAAGCAGACTGAAGTCAGTTACTATAAAATCGCAAAGCTTTATATTATTTACATTTGGTTAGCCTTCAATTAACCATTGAAAAAGTACAACGTCGCTTCTTAAAATACCTATTTTACAAAATTGATGGCAATTATCCAGATCGCAGTATAAATTATGGTGAACTGTTGGACAGCCATGATGTGCAATCCCTGGGACACCGCCGTAGAGCAAGATTTATGTGGAAACTTGTTCATGGTACCATCGACTCCATTCATTTACTCTCCTGATTTTTTTTGTTCCACGTGTATCTTCCGTAGGTGAGTAAAGAGTTTTAGTTAACCTAACACAAAGAAACTGTTGATTAATAAAGAGCTTAGAAATGTTGCAAAAACTACATGAGTAGTGAGAAGAACCGCTTCAGCAAAGTAAGAACAGTGAAGGCAAGCAATACTGACAAAATTGACAGACGACAATAGTGATACAAAAGAGAAAGAAGAAGAGGTAGATGAAGACGTTAATTTGCTTACAATGGAAAGACATAGTACACAATACAGTCATAGTAGACGAAGTACGTGGAATAAATATGAAGAATGTTTTCGTTTACTAGGTTCGAAAAACAAAATGAAATTCTTGAATTCTTTCAATACATTTCCAATGGATTATTAAAACTTTTTCATATTAAATAATGTAGTAGAAGTAGCAGCATGATATACTGGAAGGATACCATTTGCTACGCAATGAGAACAGTTTTGGATATGCGACTGCGGATGGACTGTGTTAGGATTAAAATAAAATGTCAATAGGTAAAATTTCCACGGGAATATTTAGTAATACGTATGTTAACGGTGCAGACCATATACATATATAAAATTCAATAATTTTAGGTTACTCTGCCGAAAGTGCGACCATATTGCTCTACTAAAAATAAATAAACGTAAAGTATATGTTTAATAGTTTTCTTTATTTCTTTTTGTTGTTTACCCAAATGGATAATCAGATTTCCAAGAACAAATATGAAACTGCTAATCACTTTAATCTAATTTTCTTATTTCAAATGACTCTCCTAATTACCAATAAACATATTCTGGATATTGATGTATTGCGTAACTAGTTCCTTACAAATATCAATAATAAATATCCATAATACAAACTGTTGAGATATATTTACATCTGAAATATCGACCATTATATTTTTTGTTCTTTGTTCTCTCCGTCAGAGTACGCGTTTTTATTTTCGGAATAAATTTGGCTACTTTACAACGATACAACAACTAAGTGTGTCATCGCATACGAAAAGTACCTCATTCATAAAAATTCGTATTTACTTTTTCAACAATACCCACGCCTCTACGACTACACATTCCGAACGACGAATAAAGAAACAAGAGGACATCCGAACGTAACGTAAATATCGAGGATCTATCACTGTGACAGATAAAAGATGGCGAAATAGTTTTCCAGTGCTCCACTACACCTTCACACAGTTGACGGATGCTCTTCAATTAACAGTTGAAGTGCGGGTCGACGGCCCCAGGCACCTGTCTGCCAAGCCGTGCTGTTTGTGATGATGATGCTGCATTGCTATACAGTCGGCTACACAACAGACCGAGGTCTATGTGACGGTCCATGCATTCCTCATATTCGTCATACCTCAACCAAGTTATTTTAAATGCAAGAAATATACAGCGTTATTTGCAGATACACGAACAAACTAAATCGTATTGTTCAGAACATAGTCAAACAATAAACTAATTATATAATAAAAAATCCGTCAGGTGCATAGTTATATTAATTATCTGTGTTTCTTCTATTATCCAAGGAGATAATCTAATCTAAAAGTACAAGAAATACACTACAAGAATCTTTCTGTCAGAAAGATGTTTCTATAATGGTGAATGAAGCTTATGATTGGCGGTTTCGCGAAATATTTAACAAGAAACACTAATCGTAAAAAGGGAAATACTAACAGTAAAAGATAGTTAAAACCATTAGGCTGATAGCAGCCAAAAGTATGCCTCAAGATAAAACTAAACAACATACGTCTTTAATAATCTGGATAACACATCGAACACACATCTGAAGACAAATCCTTTTATTCATTTTTCCAAGTCTTCACTTTAGCACGAACATATGCAATACATTCATGTTTTAAGGATCTACCCATGTCTTAGAAATATTTTGCTATTTTTGTCCTTGTTTCGATTAAATAAAGCGAAATATTGAGATTGATAAACAAATTAGTTGTTTATAATAAAATAGACCGGTAACCCTAATAATAATTTTCAACATACAAATAGGTAAAAATTTTGCAACAGCTAAGCTGTCCTCAAGGCGCTATAGGCAATCAAATTTAATTCCGGATTTGATCATATATAGTAAGAAATATCCGGCACTCTGCTCCATATCTGGCAGGTCTATTACTATAAACTTTGCGATAACTGTATTTACTGGCCAGCGCCACTCCTGCAAGAACATACTAGTTAAAACATAAATTTTTATCTAAGATAAAATATTCAGCAAAACATTCTTTGACTTAATTAACTATCCCTTGAGATATCTCCAACGCAATTCCTTAGTGCCTGGCAAGCAGTAGCAACGAAAGGCATTCGCTAATATGTTAATGAAATGTGGTAGATTTAAATCTCTTCCTATTAAATTATATGGCTTAACCTAACTTTAAGGACTAATACAGACATCTATAACATTATTTAAAAAATAACAGCTGCAGTCTGCAGTTACAGTTAGATCCAAATCTAACACATACAAAACTATCTACCTATTCTTATATCTTCTATTACTAATATAATATATTAGATATATTAAAGATATTCATGTAACTAAACGTATCCACACCGCTGTATATACGAAACATCTTTTGTGAAACGCCGTGAATATTCTGGAGTACGTACTAGATATCCATCCGCCGCATATTCTTAACAACATGAAAAGCTCTGAGCGCAGGATAAAGAGCTGTATTAATCGCGTTCAAATTGGACGCGTACATGCTCGTAAATTATTTAATAAATTTCATCATGTCTTGAGATATGATCACTGGTGCAAAATAACGTGTGTATTTCTTCTGCAGAGATTGGTTATATTTAGTCAAGTGTTTTGATACATAGTTGGACAAATTATGGCAAACGAGAAGTTACGATGATTGTAATATGCTATGCTAAAACGTTTTCGGCGTCAAAGCATTAATCGCATTTCTATGCCCATTGCAATATAGTTAGTTTGGTAATACATGTTTGTTTAACTATAATAGATTAGCATGAATTGAAACATATAGCATCAGTGGTTAAAGTTGTTTTAGATTTATTATACCAATTTTGTGGTTATATCTAAAGTTACCTGTATAGACAAAATGATTAAAACCATATTGAAAACATACTAATTCATCACTGCTTTTGCAAATCTGATTTTTTTAAATCACTTATATTCCATCGTTCCTAGTCAAGCTTTCCATTTCTCAGGTGAAATTTTTTTGATAATACGTATATGTATATACGGGGTGTAACAGAGGGAATGCCGTGGCCTCTGGTAGTCAAATGGTAACAATTTTTAAAAAGTTACATACTGGAATATATGTAGGAGTACTAGATCTATAATTAAAAAATAATAGGCAATATACAGGCTAAGGTCCTGTTCTGTTAAAGTTGTTTAGAATACAAATTTAAATTAAGGTTATTACTTGTGTATAATTATAAATGGTACAAATGGTTATTAGATATATCTGTCATAATATTATTGTTACGTAGCCTACTTTGTGCAAATTGAAATGATCTGTTTCGACAGTTGCAGAAGAAATATACATTTTTCTCTGAAACGGTTGAGGATAAATGGGTACATTCTGATATCAAAAGAAAGAGAATTTAACTTTACATGCAGCCTTGTAAACAGATATAGGGTGTCCCATTTAAAAATAAAACAGAGTTAATGGCATTTAAATGTTTCCAAGTGAAGGCGCCAGTAACTGTATGTCAACAAAAGGATCAACATGATAATATAGGAAATAGTAAAGCAATTCAAGACGTATTAATTTGTGCAAACCAAAATTTTCTACCTGTTTTAGTTTTGATCCTACAGCTCATTAACGAGAGCGCTGCAATTGCAAAATTTTTGATAAAGGAAATATTTATTTTCTCGAAAACAAAAGCACATAGGTCTAGGAAGGTCTTAACAAAAGTTACTTAAAATATCTTGTAGAATGTAAAAAATATATATAATATATAGGGTGATCCGTTTAAAATAATAAAGTTACATACGCTTTTTCTATAATTGGGACAACCTGTATACTTGAAAATATTTTCTAGCTATGCATCGTATAATTAGTGACAACTTTTATTTGTAAGTTTTGTCATTATACTGTAAAATAAATAAATTATCAAAGAAACGGTGTCAGCTGGGACAGCCTGTATAGAGGTATTCCTAAACCGCTAATAATTTTCTAAAATTATCCCTTTTTTCTTACGATAGCACACAAACGCAATGCCACACAAACAATAAAACGTCTTACGTCCTCATTAAGTGATTGTCAAAGAAATGGCAGTAATTTAGATGTTATTGTTAAGAAAGCTTGTTATCTCGTAGTAATCCATGCAGCAGTTTTAGTAAATGAAACGTAGTAGTCATAAAAACTTTAAAGCGTTTTGTCAAAATCTCAGTCACGTATAAGAAACACTTTTATCATGTAACGGTTACCAAAACGGGGAACACTTCTATGGTGGCTGCTACATTTTCATTACGGTCATGTATTTTGTACAGATACGTTTCAGGCACGTTATATTACATGCAGAAAGGACTGACACTAAACATAAAACTCTACTCATTGCACTTGTTTGTTTTTTGGCTAGGAATGTGATTCCATCCTATTACATATTTACAATGTATGTATATATATGATTACGTCATTATCCTTGTTTTTCTTACTTAGCATGATAGTAAATGCAAGCACACAATTATATTAAATATCGATTAAGATAATTCTCATGACGACAAAATAAAAACGATTCAGAGCTTACTGTGAAATTTTGGTGCTATAGCTCGAATCGAGCATGTAGACATACGACAGTTGTACCATACTGTCGTATGACTGCCAAGTATTAGAAGCTTTTCTCTTCAAAACAAAGAAGAACATGGTTGGCAAATCCCAATTCAGTAACAATTATTTCGATGTAAATCTTGATAGGAATAACAAAAGCATTCGAATCACATTTAGAAGTGACTAGAATGTAGAAACTACTAGAATATATCACAATCAAGTGCAGCCACTTCAACTGTTTGGTAGAGGTTCGTACAACATCGCAAAAACTATTAGATATATCCTCTTCACGCTCATTGTCGCTCCTATGTAATGTTTGGTTTCCAAAACTATTATTATCCACAAAATGTGAAATCTTTACACATAATTTGCCTCAGTAACCATAGTACATACTGCAGGTTCTGCGGGGCGGAAGATGAAAGTCCGAAACACCTGATATCCAACTGCACAGAAATTGAAGAAATTCGCGCCAACTATCTTGGCAAAGGCGTTATAGACGAGGAAGAAATACCCTCTTTGAAACCATCACATCTGTTACAGTTTATTAAAGCCCTCAGGCTGGATGGGGAGCTGTGACTGCGGGCAAAACCCAGCAGCTTACACCTCATGTAAGGGGGCACAATAGACCCACGGTCGCGGTGCAACATCACCCTTATATCTAAATCTAAATCTAACCATAGTACATATTTTTAACACCTTAAGTTATACTAAGAAGTTATAAATCTATGTAGTGACTTCTAGCCATAAGAATTACATGATACAATTATACAAATATAAAATAAAGTTATTCTTATTGTGTAGTGTTAAATTCAATACCAATCGGGTAAAACCTACTCAGTCGAAGTGCCGGTATCAGTTTCCTTGACCATGGGATTGACAGTTGGAAAGATCCCAAACTATGCTTTTAAATGGTGATACTGTCGGTATAGTTAGTGAAAAGATGTCGATTTCTATTTTGGTGTAAGAGAAAATTACTTCCTTCTTTTAAGCGAAAATATCTGATCGTCGCTGAGGGAAGGCACTCTTGCCACTGTGTCATCGAGGCGTCAATTTATAAGAGCATTAATACAATTTTACGTTGAAAATATAACAAAACCTAGTATTTTGTCATCATTTCTCAGAACCATGTACTACCGATTTTCAAAGATCTGTTTTTGTCATTGCTCTCGTATATCATTCTGCAGTTAGATTAAGGAGATCAATTTTTATTTGATCGTTTCAGTAGTTCTTGTGTCCCGTTATTATTTTGTAACGATGTTACATTGCAGTTATGCACGCTTTTAGTCCAGATTATATGAGCGATCTTCTGAGAAGACATGGCTGCCCTTCTATCTCCAAACTTTCTATTAAATTATTAGCTAATTGACAGCTTATATTTTTCGTCTACTTCTTAAAGACTGTACTTTAAAGACACGCTTTCCTTTATCAGATAACTTTCTAGGTAGCCCAAATTTTTATGGTCTGTAACTGAACCATTTTCATTCATAAATATAATCCTGTACCCGTCATAAATCGATATCCTCCCTATTTTTATACTACACTATAAATAATCTTCCTTAAAACATAAAAATATATTCTCCCAACATTAAATTTACAAAATCCTATATTTATAACCTACACTCCTTGCTGCTAACACATCAAAACCCTTTCAAATATTTTTAGTAAAATAGCTACTACTACAGAATCTAACCCAATATTTCTAATCTACGTAGGTGATCTCGGAACTTAAAAATAAGTTGATTAATCGACTGAAATTATCAAGCAACTGAACCCGTCGTACTTAATTGGATTTAATCCTTCGTTCCCATGCATACAATAAATCCACCAAATTGAACTATTTATAAAATTTCTGTAATACCTCTAGAATTCCACAAGCATGTTAGATATTTTATTCCAAAATGTATAGTCAATTTGTAATCCCATTCCATCAAAACCGTTTTCCACCTACAGCCGGTCATTAATTTCTGTTCTTAATTTTATCAAGCGAACTTATTACGTAAGACAGCTTGAAATACTTTATTTATGATTCTTTGGTGTATAGCGGCAGTATAAACTGAAAACGCTCACTTATAAAGAAAGAAAAAAAGCAGATTCATTATATGAAGAAACGCAGGAGTAGTATATAATTAAATTTAATCTATATGTAAATCGGACCCTTGTAAAGCATCTACATATTAACTGTAGTGGAACAATTGGTAGCGCAGTTCTTATCTACATATTATTCCATTTTTATTCCTGATATACAACATAATATGTTTCCTAAATGCAAATTATTGTATTCCATTTATAATACATCGGGGGATTCTGTCCTTATTTAGTCGTAGGTCTTTGTTCTTCCATCGAAGAAGAAACAACGGTGGTTTCATCAACGCAACATTACAGTTCTATAGTAAATGAATAAAAAAAAGAATAAATAAAATATATGTATAACACAAGTGCAAAATCAAATCATAACTGGAATAAATCGTTATTTAATTAATTTCTGTTTTATTTGACCTATAAATGGAAATATATCTGTGATTAAAAGATAAGTACTTACAGGTTATAATATAAATATATTATAATATGATAATAACAATATATTACTCATCTTTATAGTCTTTGTTAGTGACATTAGTTTAATGATTGGATTTTAATATTAATTATGCAATACTCACTTAACCGACGGACTTATTGACTAGAAGATCTAAGTCAAAGCATTCTATATCTCACTCGTAATTATCGGTTTTAGTTGTTTTTAGAACTAAAATCTCTTAAAATACTAAATACACAAGCAGTCAAACTGGAGAATGGACCGCCCTAAAAGATCGCCATCAGAAACAATTTAAACCATTCGATCTTATCACGCGCACCTGTCGTCAGATATACGAACTAAAATGAAATCGTTATTCATGATACCAATTTCGAAAGTCATTAACGCGTGTGTGTTCTAGGGTTTTCGTTCCATCGGTTTTTAATTAAATTTTATTAAAATAAATGATTTAGTTGATCAAATTTTAATATTTAATTTACTATCTCCACTATTCAACGAAATGTATAATATATTTCTCGTGTAATGAATGAACACAAAATCATGTGGGTTGATAGACAGTAATTTTCGAATAAGTACAAATTCTGAAACAGTAACACCTCATAATGTAATAATATGTTTGGTCAAATACACTGCAATATATGCGAGACGATAGTTAAAACTTGTCATAATTATAAAAATGATAAGGGCTGTCAATAATATCATATCGTTCGTAATACAATAAATGCAATTAAAAAAAAATGTGGATGCATGCAACAATCAAATTGCATTCTTTATAATTTAATTAGGTTATGAAAAACACAGCACAACTAGGAATCTCGTAAATAATAAAATGATAATACCGCAGGCTCATTTTTCGAATTGCTTCAAAGAAAAACATTACTTAACTCTCAATCACATAATGTACAGCCTTGAAACATGACTCATGGTATTTTCAAGATCAAAGCACGCTCGAGCTATATGTGCACCACACAGTTCGCTACGATCTATTGAAGTCCGTGTCATGCTTGATTACATTACAATCTAACGCGCTCTAACGGCGTAGAGAAACTAGGGTACTGTATCTTACATTATGGATTCGTGATTAGGTGATTCATCATTTCGGTTGTGTTCTTTTTTGTTCGAATCACCCTCGTGCTGACTCCATACATGTAAGCCACCCCTCACGTCACGTGACTTTTCAATGAAAGTACATGTCCCTGAACATAGTATTGTTTGAAATGGGAAAATGACATATACGAAGCTCTGTGATGTTTTAATTATTTCCGTAATTTTGTAAATTTCGTATGTGTAGCTGTAAATAATCTATGAACTGAACTATATTTGAATTTTACGTAATTAATAAGTTAATATTTATTTTAATACGATATTAAACCAAAATATAAAAATAGTTAATAATAGTTTTAATGAAAATCACTATTTAAAAATGCTGCTGTTGTTTCGTAGATGGTTTAAGTTATTGTCGCAAAGTATCACTCATCAAGCAGCAAGTGTGGCTAGAAGATTATGGCGTGAGTAAAATACGAGGGCAAGTACGCTGATTTAAAAAATTGGTAAAAAAAAACAAAAACGTGATTGAGGTAACGGAAGACGTTGTATTAGCATATTAGCATATATCAATAATTTGTCCAACAAATTCAACCCTATTTTTTATAGTCGAACTGGTCAATGGTAAAGAATTATGTAGTAGTTAAAAAAACCCTGATGTTCGAAAGTTTGTTTCTTTTATAATAATGTTTACAAAAACTCAGGCTTTTGTTTGTCATTTCTAGATTTCATAAAGTTGTTTTATTTTTTAAATCGAAATGAATGCCATGCTCCCAAGAAATCTAGAGTTCTGACGAAGGATCAAGTGGAAAAAATTATACTTGAAACTCCTGACGAGGAGTAGTTGTCATCATTACCCTTTTCGATGTATTTGGTTGTTGTAGGTGTGATGAGCTTCTCTCCTCACTTTAAATGACGTAAAGGATTTGGATAAGTATATTGTTGTCACCTTACCCGATACCAAATGGTTAGAAATAGTTTTAAATCTTGTGTTATTTATCGAAAATATGTAGCTCTACGGGTTTAAAAAATAACGATTGGCGGTTGTGTTTGACGTACCAGAGTGAAAAACGTGTTGCTCTAAATGCAAGTCAGCATAGTCGTGGCACAATGCCTAAGCAAATAGCAGAATATTTGGGATTACAAGAGCTTGCACTGCCTTCATTTAGATAGATTAGAGCAATGATGGTGGCGATAGTTTAACTTTGAAACGTGCAGAGGAATGGAAGTCAACACAATTTGCAGGGACGTATGTGGATGACTCAATTAATAAGAGCAAAACATAAAAAGAATGTTTCCAATTAAAGAATTCACACCATTCGATTCTACAGAGTATACAGGTGCAAATATATGTAGGTGACTTAACATCGTCTGGAAACTTCAGTATTAGTGAAAATAACAACGGCACTATGATATTTAATGTATAAAACAATAATAAGATACAATTGTCAAATCTTAACAACATTTAAATAACAGCTAAAGATTTTGGTTGTGATTTCAAACTATAGGTAATAATATAAAATATATGAGCACAGGTGTAAAATTTTACTAGCTAGCTAGTAAGATACATTTTCAAGGTGAATACAGTGACTTGTAAAACTGATATTTACAAGTGAGGAAGAAATAAAAGAGTTTATATAAGTCCATAGTTGATGTGTGTTCGGAATAAGGTAAGTCTACGATGAGCTGGCACAAAATTGCTTTGATTCAGAATTCTAATAATTATATTAACTAAAATTTTCTGAAATACTAAAAATTTTTACACACAAAACATACTACTTTAACAGGGTATTATTATGTATTTAAATGTTTTTTGCAGGACTATTATTATCTGCCAACATTCTTCTATTTCATGACAACAAATACTTCAAACTGGAATAAATACAACCATACTAAAAATCGAGCAGTATTTCAGACTACTCTTTGCCCTATAAATATAATCGGAACCAACAAAGTGTTCCTTTAATGCTGTATCTTGCTAATGTAACAAGCAATGCCATATGAAGTACATGCAGAATCAAAACAAATCATTATTCATCCAATATGCTACCTATCTTTAAAAAATTCATGTTTTTCCTTTTACCTAACAGACTTTTGTTGCGTTGAAATCATTCATTGGTATCAAGTACAACCATTTATTATGTAGGCAAAGATCGGATTTGTGTGTGATATGTGTAATATTCCTGTTGACACAGTTTCAGCAGTGGTTGAGAAATACATTCTTATTAAAGTAGCCAAGATAACCCCTCTCAAAGTGTTGTTGCTAGCTATCTTCGACATCAGCAATACCGAAGCACTTATACATACCGGTTGTTTTGTGAAACAAGACAAATAATGTCCGGAAGGGGTAAGAGGTACGAAAATTTGCTAAGAAGTAGGATCGCGTATGAGTCTATCACAGTCTAGTCTACAGCGCTGTGATATACTCATACGCGAATTAGCGAATTTTCGTACCTCTTACACCTTCCCGGCGTTATTTATCCTATTTCTCAAACCGACCGGTATATCGTAGAGCAGGAGAAAAAAGTATCCGGACAGTGCGCGAAAGAAGGAGACTTCTTACTCAAACCCTACGGGAACTTTATTGTCTAGAGTGCATACAAATAATGTCTGTGCCACAGACAGTCCATGTAGGTATACTAAGTCAATAAAGTACCCGTGCATTTTGAATGAAGGGCGTCTTTCTTACACGCACTGGCAGGATACTTTTTTCTGCTGATGTACTAACGTATATTACATGCTTGACCCATTCTATCTCATTCTTTTAAACCAAAAACAACACCTTTACTATTGAAAAGATTTTTTCATGGGAAAAAGATCTTCAAATGAGATTTTATTCTCATGTATGTCATCAAATACATCTAAGAGTGTAAAATAAACGTTTTTCAAATAAACAAACACCTACACAATTTATAAACACCTTTTAACATGCGTTGAAATGTATCTCCACCAAACGAAATGTAAAAGTATTAATGTGTAAACAACGTATTTAAAGGCTTTTTGTGTGTGAGAAACTTAGGATATTATTGTATTTGGTATTCGTATCACTACAGTCCGCTAGACAACAATACGGGATTCACGTGTAGATTAGACGCACTCGAACAATTTTATTATGTAAAACTGCAAAGTAGCACTATTTTGCGCGAAGTAATTAACATTTAAATTACAGCTACTCATTCTTTTAACGGTGATTATGTAATGAAGGATTAAATTTAAATTTTAAGTACGCACAAAGCGTTAAAATAATCGATTTAATTATAGTAGATGAAATTATAGAGTAGATACCGCATTAAGTGTACAATTACCTCGACTGTCCTATGTAATTGAATAGCAATAAGTGTACTATTATTAGAAAATGAACTTACTGAAAGCAGTAAAGCAATGAAAAGCAAACCTTAACACTATGATCATATCTTTAATTCATATGACAGTCAGCTTGTGCGTAATTTTCACAAGCTGCAAATTTTACCGTTATATTACATGGCTGTTTCAGTATTCTATTATATAAATGTGTAGTTACCTACTTTACCTGTTATTTATAAATACTTTTTTTGTATCAAACACGAGAAATTGCATAGAATTACAAAAAATTTTATTAATACTATCACTGAGAAACTATATTATGCCATCAGCGATTTCTTTCTAGACGTAAATAGCTTGTATGTATTTCTCATTTCTTGGTCCAGCCCAGAATTAATAATCTATATATCGTATAGCTTTAACGGCTAATTCTTATTGTAAAGTTGTTAACTATAAACTCGCCAAAAATTTCCCGTCCAGTTTAGTAAGAATAAAAATTCTCCAAACGATAAAGTACTTTTCACTTGTATCTATAAAAACAGCATGCAGAAAAAATATTCGTGAAATTTTAGTAATAATCTTCCGGCTTACTTACACTAGACGGGCATTTTTTCTCCAAGTGTACCTGGATATTGTACTGGATCTCTTAAAGACAGCCATACAACACAGTCATATTCCAAGACCATCTCTTTTACAGTCCAACCGATAGCTATAATACTACAGAAAACGGCTGTATCTGTTGATTAAACCTCTAATTTGTTTTACATTTTTGAAGCCAATACTCACTTATAGTACTTTATGTTAATCCTGTATGATCAAATCATATGTGTTTGAAGAATTTTAAATCAAAATTCTGAACCAATAACTAGCACACAAACACTCAGCATCTCAGCCGTTAAGTTGTAACGGTTATACCGTTACTTTTGAACCGTGTTGTATTTCATTGCAATAATTTTTGCACTTGCGCGATAAATATCCGAGTTGACTTGGTAAGTTAAGTCAAATGAATTCCTTCTTCTCTCTCTTGGCGCTGCAAGCTCCACTGTCTCTTCCGGACGAGTACATCAGTCTTCGATTCGGTTAGTATCTTTTATAATTTCCTTTTCTTAATTATCTTTGTTAACTTTAACTAAGAGTATATACACATTTTACATGTTTTGAAATAGGATATTATCTGGTAGATCATTTCTTGGAGGTTTTTGGTAGAAATAAATTTAACCGTTTTTTCTCGTACGAAACATTTTCTGGTTTTCGTTTGTCGTGTTTGTAGGTTAAATTTTCCACGAGGTCGGTCAATGAGCGTTCCATACCTTCCAAAGAGTCCAGAAAATTGTAACATTTCCCGGGAGAAAGACAGTGTGGGAGAAAGAACTAGAGAGAGAGGCTAAGCACGTATCCTGCGTCGCAGGGGTTTTTCGTTAAGCAGTAACACAAGGTTAGGCTTTTTAAATTGGTTTTTTATTTTTTTATTTCGATTAAAGTATATGTAAAATCAAATCTTGCATAAATCAGGCTAATTGGGTTTTCTTTTAAAAAGCGTAAAGATAAAATAATTGTATAAATACCAGCTGGTTTAGAATCACGTCAAGTAAAAATTTTAGGTTTTTTTCATATTTTTTGTGTCTTTTGCACTGTGCTCACAAATACAATTTTTTAATTTATAAGTATAAGTTTATCTGCTATTGATTTAATAATATATACATCCATTCAGAATGTTTCATCATTGTCTTTTATTTAATTAGTTTAAATTATTCTTGTAATTTTTTTAAAAAAGCTTTCTTAAATGTTTAAAATTTAAACCATTTATTAATTGTAAAATCTCAGCGTTTTTGTGTATTGTTAATAGTTAAATAGTTTTGTAATAAACATTGTTATTAGTTAATTAGTGTTTCCTTTATTTATTCTCACTACGCACCTAGCTTGAGAGCTCATGTTACTATCAGGGAATATGCACCCCTATTTAAAAAATTTGCATATTGGCGCCCTGTTTTTTTATGCCTCGTAACCCGCTGAGGTTTGGGTGATTTAAATTTTCATTTTTACATTTTTTAAAAGCTGTTCAAGTTGTTATAAAGTATATTAAGTCACATTTCACACAATTTTTGTTTTTAGGTGCAGTGTATTGATAGGTTTCTATTCTTCTATATTCAAAAAGATACAAAGCCCTCAGTTGTACCATTTGGATTCAGGGCTGTAATTTTTCACTACTCTCAATATTTTGATATAACAGTGACCTCTTAAGATGTGTCATGGAGAAATGTAAGTTGAGTCTTGGGCACAGCCTTCGAAGAAATTATTAACAATTAAAAATCAAACGAAAGTACAAATTAACTCGGGTAAGGGGCGTACTGATAGTTTAATCAGTAGGGACATACATAGGTCTAGTCGAAAGCCACTATCATTCGCATAGGTTTTGTGATATTGGCAAAGGGTTTTGCTACTTAATGATCTTAATAAAAATTAATTTGCTTTAAGTCGAAATCCTCATTTGCTAAATACAAGGGTCCAGCTAAAACACTCGGATAAGTAATTGTATATTCATAAAATCCATATTTTGTACAGCAGATACAGGCTATCCCAGCTGACGCGGTTTCTTTGATAATTTGTTTATTTTACAGTATAGACAAAGAGTTCGCGTCAGCTGGCATAGCGGTATGTATGTCTTTGCATAGTTCTTTTTGTTTTTGAAATATTTTCAAGGTTACCTTGAAATTGGAGACAAAATTTTTGTAGCTTGCGTAAAAACTATTAAATATCTTGAAAAGTTTAAAAGAAAACATAATATTTAATATAAATGAATGGAAAGGTATTAAAATGAGGAATTTATCGATCTAACAAAATATATAGGGTCCCATTCAAAAAAATGAAGTTATCTAGACACGCAGTTAGGAAAGCGAGGTATAATAGAATGGTGAACTAGACCACCGAACTTGAAGAAATGTTATTTCTTCTTATGAGGATGCATGAAAGAGTTAGTACACAGAACGCCACCGACGACTGAAGAGAGTATGCAACAAAAAAATTAAATAAAACATATGTAGTACATACTAAATATACATGAATCGAAAGGTATTAAAATGAGGAACTTATCAATCTAACAAAATATATAAGGTGCCATTTAAAAAAATGAAGTTATTTAGACTCAAAATTCCGGAAATGATTATACCATCTTCTATTGATGTCATTGTCTATACCGGAATATATAGTTTACATATTCCTTTTACATTTTTCATTTCAATACCTATTTTTAGGATCAAGCTACCGCGGCATACAAAAACGTAAAATATCTCCATAACTATTAGGATAGGGGTAAGGTAGCTTATATAATTGGAAATATTTTTCAACCCACTATTCAAAATAACCAAAATATATAGGAGTCCTAATTAAAATAACGGATCAAGTATGTGTTTACTTACTCTTGAGACACTCTGTATAGTTAAAGATATTTTTAGTTTATGCAGAACATAAATTGGGAGAACTTCTTCTTATAACTTTTTCTCTATTTTCACAAATGTGGGAGATATATAAGAACCACATTGAAACGTGTCACCCGGTGCAATCTATATTATTGCGTGTATTTTTACACCATTCATAAATAATAAATTTTATTTTACAGATGCGACATATTAAACGTGCAGCATTCAAGCCTAGACTAGGACTTTACCTACAAGCAAGTTCATGATTATTTCAAAAGCAAAAAAAACTATTTCATAGAAAGTCAATTACATGCTCTGGTTAAGTATTTTATTTCCCATAAACCACAATATAGTTGCTAGAATTAGTTATTCAAGTGTTTAAATAATCCTATTAGTTTTAGCACAGCTTAATAAGAAGACCACCCGGTATTGTCATATGAATACCAAATTTCGTATAACAAAGGGCTTTAATATCACACGACACTATTTACATAGAAACACGAAATTTTCTAAATGGAAGTCACGATCAGGCGATTAAGATTTCCATAAGAATCCATTAATTGGAATGCTCTTGAGATATTCTGTAAAAATGCAAAATTTATTGACGAAGTGTTCTAAATTTATTCACATTGGCGTTTTCGTGTGAACAGCGCATCTAAGTATAACCCTCATGACTAATACTACTATTTATTGAAATCATTTCGAACGTTCTTTACTATATCCACAGCGTTCTTGGAATTATACTGGTAGAGTAAGTTCATCACTATCTGTACGATGTTCTACATAATAAACAGGTGACACTCATAGCAGATCATCCAGGACAAATAAAGATGATTAATGTCTAAAAAGTAACCTAAAATAATAATAAAATCTATGTAACTTTAAAAATTGTAATATCCGAAAAAATGGTGGCTGCGCCGGTAACTTAATTAAAATGCTTTGCTTAAAATTATTAGCTAATAGAACATTTCAAATAATAAATTACGAAAGATTTAGACATTATCTTTCCTGCAGCGATGGCATTTAGAGTCATTTCACAATATTTCAGGAATTTACAAGTTGCAAATCATCTCTACACTAGATCAAGTTATCTGTGCGCCCATTTTATCTGAGTATGCAGCTCATGAAAGTGAATAAGTGGTATTGTCGTTAATCCGATGGTAATATATCACCGGTAAAAATGAACAAACACATACTTCATGATAAAACTCACTACTACACGGCATGGGTACGTTTTTCAACGCTATCAAGATGGCAGGTGCAAAAATGCAGATGTTCACTGCACGAACACACCGTTAGCATGTTAAGAACATTATGCATCCATTGTTAAGTAAATAAATTCAGTAGATTCATACATCGTTTATGTAAATACGCGCGAGTCACTGCAAGAGATTAGATCTATATTTAAAATTGTAAATATCAAAAAGAAATATCTTAAATCTTATCTAAAGCAAATAGAACCAAGAGTTTATCGTGGAAATATTCGTCTCCTAGAATATATTTCAAAATTTATAATTAGTAGATTTAAACTACTACCTGTACCTACCTAATATTATATTAGTTCATTTATTGCTTTCGGCCGATAATTTCGTAAATAAAGAACATCAACCGTTAGTTAAATCTAATATGTTAATAAAATCAATATACAAGACTTAATAATGTCTTTGGAACTGTATTAAGACAAATTTATAATAATAACATACAAATTTGGTAGACATAATAAATGCAGGAAGCCGCAATAAATTATAAAGAACCAACGAACTATATTTCAATCAAACACCGTTATAATAATTTTACACAGTTCGAGCAACGATGAAGCCGCAGAGAATGTGAACAAAACAAGAAATTATGTACAATAATCATTAGCGCCATCTATATAACTGAATATTTGTAGGTGTGAAATTTAAATGTTAGAAATACCTAAATTACAATGTTAATTAAATAATACTGACGCCCTTTGGAGAATTTCAAGAATTTGAACGTTAATAGAATGTGAAATAACCATCATATCTGTCAATATTGTCTCTGATTTTAAGTACATATTTGATTTATACTAACTATACTTTTCTGTATTAGTTTAAATATTTTGTATGCTTTATCACATTTGTAAGCCACCTCTAAAAAACTGAATGAACGCAGCGTAGACAATATAGCTATAAATTTCGTAAAATCTTATTTGCCAAATAAAATACAACGACAACGAAATTGAATAAGAAAAAAGACTAAAATATTTGCATGGCAATGCTGCCAATATTTTATGCAGCGGCTAATAAATGTGGAGTACAGCAAGGTGTAATACGTGAACATTAATAGCATTACTTTCTGTTGTTAGAAATCAAAAAAATAATTGTTTTTTAATTCATTATTTATTAAAATCAAATGTGAGGCGACCGAAGGTGTTCGCAATTTGATCATTCACTATTGTAAACTATAAATCTTCTGCGTCTAATCTGAACCGATCTGGGAGAATAAGATCAGATTATTGATGATCAACGTATACACATTCATACATATATTGATAATCTTTTGCCCATTAATTATTTGCTAGCCGAAGTAAATTCATTATTTTTAATCATTATTTTATTGTGGTTAGTATCTATCGCCTTTACATTGAAGATTCAACGCATTTGTCACCGGGATATCTTTATTACTACTTGCGTTTAACACAAATTTATTATTATTCAGCTTTAACTTATTTGTAAATAAAATCGGTCTTTTACAGTGCATACAGAAATATAATTTGTTTGTGCACGTAACATAAAAATATAATACTACAACTGTGATATATTGAAACGGTTTGAATAAAAATCATATCTTTCCTAGTACGCCAAGATATAATAAATAACACAAACTGTGATTCTACAAAGTATTCAGCTTACAAAATACAACGCCAAGTATAACACTTCAATTCGCACTTCTTTTATCGTTCTACTAACCACCAAGTCTTGGAAAAAAATATATAAACAACCATTTGCATGTAGTAAGTTTACCAAATCGCATGATTCAGAACCATAAACGAACGATAATTGGTTTCTAAGTAACCTGTCATAGTTAAACTCAGCACTTTCGTTAGCATGCCTGATTTACACCCATATTCTTTTATTTGCACGATTTGTTAACGAAAACACGCCCAATATGATACATAATGATTTTTGTAAAGTTGAAAATTATTGTATATTTTATATTTACGTTCGAAGAAGCGTATCACTAATTTTAATTAACTAATTTATGAAGGGTTCAAGCTCTGGATCTCATTAGTACGAACGCAAAGTACATTTACGCAGAGAAAGAGTTTTCACAAATAAATAGGTTTATAGACGCTATCTTGATAAAGGGCTCTTAAAACTGTTGCCTATTATGTATGCAGTTATACTGTAACACAATGTATCATTTATCAGAATATAGTGCATATTCTATAAAAAAACGTTAAAGATTACTTTCAAATGTTACTCAATGCTCTGCTATCTTGTCTTTTTTCTGAGTACATTCACATGATTGCTTGTTAGCAATATAAAACACTTACATTCGGAATAGACTTTATTAATTTCTGCACACTTACTCAACTGCCTCAATGAAGTCACTATGGGTGTCAATCTTCGGATCTCGTTCCTGGCATACACACGGATTTAAGATAAATCACACAGTAGGAAGTTCATGATCCGAACATAAACTGATCTTTTAAGCGAAAATACACACCATAATGCAATGCACCAGAACCAAAAGACATTTACAAGTTTTCTAATGTATCATCTTGAAAAAGATAGTCGAACAGTTATTTCAGCATTCAAAGCAGACACTCTTAGAGTCCTAGTATATATACAATTTCTAACGCTTAACATCACCGAGCTTTTATGATCCCATTGATGTTATGTTACTTTACACTCTTATTATATTGGAAATCAGTATATAGCGATATAATTGTACATATATCTTGAAACTCATAACATCTCAATGAGATTTTCGCAACGCACCTAATTCTATTCGTCCTCAGATTACTTTTGTCCCAATAAGTTTGCGGACTGCAAAGAGCAACAATTTGCATAGTAACACATACAATTCCAATAAAAATAAACGAACTACAAATTGAGGAATGTAATTTGTCAAAATGAATAACGCACGACAAGTAGAATGTGATGTAAATGTAAATTTCAAAAAACGGCCCGGATTTAGTAACTGGTTTTTATGTTTGCTTTTGTCAGATATCATTCACACAATTCTGGGCGACCTTATTTTTATGCTAATTAACAAGAACAGATAGCAGTAGTTATTTGTCTGTATATGTATATGAAGTTTGTGAGGCAATAAAGCCCCAGGGATCAATTATTTTCAGTGTGAAGAAAAATAAGCAGGCAGAGTCTTAAGCCGTAAATCTCTACGTTTCCATAAACGGCAATGGCAGGAAGCAGCAATCTTCTTGCGCGTATATAGCAGCAATGAGTCATAGA